>CM049794.1:2776666-2940994 GCA_027422405.1 Ptychobarbus kaznakovi
TGATGATTCAAAGTTAACATCAAAATACTGAACTTATTTCTATTACAAACACGCAGCTTTTTGCTTCACAAGATGTTAACTGATGGACTTTAACCATGTGGATTACTTGTGGATCATTGTGATGTCAGCTGTTTGGACTCTCATTCTGACGGCACCCATTCACTGCAGATGATCTATTTGGTGACCAGGTCATGTAATGCCACGTCTCCAAATCTGTTCCTGTGAAGAAACAAACTCATCTATCCTACATCATGAAAGGCCTGAGGATGTGTAAATTTTCAGCAAATTTATTTTTTTTTGGAGTAAATTGTTTATTAAACATGGTGTAATGCACCATGCATACTACAGAGTTATAATTTTCATGTTTTTAGTAAATGTCTAGTAAATATTGTGTAGTAGAACGTAATTGAATGGAGCAAAGCAATTCATTTTGTATTATAACTGAAGCTGGTTTATGAGAAGCCCTGATGACGGCTTCCAGGGGCGTCATGCACTTATTATTTTTGAGGGGGCACAGGAGATGGGGGTGGGGGGGGGTTGACACACCAGAAGGCTAATGTCTTACATATTTGTTTCCTTTTTTAGGCTAATCAAAATATTCCCAGTAACTAAACTGTAATCAAATGCATTTTGCATCTTTATATATCATGTTAGTTAATCTATAATGGGCAATGGGCAAATTAGCCTAATGTTCTATTGGGGTCATTCTATGGAAATGTCAATTTTTCTCTCCCTAGCCTTTACAGAAATATTACTTGAAAAACATATTTCTTTATATTTTAAAATCAAACAATGTTATTTGAACAATTACACGTCCTTGAGCCATTAATGTGGCAATAATTGTTTTTAATTCAATTATATAGAATTCCAAGCGCCACTAAACTGCTCGTCCCCACAGCCATGTAGAGAAAAAGTGCTTTATTTTGAGGCGCAAAACAGGATTTTCTACCATTTAAAATACAATAATGTATTCATAACTATCAAATATATGATGTAAATGAAATTTTATATGAAGCTTTTAGTTGAACGCACTGGTATAACCTGCTTTATTGTTAGGAAATTGTAAAAAAATTAAAATATAAATGGTTTAAGCTACTTAATTTAGTGAGAATAAAATGAATGACAACATGTGGTCTGATACCTTGTAAAAGCCATTTTGTAAAATGCATTTTTCATGAAAATTGTCAATGGTGTCACCTGACCTTCCTTATGGGTAAATAAAGATAAAAAAATAAAAAGCTGTCATTTATGTATATTCATACATACAAAATATATTCTAATAATGTTCAAAAGCTAATCTAATAATGTGGTCTAATTTTAAATGTTCGAAAAATGAATACATTTTAAGACATTGCCATACCATAAGTGGACATTTCTGTAGAATGACACATTAATGCATAAAATCCGTCTTTTGTACCACATATGGGTGTCATGCCTTAAAATATTTTGATATGACTGACTTTGTATTTAACTTGAATTTAATAAAAAAAAAAGTTACTAATTATAACACTTTCATTGTACAGAAACACAGCAAAGGACGTTTACCTTACATTATCAAAGAACATTATCATTTCATTATCAAGACTTCTGTCTCAAAAACTCCCATATATAATTTCTGAAGCTGTTTGAACTGTGAAATGGATATCTTACTAATGCACTTTGTTGTTTCTGATGCGCCCTGAACTCATCTGACTCATCTGAACGCCTCTGATTGGTCATTGCATTAATAAGCTCAACAGAATCATGTGTGATTGGTTATAAATAATGCCCAGAGCGATATAAACGCGTTTGTCTCTGGCTCAGCGCCAGCGAACGCAGATTTGAATTTAGCAGCTGATGATTTGACGCACTGAACGTTCTAATCATGAACGATACAACGAGATTGTATCAAATATTATTAACTATTTTTTGTCTTTTGGAAGCTGCTTTCAAAATCAACTTGGCTCAAAAATCTGAGGGGGCACGTGCCCTTCACTTTGAATGGGCATGACGCCTCTGACGGCTTCATTGTGTCTATGCTAATCGTATCCCCTTCTTCTTGTTTATTTGAATGAGTTATCTAAATTAATGCGACCTTTCCATTTATGAGTGCTAAATGCAAATTTTTGTTTATTTGCTGTAAGCAGTAAACAATGGCACGTGTATAAATGCATTTTCAGTGTTACCAGATGTCACATGTTCTGAAATGCATGCTATTCATATAGTTGACCACAGATCATTTTTAAACAAGCTGCTAACCTGACTTTCAGCATTGGAATAGTCTGTTTAATGTTTACCAATAAAGACAGATGGTTATCATTACAAGAATCTGTTTGCTTATGCAGGTTTATGGATTTAGTACACATACGATTATCAGGTATTGGCTTGTTCATGCAACATGCATCAAAGTTTAAGGCTACAGTGCATGTTATTAGTCTCTTATACAGATATGTTAAAGACACCATATATTAGATTTAGTCTCACTATGAGGTGTTAACAGAATGTGTGGGAATAATTGTGTTGGATTTATATTGGTGGTATAGTGGATTAAAGGAGGATTTACAGTTGCCATCATTTGGTGGTTATAATGGTTTTAGTCGACTGTGCATTGCATGTAAAAGGGGATCATATATCATTACTGCATCAGTTTGTGAGCTAGATTCATATGCGATGCTTTTCAGTTTGCAGTGTGTCATAGGTTGATCTTTACGTGTCATTCACCCGTTGGCTGTAAACTGACTATCAGCTGTTTCTCATTCATAAACACACACACTCACTCTTATCCGCTGGCAGTACAGGGTGGGACACAGGCAGTAAATGCTCTGATGGATTCATTAGACTGATTCAAAACACTAACTTTTTTCCCCAGTTCATTAAAAGAACTGGCTCATCATTATTCATTTGTTTTTAAATCAGGCTGTTGGTTTTTGCACACCACCAGCAAATACAACACAATGGAAGATGTTGTTGAACCCAATCCTTTTGACTCCTCACATTCAGTTTGAGCTCTTTCTATGTTCAAACGATGCTGAATGGCTAGGCGATCGTCCCGACCCATTCCTAGCCTGTGCATTTGTTTTTTGAGCATATTGTAGCCACAGTCAATGTTTAAATAGATTTAAAATGTGGGATGACTGTCTTCATGTGCGATCACATTTAACATTGCATTGTTTGGTGAATTTTCATGGGTGAAATCAAGCCATTTCAATATAGGAATCTGATCAATGTGGAATTTCATGTGAGGGCGAAATTTTTTTTCATGCAAATGTCACAGCGGATTCAAGTTTTTGGTCAGTTTTTGTTTTTGAAATCCTGCACAAATGTTGTTAATGTGACTGCACCTTTAGCAGAGAGAATAAGTGCTCTTTACATTGGATGGGCAATAATTCATCTCTTTCCAGTCCATTTTATCCTACCATTCTGTGTCCTGTAACTGTCATGGTGTCCGTTAATCCGCTGGCTCACCGTGCTGGTCTTCATACTGAATATTTCAGTAGGAAACTGAGAACTGTGTGCATGTGAGGCAGTGTTTCAGTGCATTTGTCAGTCTGTGGTACTTTCTCTATAAGGGCCTGAGAGAGAGAGAGAGAGAGAGAGAGAGAAAGACAGACCTGGTGAGAGACAGTGGCAGCATCAGCAACTAGAGCAGCCGTGTCTCTCAGGCTTAAGTAAGAAGAGAGCTGCCTGCTTCTGTGGATTACAGGGACGTCAGTAAGCCGGGCTGCACTGGAAGGAGTTTTGATTCATCTCTCTTTCCTTTCAATCTGTCTTGCCACGTCTTCCAGCTCTTACTGTGTCTGTTACTCTTCCTACTGTGTGCTGGATCATCTGAGATCATTCAGAGTTATGTGGGGTGCTAGCTGTTAGCAGCGCTGGGTACTGAGAGAGAGAGGCACAGGAGAAGAAGGGAGGATGCCGGCCCCCCTCAGGATGAGGAGGGGGGCCTGCAGGTCAGCTATCCCATCTCTCTCCACCATCGCTGAGGAAGAGGAGGGACAGCGGAGCCGTAAGAGACGAAGGAAAGGAGGAGGTAGGTGGGAGGTCAGGAATCAGGATAGGAAAGATTAAAAAGGCTGATATAAAACACTGGGGTTTTGCTCTCGGGGGTGCTGAGCTAATACCTGGCCAATTACGTGATCGATGTGTCTGTGTTTTGTAGTTTGTAGTGTTTAGTAGCAAAAGATAAGTTGCATTTGCATTTCAGAACTGGTGTGTGTCATCAGATGACGGCACAGCAGTGCAGGGTTAATGATGTATGAAAGTTACAGTGTTTTTATTTTTATATCTGTGTATAATAATAAAATGTGTATATACACACTTATATAAATATAACATATTTTTTTGACATTAAATGGAATATATATTTTACATTTATTTGTCACTATGTGAAACTTCAAAAAAAGGGTGACACTAAAGAAACAGTGATCAGTTACAGCATAAAAATATTTTAATACATATTTTCCCTCATACAATCATTTCAATTTTAGTCTTCATGAAAACCAATGTACAAGCAATCCAAAATGTCTTGGTGAGAATTCAGGACAACCTATTTTAGAGCCCCGATTCATTAACTAAATGTGCGTAAGGAAAGTGTGGCCTTAATACGCAGTTGCTAACAGCTTCAGATAGATTTTCTTTTAGGTTTGTGTCTGTACGTACTGGCATTTGTTTGTCTATGTCTGAGTTTTAGGCTAAAAACACAGCAATTTTGAGCATCATAGGTGTGATGCTTTTAAAAGCAGCACATTCTAGTTAGGCAGCTTACAAGGTTTTAAGACACTGTGTGTTCTGATCCACTCATTCTTGACTATGACATAAAATACAAAAATATGTTTTTAAATGTTCAGTTAGATAATTGTAAGAAATTAGTTGATTTTACTGGCTAATCAGGTTGTTTCAGAAATGTAATAAGCTGATTTGTGCTAGTTTTTGTTAGCTTAAATGAGTATTAATGGCAGTTTTGTGAATGCAGACTGAGAATGATGTCAGTGAGTCTAGGAGTGAGCGTCAGCATCATAGCTATTACACTGAAGTGGAGCAAAACACATTTATCAGTCTTGAGTGTCAGTTTTAGCACTGCTTCTGCTGAGCAGGAAAATATTTGTTGCTCTCTTCACTGGTTGGGAGTGGCTGTTTTGCCCCACCCTTTACTGCTACAGCAATGGCAGATGACTGACGAGTTGGACAGGATAGCCTGGGCTGTGGGTGGGTCACATGACCACCAGGATGTGGAATGTAAACAGGAGCACAGCTCTGTAAACCGACTGGAAGGATCCACATAGAGGTGGATGGACTGTTTGGACTGAGGCTAAAGGCTTTATACGTGTGAATTAGGTTAATGCTCACGTTCAGTATTTTCATTTCTAGATCTGAAATGACAGATCTCTTTCTATGAGGAATCACTTTCTAATGACAAATAGCCTAAATCACCTAGCATTAAAATGTAAAGCAAACATGCTTCAACCTATGAGGTCTGAGTCCCATTTGGCTTTTCACATGCTCCGATTTGGGTCACAAGACTATACTCAGCTGGGTCAAAAATCCCTCTGAACTCAGAAACACCGCTGCCTCACTGGAGCTAATGCTGAAGGCATTACGCACATACACTCTTAGGCTACGTTCAGATTTTTTGTGGGGTCTGGTAACTCAGAAATGGAGATATGGGCTGTGTGCCATTTAGAGATTTTAGATCCAGTCACTGTTTTTCCATTTAAGTGGCTTCTGTCAGTTTTGTGTTCTGGGTGTGCCACAAAAGCTGTGCTCTGCACAAAAGATAAAGCATTTCAAGCAGGGGTAAGGATTGTCAACTGGTTCAGTAGTCAGTTAGTGAGTAGTCAATGTCTTGTTTGTCTGAACTTCTCAGAGGGGATTTTAGTGCACTATTTTAACTGTCAGCATAATTATATTTGTTTATTAAATAACATTTAATGGTGTTTTCTTCCCTTTTTTCTGGATTCCTTTTTAATGGTTAAATTAAATTGTATTAATCATAAAGCATGTCCAATTAATCAAAATCATGAAACTTAAACAATTGAACATCAATTTATTAAGTTTAACAAAAATTACATGTTTAGGGCCCTATAAAATGTTTTATTTTTTCCAACCTTATGTTTTATTGTTACCAAATTCTGTTTTAGCATGTCCAATTATTTGAAAGCATAAAAACATGTTTAATTTATTCTTACAATAGCCTTATAATTTTGTCCCCCTCAGAAATTCTGTTGTGTATTTACATTTTTTTAAAGGCATAAAACATTAATTTAATTTATCTTTTAATTAATGACAATTAAACAAATTTTATTTTTTATATATTATTTGGACTTTATAAGGATTTTTTTTTTAGGATTTAATATTACAATTAGGGATGTATATTTTAACTGTTAACCGACCAATAAGAATTTTGCCCGATTAATACAATCAGTTAAACTGTTAAAGGCACTTATTTTTTTATGATTTTTCAGCAATTTATCAAATTTATCAAAATATTGTATAAGGTTTGCTGCATGGTTAAAATAAGCTATGGGTATAAAAAAAAAAAAAAAAAAATGTTTAGAGAGAGAGAAAAAAAAAAAATCATAAGTCGCCTATAAGTTGTATTTTATCATTTAATTCAGAAATAGTCTGACATGAATTACAAACATTATAATTACACATTATAATAAACATAGCTAGGCTATTTTAGTTCCCCTCACTCCAGAACAAATCATTTCAGTTAGCAGTAGGCTATTTAGAAAAGACAAAAATTAAAAATTAAAAATGTATAAACGACAAGCCTATAGCTGTATAAACGACAAGCCAACTAATTATTCATTTAGACTAAAACGAAACTGAAACCAATGTTGGGTCTCTCATTCGACACAAAATCAAATGTTTCATTATTCGTGATGTATTTGAATGCCAAAATATTATTTACCTTTTATGTACGCCTACTTCACTCGCGTTCCAATATCCATGTAAAACAAAACGTTTTGCATAACTTCACGGCGGTACGGTGATAACGCTTAACGGCACAGATTTGACTACATATTTAAGCTGAGCAGTGTGTTTTTTTCCATATGTTTGACTGATTGTTTTTTATAATGATAAATTAACAGACTGCATTGTCAAGGTAGAATGCTCAACTGTGTGCGTGATGCGGCGCTGGAGAAATCACTTGATTTTTTTTTTCTCCTAACAGTGGAAGCAACTACTCCTTTTAGTCATGAAGATAATCGGAATTGTAAAAGGTTTGCTTTTATTTGTGTACATTCACAATAAAAACAAATCTTTGCACTTTTGTAAAATAAGCCAAACAAAATAAGATGTTGCTTTCTGCCGTCTGGTTTCCTTTCGCGCAGCACAAAAAGTTTTTTTTTAATAATTATTTAAGTGAAAATATATTTCTCATATAGGCCTATTTATTCGTTATAAAATATACATATAGCGCCTACCTTTTATTATGTGTTTCTCCACTCGCAGAAGTGCTGCATGTGCGTTATGTGATATAATCATGTGAATCCTCTGCTTTTTGCGCATGTAAAATTAATCCCCGGAAAACAAATGTTAGTATTTTAACTGGTCACAGACACTTATTCTTTCTAATTTAATTAAGTTCTAATTCAAAATAATCTTGTCGGTTAACGGTTAATAATCGGTTAACGAGCGTCGGTTGTCGGTTAGGAAAATTAACCGAAATGTACATCCTAATAGGGCTGCACGATATCTCACATGCGATATCTAATGCGCATCTTGTCAGTGAACAACGGCTCTGTGTAGTAAATGCAGCACCATGTGAAATCACACACGTGATGGAAATTACCGCTGATTACAGGACCGGCTTTACTGACAAGATGCGCATTCGATATCGCATACGATATATCGTGCAGCCCTAATCCTTTAATTACAATTAAAACATTTAAGGTTTTAATAATTTTAGTAGTAGCCTATTGCATGCATTCTACTGAACAATAGTAATATATTTCTGCTGCAATGTCTTCAAGTTAAACCGAACTTTTAATTTGACGGGTTGTAGTGAATATCTTTACATTTCTGTGTGTATATGAGGATAGATTTACTTAAATGAAATGATCAAATGCTCATGAAGGGACTCTCAGAGCAGTTCTGGAGATGTTGTTCATGTATTTATGTCCTCATTAGTGAGATATGGCAGACATTAATATCACCGGAAGCGTCACGCGCGCTTCAGTACAAGTATTAAATAAAACCGTGCATCTGCGCTGTTCATTAACACAGAGAAACGCAGAATTCATATTTAAATAGTCGTTTTGTGGCTTAATACAGGTGCATCTCAATAAATTAGAATGTCATGGAAAAGTTCATTTATTTCAGTAATTCAACTCAAATTGTGAAACTCGTGTATTAAATAAATTCAATGCACACAGACTGAAGTAGTTTAAGTCTTTGGTTCTTTTAATTGTGATGATTTTGGCTCACATTTAACAAAAACCCCCAATTCATTATCTCAACAAATTAGAATATGGTGACATGCCAATCAGCTAATCAACTCAAAACACCTGCAAAGGTTTCCTGAGCCTTCAAAATGGTCTCTCAGTTTGGTTCACTAGGCTACACAATCATGGGGAAGACTGCTGATCTGACAGTTGTCCAGAAGACAATCATTGACACCCTTCACAAGGAGGGTAAGCCACAAACATTCATTGCCAAAGAAGCTGTTCACAGAGTGCTGTATCCAAGCATGTTAACAGAAAGTTGAGTGGAAGGAAAAAGTGTGGAAGAAAAAGATGCACAACCAACCGAGAGAACCGCAGCCTTATGAGGATTGTCAAGCAAAATCGATTCAAGAATTTGGGTGAACTTCACAAGGAATGGACTGAGGCTGGGGTCAAGGCATCAAGAGCACCACACACAGACGTGTCGAGGAATTTGGCTACAGTTGTCGTCAGAGGCGTCTTACCTGGGCTAAGGAGAAGAAGAACTGGACTGTTGCCCAGTGGTCCAAAGTCCTCTTTTCAGATGAGAGCAAGTTTTGTATTTCATTTGGAAACCAAGGTCCTAGAGTCTGGAGGAAGGGTGGAGAAGCTCATAGCCCAAGTTGCTTGAAGTCCAGTGTTAAGTTTCCACAGTCTGTGATGATTTGGGGTGCAATGTCATCTGCTGGTGTTGGTCCATTGTGTTTTTTGAAAACCAACGTCACTGCACCCGTTTACCAAGAATTTTGGAGCACTTCATGCTTCCTTCTGCTGACCAGCTTTTTAAAGATGCTGATTTTCATTTTACAGCAGAATTTGGCACCTGCCCACACTGCCAAAAGCACCAAAAGTTGGTTAAATGACCATGGTGTTGGTGTGCTTGACTGGCCAGCAAACTCACCAGACCTGAACCTCATAGAGAATCTATGGAGTATTGTCAAGAGGAAAATGAGAAACAAGAGACCAAAAAATGCAGATGAGCTGAAGGCCACGGTCAAAGAAACCTGGGCTTCCATACCACCTCAGCAGTGCCACAAACTGATCACCTCCATGCCACGCCGAATTGAGGCAGTAATTAAAGCAAAAGGAGCCCCTACCAAGTATTGAGTACATATACAGTAAATGAACCCCTTCCAATTGGTGGGGTTTTTTGTTAAATGTGAGCCAAAATCACACAATTAAAAAGCCAAAGACTTAAACTACTTCACATTGACAGAGTTTCAAATGATTACATACTTTCCAGAAGTGCCAACTAGACAACATAGAGACAGAAATGACATGCTGTCGTGTAAATAAGATAAATAACAAGGCTATTTAATTTGTTTAATAAAAGAACAAGGTATAGACCTATTCTATATGAAAGGTAACTTTAAATTACTTCTGGTGTGATAGGTTTTAAGGTTTTTGTGACATTTTTTGTACAAACTGTTATAATGACTTTTGTTTAGATGGTGCATCAGTGGTTAAACCACACTGATTGAGACATGATACAGATTTAGGCAAGTTGTACTCATTCTTTTAACTAGGGCTGCAACAAATAATCGATAAAATCGATTATTATCGATAATGAAAATCATCGACAACGATTCTCATTATCGATTAGTCGGGTCTGCCCACAGTGCACGTCCAATTTCAGCCGGTTGCGTCAAATTACAGCACTGAATATCGCATTTCTATCGACAAAATGCATCTAAAAATAGTGGAGGAAACAGAATGAGATGCTGCGGGAGGACTAGGCTACGTGATCCAAGCTGCCCAAAACATGATATTTCTTTATTTTAGTAATGGCTTGCCCTGTCAGGCTCTTTGACAGATGCGTGTGCGTTCTCAGTGCAAAAACGTTCAGTTTATGGTCATATCCTTATCTATAAATGTCACAAATTCATGTGAGCATTTCCATTTTTGCATAAAGGTCCATCCTGACAGCCTGTGTTAAGTTTAAAATACAGAATGAGTGCCGAAAGCATAAAAGGATAACAGTTATTTTCATTTGATTACATTTTAAAGCATTAATTAAATTGTTAAAGCTTTATACATTAATTTCATTACCACCATTTTTGATAGTATATTTGTATTATGTCATAAAAGTACAGAATCCAGAAAAATTAAGTCAAAGCAGAATTGATGAATTGTTATGAATTATTCATGATGAATATAAGTTGTTAAACTAATATATTTAATCAATGATGAAATCTACTTGATTGTTTTTGATTAATAAAATTTGAATAAACACATGCTTTGTCAACCAAAAAAACCCTGTTTTAAATGTTTAATACCGTATACCATGATAACGTGAAACCGCAGTATTTTCTGAGATGATTATCATACCGTCAAAATCTCATACCGTTACAACCCTAGCCGTGTGAGTATTTTATGAGAGTAGGAACTGTTAAAGGATAACAGCGTGTAATTCTGAATATAAATATCAGACGTTTCATAGCCGCCTTATTACAGGATAAATAAATGACACGTGATTGTGATCAAAGTCAACACGTGTTCCTGCAGAACATTACTCTTACCTGTTGGTTAACACAGAGTGAGTTTGTGTTTTTATTCGTCTTTATTATCTCTATTATTATTGACGTTTTTAATAGAGATTTAAACTATATTCACTATTACAGTGCTTAACTTAAAACACATTTATGTAAGGTTTTTAACAAATGATGTAAGGTTTGTGCCACTGCTGCTCTAAACTAACAGCATTGGTGATTACCAAAGTCTTTTTCTTTAGCTTTCTGTATTGGTTAGTCCTCCAATATGCGTAAGCTCTTTAGTAACAATAGTAGGCTATTTCTAATGCTATAATATAATTATTGCTGTTATCTATGAAAGAAAGGCAGAGCACTTCATGGTGGGTTTTTTCAGATACCCAATTACAGTCAAGAAGTACATAATGGCAGCAAGAATGCAAGCTGTTGCAAGGCATAGGAGGCCATTTTTGTTATAGTGGGAATTAATACTATTTGGTTGTTTCAGTTTGTTATTTGCCCAATAAATGACAATAACATTTTTAGATTTAAACACTTTTTTCGACAGATTCCAAAAATATTTGTGTTTTCTCTTTATTATGATAGGTGGTCTAATAAATTAAGTACTGTATGTGTATCATTCAGTTGGCACGTTTGTTTGAAAGAATTGGACAGAATGTGGAGTAGTGTGTTTTTTGTCAATAAAAGAAAAAAAATATTTTTTAATCCGATTAATCGAAAGAATAACTGGCCAACTAATCGATTATCAAAATAATCGTTAGTTGCAGCCCTACTTTTAACAGACCTTTAGATGTTCAATCATGTTTATTTCATGCTGTAACTGGTATTAAAGCAGAGGAGACGGTCAGTTCATGTGTGTTATGCGCTGCCACTTCTCTTAAACTGAGGCACTACAGAGATCTGTCATGCAACATTAAACATTGCCAACATTGTATTTATTGTTTGAATATTGTAATAAAATAGAACTGGAAATCAAATAGAATTTGAATTTCAATACAGAATAGAATGGAATTTCAAATAGAAAGTGAAATCTGAGACTTTGATATCATATGTCAAAGCCCAAGTTTATTGTGATTTATTGGATGGGAGGAATGCTACAATGTTCTGTTCATGAACTGAAAACAGGCAAGACTAATTGATTCTTTAATTTTAAGAATCAACATAAATTTTTAAATGGGAGAATCGATTAAAATTGAAAAATCTATATTTTTTTCCATCCAATCCTAATTGAAAAGGCCTTCAGTATTTGAGCAGGTCTTTTTTTAAGCTGCTGTACAAACAGGACATTTCAACAGTCACGCCTGTTAGTAAATGCATTTGTCAACCCCAAGTACTGAATGTGAATGTCGCCTTGTTCTGTACTCTGTGTTGCTAACTTGCTATGTTGTGGATAATTCCTTGAACATTTCCCAAAGTGCTCATTGGATAAACTAGCACCCCGTTGTTTTGCAGGGGAGGAAGGGCAGTAAATCTAGACAGTGCACTAAATGTGTCCAAGCTGCTTATTGGATCACTTGCTGAGAGAAAAACTGCATTCAAGGGAAAAGTTGTTAAGATAAAGAAACAATAGGTCTACTTTATTGAACCCCATGTGAAAATTCAGACTCAAATTGACTTTCATATTTGTTTCTGTTTCTATCATTTCACATTGTTTTGATGAATTATTACCTGGAATGTTAGGTATAAAATCCTGTAGATGTTGTCTAACACACCCCTGAATACTATAATGGGTTAAATTGGGTCCTGTTTGATTTGTCTTGTACTGATTTATGAGGGTAAGGCTCCTCTGCTCTCTCTTCTGCTCTCTGTAAGCTTAGCATTAGCTGCCGCTAAGCTGCTCAGATCTCTGAGCCTTCCCGCCCCAACACACACACACACACACACACACACACACACACACACATATCCTAGTGCCATGTGGAGAATTGCACTCTAATCGCTGATCTCTCTCTCTTTAATCTTGTATTTGTTCTGTACTGCACACACAGAAATCACACACTCAATTGTGATTTATAATCTCACAATTTTCACGCTCAAAGAGGAGGATCTACTATCTCCTCTCAATCAGTCTCAGATTGAAGGGGTTGGGTGAAAGTCCAGTTTTTCTCATCCATGTCTCCATATTCCTCTCTTTATTTGAGCATGAATGAGCTGGGGGTCGACCGATATGTTTTTCAGGGCCGATACCGATTATTACAGATCAAGTAGACCGATAACCGATATTTTGAACCGATATACGTGTCTGGTGTAAAAATGAAAATGAATGCCAAAATTAATAATAACAAGAGCTCTGACAAAAACGTTTTTAAATGCGTTTTAAACATGTCTTTAATTCTGAAAACTGTTAATAACAACAACATTTCCGTTGGTTTTAATTTACAGTACAGTGCAAATGAATTGCATAAAACATTAATTTAATTTATCTTTTAATCAAATGAGAGTTAGACTTTATTTTTGGCAAACAAATGAGTTTACTATTAAAATTAAAACATGGAAGAAATAGCGTATTGTGTGATTACTCAACAAAAGTTGTAATAATTGTTGTAGTTGTATTACGTATACAGTAATATATTCGGCTAAACGAACTTATATTTTGACAGGTTGCCATGAGGACCTTTTAAGTTTCTGTAGCCTATGTATATATGATATGACGATCGTTTTACTCAAATAAAACGGTCAAATGCCCATGAAGTGACTCTCCGAGCAGTTCAATGTTGTTCATGTATTTATGTCCTCATTTAGTGAGACGGCAGATGCTGAAAACACCGCGAGCAGCAACGCGCTTCAGTATGTATGTGTGCAGTAAATGAAACCGCACATCTGTGTCATTCATTAACAGAGATGAACATGCAGGATTCATATTTAAATAGTGTTTTTGCGACTTAATATTTATAGATACTAGTCCATAGCGCGAGTCGATTTAAGTGTACGGATACTTTTGATTAATTCATCCAAACTTCGACAAATTCCATGACATTCCGCGTTATACGGTAAATTCCATATATGACTGCATTCCGCGATTCCGCCCGCATTTTCCGCATCGTGGACACATAGGTTATATTGAGGTGTTTTGCAACTTCAGTGTAGTGGATTGTGATTTATTGCAATCGTATTGTACCTTTGAGAGACAACTGATACGTGATCACTGAGGCAGCTCCAGTTAGCAAGTGCTCTCGGTATGAGACTGCCTCAGTTTTCCGCGTTGATTGGTCGGACTCGTGACTCTCTACATATCAGATGAGCGGTGGGCGGAGATTGCTCTCAGAGATTGAAGATCGCCTCACTCTCACAGTGTTGAGCTCAGACAGGCTGCATCGAGCCAAATAGTGCATTTAAACATTAAATACTTTCACCTGTATTATTTATTCACCAATAAATAATGTCACCTGTAAATATATGTTTGTTTGCATAATAAAAAAATAATAAAAAAATAATATCGGCAAATCTGTTTTGAAAATGGCCGATATCGATAATCGGTAAAATGCTTAATATCGGCGCCGATAATCGGTCGACCCCTAGAATGAGCACACACATAATCATCAGCCTATGATGGATGTTGCGTCCTTTGGACTTTGTGCATGCATGAGGTTGTGTCTGATGTATTGGATTAGGATGGCTTCCTTGGTGATGTAAACAAGAGGTTTGCATGCGGTTTTCCAGTATTCTCCAAAACTATGAGTGGGATTCAAGGTAAGAGCTGTCAGTGATGTGCATTTTTCCTGCACTGTTTCCTAGAACAGATGTTTTTAATGCCAAGTTTCCCCAAATACGAGGATCCTCTTTGCAAGGAAACGGTTCCTAAAATGTAATTAATGTTGTGTATGAGCAAATGTACATGTTTTGTGAAAATGCTCAAAAGTAAACAATTTTTCATTGTGCTAAAACTAAATATTATTTAAATAATAAACACACACACACATAATTTTTTTAAGTAATACATAATACATTTTTTAAATGATTTGCAAAATACCTTTTTATTTAGTTTTCAGGGTATCTTTTTTATTTCATGAAGTTTCTGCCATGAAAAAAAAGTCTAATTGTGATTTTCTCACAATTCAGATTTTTCTCTCTCTCAGAATTCAAGAGTCTGAATTGTGAAATAAATGGGAAATGGGCTTACATACTTTTTCTCCATATTATAATTTTGAAAAATATTTCTATAGTACTTTTGACTTTTTCCACACATTTTATTTTTAAATAAATTATTTGCATATTTGGTTATTTCTTGCTTTTTTGTGGACCCCCTAGCATCTTTTTGCAGGTTAATGAAGGTCAACAGAAGTCGTTCAGGTTTAACTTTCTAGCGCTTAATGAAGCAGTTCCTCATCAAAATCAAACTATGACAGTATCCATGAGTATAGTATATAACTGTTTAGTTGAGTTATGTTATTTGCTCACATTAATCAAACAGATGGTGCTCTGTCCGGTTGGATTCTGAATTGTGTTTGTAGATGTGACCGTGTCATGTGAAGACGTTTACTCAGATTAAAGCATGCGCTGTAGGGGTAAGGACATGTTATTGGTCGCATTTGATTTCATACGTCAGTCTTCCCAAAACTCTAGGTCAGCGACACAAGGCTCAACTTTGACCTTTGCCCTGATGATATTTTGGATCAGATCATTTTAATGTTGGTTTTCATTTCCTGAACTTTCTATTCATCAAAATAAACCTGAAAACTTCAACTCAGAATTACATTTGGAAGCAAACAGAATGCTGAAGGACCTGGAGTAATGTGTTAAAATGTAGCTTTGAAATCACAATAAATTACATTTTAACAATATACAAATGAAAACATTTCATTGTACTCTTTGCAGGCTTTCTGATCAGAGAGTTACAGTAATGTTCAACAACTTTGGCTGGTAGTGTAGCAACATCTAGCTTTTTATTCTTAGAAAAATAAAAAACAGTGTTTATATATTACAAACACTTTTTTTTCAATAAGGGTTTATATACTGTAATGACATGTCAATTAGACACTGCTTGTTCATATATTTATTTGTATGCATAAACCATAACGCAATAAAATCTCGTTTTTTCTTATAGCTGGACACAGACTTTCTACGTGATTTGTGAACACAACCTGCATTTTTTAGCGCTTTGGCCTTAAAGTCCCTCTCCCTCGTAATCTATCCAATGCATGCTGTCTAATTGGTAAACAAGCGTTCTGTTTTAACGGGATCCAAAGTACATAGCAATCCAACCTCGGCAGTACAATTCACAGCAGAGCCAAGATGGACAACATGGAAATATACTGTTGTCAACCACATTATTTTAGTTTGCCTATCTATCTGTTTGTGCTTATTTATAAAATCGAGGATATTTCCACTATCTAATGTCCTAACACATATCTGTGGTTGACTGCACACTATTAATTAGTAAAACTTAATTTGAAATATACAGAAGACAAAGTCAGAATTGTTGTGAAAAAAGTCATAATTGCCTTTTTATTTATTTATTTTTCCATGGTAGAAGCAGGCTTCCATAAGAGTCAGTGTGCACTAACAACACTTCTTGGACTTTGACTTAATAACTATGGTTGTTTTTAAACAAAGCCTGTATGCTGTCATATGTTGGGCCCTGTTCATCATTAGTTTATTTGTTGGCTAAACAGCAGAACATTCTGAAGTTTGTGTAACTACCTTAATATGATTTCATTAATACTGATTGCTGCTGTAGGAGGTTGGTGTCTGTGTACTCTTCTTGTTTATTCTGTTCTGCCGTCACTACATACTTAACTGTGCAGCCCAGCATTCAGGACTTAGATTAGTAAGCTAATCAGGCATGGGCCTCAGAGCAAAGGTTCATGAGCTGGTAGTATTTTATGTCCTGTGCTGGAAATGGAGAGGAAATGCTAGAGAAAGTGTTCGAAACCTGCTAGAACGGGCTCAGTTCATGCATGTTATGTCTAATCTCGAGAGGAAAGGTTTCACGGTAGGCCTACTGTAAATATGCAAACAGGTCTATCTTTTGTCCTAAGAATTATAGACTAGTTGATGTTGACTTCGTTCAGAGCTTTGATTGTTTTTGCACCCTTTGGCATATATGTGTCAAATGAAAAGCTGTTATTAGCGAGCTATGAAGGCAAAATCAGTTGTTCACACAAACACGCCCCACGGGTATCAGGTTAAAGTCACAATAGCCTGCTGTTTGTTTAGATGGTGCGTATGTCGGATGATTTCAGTCACACTTGGCTGCCATTAATGACATTTACCAAAGATCAAACTATTTGCCTTACAGTGATGTAGCAGATGTTTAGGATTGTTTTTTGCAGTTTTATAAGCCGCATAAAGCTTGGAGCTTGAAGTGTCTGTAACACTTGAGCTTGCGATGGGTTAAACACCACTGTAATGGTCTACATACTCATTTTTTGGCTTAACATTCTCTTAGGGATTGATAAACATGTATGCTGCTTTATAATAAGTCTCGGTAGAGAACTCATAACTCCAGGTTAGATTACTGTATTAATGAGGTCTGTGTGTTTCTTTTCAGAGCTGGTGATCTGAGATGATCCTTTCTGAATGAAATGTGAAACAACGACTTCTATTAAGATTTGGTCCTTTTTCTAGAATAGTATGATTTCAGAAATTGCCCTCAGTATTCATTTGAGACCTTGCCCATTGTGTCTCAGAAAGGTGATATCTTACATTTTTGGAAAGCGGGTAAAATGGGTCAGACAGAGTTTGGCCTGGGATAAATCAGGAGCAGCATTGTCCTGGAATCTAAAGCAAGTGACGGCCGTTTCGGTTCCATCTCCTCCGGGATCACACACACGGAAATAGATTGAATAATATCACAATAGCTCTGTTCTAACATGTAATGAGCTGCCTGAGTAGACAGCATCCTAAAGTCATGAAACCTCTTTAGGATGTATGTTTTCCAAAAGTTAATTTTTCATAAAATCCTCTGACAATTTAGCATTTTTTGTAAGGAATTGGGATTTTATGTGGTATTCAAACGTGTGAAATCAGTTTTTTTCCCCCACAAAATCTGTTTTGTTTTTTCCTAAATTGTGTGTTCTTTTTTAACCTTTCTGGATTCCATTTTAATGGTTTAATTATTGTTAAAAATCAAAAAGCATGTCTAATTGAATTCATTAAACCCGAACAAGTAAATCGTTTATTCAAATTGTAACAATTATGAAAAAAAAAAATCTGAATATTTTATAATTTAATGCAAAATTAGTTTATCAAATATGTTGGTAATCAATAAATGCATAAAACCAAATGGAATCAAAATCAAATCAAATGGAAATGTTTATTTTTTTCTTAAATTTTTTCACAACGTGCTGCATTACAGAGGTTTACAGTTTAAATCAAAATATGGATGTAAAAAATTGTGTGATATCTTAAAATAATACTGTTTTAATAAATTGTATTATTGTTGTTAGCACATTCTACTATATAGTATTAATATATTTCTGTTAATTTCTTCAAGTTAAACCTTCATTTTGATGGGTTGTTGTTAGTGTTAATTTTGTTAATGAAAACCTATGACGAAAAATGTTCGTTGATGAGCTTTTTTTCCCATGACTAAGATGAGACGAAAGCCCCATTTGGACGGGACTAGTTTTATAAACTACGTTTGAGTTTCGATTCTTATCACCTGACGTCTGCGATGTACCAGTTCGGACGGGACTAACATCTCCGTGTTTATTATAGAGATGTGAGGGGCTGTTTTGTACAGCTGGGCGTTTCAGAGATCACGCGCTCTGTATGCATGTATTGCGTGTAGTCATTCGGATTGATTAGTATAACAGGTTTACTACAAATACCATGGTGAAGCTAAATGGCTAGTATAGCAAAACCATGTTAATGTGTGGTTACATTAGTTTGACTTTAGTTATTTATTTGTAGTAAACCCGTGTTTAATTTTCATAAAGGTGCATATGTAATTAAAACATTATGTAATTGAGTGCAGAAATGAACGAGAGTAATTTTACCTGGTCGCTGATATTACAATAGCCAGTCTGAACAGTTTACGTGATCTGGCTCTTGATTTTGTTATTAATTTTTTTGTATTATTATTTCTTTGCCGGGAGGCAAATACATCAAACATGAGCACGGTAAGAGCGTCTACTGTAATCCACGCTGGCCAAAACATGGGGTGCTCCGATCAGGATTTTAGAGGCCGATCGCCGATCACAGAAAGCAGTATCTGCCGATCCGATCACCGATACCGATCTTTTTAAAGCTTCTTTTTATCATGTAGAATTATTTATAGTGATGATCCAATCAAGATTTGTAGACATTTATTCAGGGCCTGAGTTTCATTTTTGAAAATTAATTCCTTTCTCAGGTAACTCTTGTGAGAGGATTTTTAATTTGAAGGGTGGAAGATTTTTTTAGACATTTTTCAAAAATATATATTTATCTCACCTAAATGTTTGATCGTGCACTGCATTTTTGTTTTGACGATCGTTCAATTGTTGCACAATAGCTTACACACAGCACAAGCCTGATTTCATGAGCTGTATGTGAGATGGGCCTTTTACACCAGATTCACACAGACTCCGTTTGCAGTGCGTATGCAGTCCATGTGTTCTGGAAGCACTGACTGCACTGTAAAAAATCCAGCTTTAGAAAAGTTCTACTAACCAATGTAAAAAAGTAGCCTGAACAAAGATTTTTTTTTAGTAGAAGTCAGTTACATTTTTTGTGTGAACTGAACAAAAATACTCTAAACATGTCGTTAGCAAACGTTGTTTTGTTTACCTTAAGTATTACTCAAGTATTAGATACTCAAGTATTTGTTCACGACATATCAAAATGTTCTCCCAACTTTTCAAATTAAATCATCTGAACAAACAAATTTACATTGAACAATATTGCACAAGTTCCCAGCATGCATAGCTGCTTGAAAGCATTTTATGTTATTTATTATAGAAATATTATCATTGTTTTAAATTGTACTGGCTTATTTTTTTTGCTGCCTGCTGTTGTCGCCCTCAGTTAGCTGTCATGTCGATCAGGGTTCATATTTTCACTGATTTAAAATTTGATGATCCTCACCATGTTTGAGAATCGTGTGCTGAGGTGCTGTGTATATATGCATCTCATTGCAACTTGTTTAATACAATTTGTCTATTAGCATAAATACTTGCCCTTAGATTTAAGAGGCACATACTACCCATATTATGTAGAAAGCTTTGAAAATAAACAAATCCAAAAGAAAGAGGATTGTTAAATAAAAAACTAAATCTTTGGTTGCTCTGACAGATCTTTTAAACACTCAGTAGACTGACTTTTATTCATTAGATGAACTAAAGTTGTCAGTTGCTAGTTGAGTTAACATAAGTTGATTGCGATAGTTTGCCTTATTATTGTTTTTTTTTTTTGAGGTAGATCAACTTTTTTTGTTTTTTACAGTGTGTTTTCACAGAGGAGTCTGCTCCTGATCCATGGCTGTTTACTACTATCTCAATTTATCCATTATTTTGATTTCAAATCCAAACATTGTTACTTAAAATACTTTTTCAGCATTGTGATCATCTTTTTTACACAGTACAGAAATACAATCTTTCATAGAGATATTAAGTTGCTCAAGCAAGTGACAAAACATTTAAACTACTTTCCTTACATTATCATAAACATTCACAATTAAAACTTACACGGCAAAGAAAAGGCAGTAGATCTCTGACTTTTTGTCAATTTAAATCTTTTAAAAGCAATCCTGTGGCTCATAAAGAACAATGCACTGTAACTTTAATTCAGCGCGTGCAGCGGAAACGAGTGCTGCACTGCTGCAGACGCACTGTTCCTGGAACGCACTGCAGGACCACAACCGTGTGCAGTATGAGTGCACTGATCCGTTAACATGAGCGCGGAAAAAATGCGCACCCCTGACCGCATACGCAATGCAAATGGTGTGTGTCTGTTTGTGAACCTGGCGTTATATGTGCGCTTCGAGTGTGTATGAGCGCATGGTCTCCAGGAAACACTGGCAAGAATTAAAAATAAATGCAATTTATAAACTTTAGTGATGAGTCTGACGACACGACACTGCCTCGATTTTGTAAGTGACAATTCATGTCAACTGTGCAGCACGCTTATAGACAGACTTGATGTGTGGTGAATTGAAGCCATTTGCACATTTTAAGAAAGAGAGAGAGCGCGTGGTGATTCTCTCACGCCGTTTGTGACATTATGTCTCACAGAAACTGTTCAAATTACTTTATAAGTTATTTAATGAAGAAATATGAATTGTACAAGATTATAGTTATTTCACCAGCACCGCACAGAGTCAGACGGTGCTGCTGCATGTGCTGTCAATCCTTTCACGGCAGGCGCGTCATCAGCTTGAGAATTTTTTTGAGATCTGCCTTTTTAGAGACCGCCGATCAAACATCCCAACTCAATTATCGGCCGATAGTGATCGGTACCGATCAATCGGAGCACCCCTAGCCAAAACAAAAGGAAACACGTTGTGAAAAAAATACCACCGGCAATCACAGACATCGCATTCGGACGGGATTAGTTTTCTCAGAGGATCACAGAGTTTGCTGAAAAACAGTAGGTAATTTGCTCTGGAATTATTACAGAGGTTGTGTGAGAAAAACACAGACGTGGCAGATTAGGACAGGATTAAAATCACCAAGTTGGTCTAACGACCCCCTGTAAAACTAGTCCCGTCCGAATAGTGCTGAAGACGAGACGACAATAAGGTAAATAAACGATAAATAAGATTATATCAACATGCAATTTCATTGACGAAATAAGACGAGACTAAAATATATTCAAAAAGATACAACATTTACCAAAAATGCATTATTTTCTTCAAAAAAAGGAGACAGAATGTTACTGCCGACTGCTCTACACGCCTCTACTACACAAGCTTTCATGAGTGCAGTTACCAGATATCAAAAATTAAAATCCCTGAATCAGAGCTTCGCTGTTATAAGGAGACATTCTCTGCCCATGTTTTGCTTATTAACATTGCAACCATGCCTCTCGTGAAAGCGCCGCTGCCGTGAGTGCAAACACCGACAAACAAGTGGAGTTTAGCGATCTAAATGAAGTGTGCCAGCGGTCTGTGTTTGCTGAGATCTCAACTCAGTTTTTATTCGTCACATACTAAATTATACAAGTATAAATCAGAGTGAGACTTCGCTGTATAGTTTGCGATTGTGATCACTGAATAAATGCACTTACTCAACCAATGTTAATAGAGAAATAGGCTGTTGCCATTTGGAATTAGTGGAATTAGTGGAATTTCACTGTTATAATATTTTTAGTTTGTTTTAGCAGTTTTCATAATGTAGATAGAGATTGCATAAGTCTTTGGTATTAATTTATATAATAAAAAGCCTATACTAAATCAGTACACTAGATGAGGTAAAATACACAATGTATGTATGAGTCCACATTCTATTGATTCGTGATTACTGACGGAAGTGCAATACCTGAAATGCAAAAGTTAATTTCTCAAATGACAGCAATCGTTACAATTATAAATTTAGATCAGTTTAACCATTATACAGCATGATGAACATTTGACTAAGATTTGACTAAAACCTGTCTAAGATACATTTCATTGACTTAAACTTGACTAAACAAAAACAGGACAAGTTGACTAAATATGGTATCTAAAATATCGCACATTTGAGTTGGAATTAAAAACTAAATTTAAAAAGAGTTGCCAAGATTAATACTGCTGTACGGTTAATTAATAATAATCTTATTGTTAAAATGTCAAGTTTTCAATGACTAAAACTGGACTAAAATGTTGAGACTTTCATTCAACTAAAACTTGACTAAATCTAAATAGGATGAGATTGACAAAATTTGATTAAATACTAACAAGGACATTTAACACGGGATTAAGACTAAGACTAAAATTGAAAATGGCTGACAAAATGAACACTAGTTGTAGTTAAGAGCCTTGAATGCCTGTGTGTAAAAGTAACAGTAATTTTTATCAAATGAAATGGTCAAATGTTGGTGAAGTGACTCAGAGCAGCTCTGGAGATGAAGCCCATGCCTTCATGTCCTCATATGGTGAGACGGCAGAAGCTGAAAACATCAGAAGCATCACACATGCTTCAGTATGTGTAGTAGATGAAACTGCTTCTTTATTCACTCTGAGACAGAGAACATAAAGACTTCTTATTTTAGTAGCAGTCTTTTAAATATTCATATTGCAATTAAATTATACTGCCCTACTTTTTATTTTTTCATCTATTTTATTAAGTTTTAGTTTATGACTGGATTCCTTTTGTGTTGAAATCATAGGACCATAGTGTATCATGTAGAAAAGGATGCTTTGTTTTTGGCATGAGTCGTCAATGACTTTGGCTAAAATGTTCTTAGCTCGTTTTGATTGTTTTTGTCCTTTATCTATTCCCTCCTCGTCTAGACACACCATCTGCCCATGGCTTGTTTATCCCCCCCTCCTCCACTGTGGAATTATGGGTAGCACTGTTTAAAGATCACAGTTTGTGGGAGCTATAATACACACTAGCATGTGGGTGTTATGTATAGGATGGCTTAGTTATATAGCCATCCTATACTATAAAGGGTCTTATAACATGTTTGCATTTTGAATGTTACAATTGCTACATAAATGGCTTTGTACCTCATTTGTATTTAGGATATTATTCTGAAACAAGATACATAACCTCAAGTTAATTGAGGGATGTTGTGTTTGTAATTTCTGTATCGTAAGTTTGTATGAAAAAGCATGATGCAAAACAAGGTAACATATAACTATTATTGATTGATGTGCAGGATGCCGCACACTGTAGGAGGTTGATTGGTTTTATAGAGGGGGAATCAATAACACAAATTATGACGTGTTACTGATCACAGGAAGCTTGCAGATGTAGAGACCTGATTATACTAACACTACAAATACACTTTCTGTCTGTAGATGGTTAAACCTTCTCAAGCCATATACTTTCTATGTTTACCCATGGATTCATGTCTATCTGGCACCTGTTTTCAAGGAAATGTTTAACACCCAGGCTGAGGTCTGTCAGGTCATAAACCTTCTTACAGTCACTTCCTAAAAGAGTGTGAGAGGGTCTTTGAGTAAATCAATTGTATGTAGAGCACGCAACTTTGCTTTTTGACACTGCTTTGGAGCAGTATGTATTGTGAAAATCACTGTGCTAATAAAAATGACATTTATATTACAAAATAAATAAACACATTTAATTCAGTTTTCCAGTTTAGAAATTTCATGAGACTAGTATGAATGCAGTTCTTGGCGTTTTGCCATTTTATCATGTTTACTTAAAGTACTATAGTGAAAAAAATAGTAAAATGGTTCCTCATAATATATAATTTATCCATATTTAATGTTTTTACATTTTGTATTACATTAATATTCATTATAATATATTTAATGTTTAATTTAAATTTTTAATATTTACCACCAAAATTAAATATCACCAATGCAATTGGTAACAATAGTTATAACATTTACATTTATGCATTTAGCAGACGCTTTTATCCAAAGCGACTTACAGTACATTCAGGCTACACATTTGTATTGTCAGTATGTGTGTTCCCTGGGAATCGAACCCACAACCTTTGCGCTGCTAACGCAATGCTCTAACCACTGAGCTACAGGAACACTGTCTGATTATAAATAGTCTTGGTCTTCAAATATATTTGTATTTTCACGTTCTCGTTTTCTTCATTCTTGATATAGTGATGAATTAACAGCTTGGGTTTTCCTTCTCTCTCTCCTCTGTCTTTGGCATTCAGGCTCTGACTACCTTCTCAGAGCAGATGACAAGTCGTCATGGAGTCAACCAGACTCATCTGCCTCTGGACAGTACACCTACACCATTCCCAGCCCTACAGAGATACACATGGTTACCAGACCAGGTCAGACACACCACACGTACTGCTAGCTGTACATATACGCAGACATCTCCCAACTTTACTTTCAGCGCTCATCCAGCATTTGTGTGCTTGTTTGCAGAGCCTCTCATGCTGAAAAATGATGAAAAGCAGAGACTCGCCCGTGAACGGAGGGAGGAGCTGGAGAAGCAGAATGGTATGTCAAACATGCGCACTTTGTCATTAGACAACATGAAATTGCCTTTGCTACACATTTAACTTCCTTAATGCGACACATACACTCACCGGCCACTTTATTAGGTACACCTGTTCAATTGCTTGGTAACACAAATTGCTAATCAGCCAATCACATGGCAGCAACTCAATGCATTTAGGCATCTAGATGTGGTGAAGATGACTTGCTGAAGTTCAAACCGAGCATCAGAATGGGGAAGAAAGGGGATTTAAGTGACTTTGAACGTGGAATGGTTGTTGGTGCCAGACGGGCTGGTCTGAGTATTTCAAAAACTGCTGATCTACTGGGATTTTCACACACAACCATCTCTAGGGTTTACAGAGAATGGTCAGAAAAAGAGAAAATATCCAGTGAGCGGCAGTTGTGTGGACGAAAATGCCTTGTTGATGTCAGAGGTCAGAGGAGAATGGGCAGACTGGTTAGAGATGATAGAAAGACAACAGTAACTCAAATAACCACTCGTTACAACCAAGATATGCAGAAAACCATCTCTGAACACACAACACGTCGAACCCTGAAGCAGATGGGCTCCAGCAGCAGAAGACCACACCGGGTGCCGCTCCTGTCAGCTAAGAACAGGAAACGGAGGATACAATTCACACAGGCTCACCAAATTGGACAATAGAAGATTGGAAAAAACGTTGCCTGGTCTGATGAGTCTTGATTTCTGCTGCGACATTCAGATGGTAGGAGTCAGAATTTGGCATAAAGAACATGAAAGCATGGATCCATCCTGCCTTGTCTCAACGGTTCAGGCTGGTGGTGGTGGTGGTGTAATGGTGTGGGGGATATTTTTCTTGGCACACTTTGGGCAACCTCCTTAGTACCAATTGAGCATCGTTTAAATGCCACAAGCCTACCTGAGTATTGTTGCTGACCATGTCCATCCCTTTATGACTACAGTGTACCCATCTTCTGATGCTACTTCCAGCAGGATAATGCACCATGTCACAAAGCTCAAATCATCTCAGACTGGTTTCTTGAACATGACAATGAGTTCACTTTACTCAAATGGCCTCCACAGTCACCAGATCTCAATCCAATAGAGCACCTTTGGGATGTGGTGGAACGGGAGATTCGCATCATGGATGTGCAGCCGACAAATCTGCAGCAACTGCGTGATGCTATCATGTCAATATGGACCAAAATCTCTGAGGAATGTTTCCAACACCTTGTTGAATCTATGCCACGAAGAATTAAGGCAGTTCTGAAGGCAAAAGGGGGTCCAAACCAGTACTAGCATGGTGTACCTAATAAAGTGGCCAGTGAGTGTATTTCAGAATCAAGCAGTATATTTAGTGGGGAATTCAATACAATGAGACTTGATTTTAGTTAAAATTACCATATAATATGCGTTTTTGTTATTTTTGGTCAGGAAAGAAGTGTCACATTGGACAAATTCATATTTCTCCTTTTAACCTTCAACTGATTTTTCTTTGTGGTATTACAACAAAACCAGGCAAAGTATGCACATTTGTTGTGTTTTTGAAGCCTACTTTGTTTTAATCACTCTTGTGCTTCATCAGAGAATGATGGGAAATGTAGTTTGGTCATGCAAGACCTCTTAAAGGGCCTATATGAGAAGTTCTTTTGTAGCTATTCTTCACCCACAACATTTTTAAAACTAAACAATCACATCTGAAACGTCACATTGACAGCTTGACATTTAGTTCTTATAAATAACAATAATTAGCTTTTGTTACATATTTAATTGATACACTTCCAGGCATGACTGAAATGCCATTCACGTATGTTTTGGTGGGACTAAAAGGCATCATATGAACAAAGGCAATTATTAAGAAAGTACTTGAGGTCATATGCTTGGTCATGATGTCACGTTGCCTTGAAGAGTCACAGGGGTTTACTATGAAAACACACCGATGCTGTAGAAATGACCTTTGATCAGAGACTCACTCAGTCGTAATGAGTCGTATGTGTAAAAAGTGTTGTCTAAAAGCAAAGTTAGATGTTCACGTGTTGTTCTTTGTGTCAATACAAATTTTCTTCTCCACGTAAATCCCTGGGTTACACTTCTTGCCTTTTTTACCAATTTTTTTCTTTCTTGTGTCTGTCAGTTCTCTTCTGTCCGTAACTGAATGAGTAACTGGATGGGGCAGGTTGCTGTGGCGAGGTGCAGTTGTTATGTAAACTCTTGGCGAGGTGGTTACCAGGACACCCAGTTTTATGTAAGGGGATAGAGGCCAGGCCAGAGAGAGATTGGCGGATTAATTATGCTCACTTTACTGAAGTGCTTGGATGCTAATGAAATTGATAATCCACAATGTTGATTATTAACATATGCCTTTCTTCATATTTGATCATTTTCCCCTGAGGTTCACTTTCACACCCTTTTCCAAATTTTCTCTGAACTGTAGCATTAAACTGATTTATTTATTTATTTATTTTGGGACTGTACCTTTAAGACTTGTTATAATCAGCAAATGTTTGTAAATTTTGAGGATTGTGGCGTCTAGTATTTTTGTGCTGCCTTGTCCTTCAATAAAAGCCTTTTCAACAATTGAAAAACAAGGTTTTTGAGAAGTTAAAAAGCCTTGAATGAACAAATAGATGGAACAATTAGGGGGAAGTCGTGGCCTATTGGTTAGAGAGTCGGACTCTTAATCCAAAGGTTGCGAGTTCGAGTCTCCGGTCCGGCAGGAATTGTAGGTGAGGGGAGTGCGCTCTCTCCAACCTCTACCCTTGAGCAAGGCACCGAACCCCCAACTGCTCCCCGGGCGCCGCAGCATAAATGGCTGCCCACTGCTCTGTGTGTTTGCACTTGGAAGGGTAAAATGCAGAGCACAAATTCGGAGTATGGGTCACCATACTTGGCCGTCTGTCACGTCACTTTCACTTTCTATGAAAGGGTGGATGGATGGGTAGATGGAATGATTTCAGAAAAGTTGCTTTAGAAAGAGTTGTAATTATAAACAAATCCCATTTTCCAATAGGTATTTCTAAATGTATAGTTGCCATAGGGATATAGGGCTACCAGAAAAAAAAAAATCGTGCAAAGACTTTAAATGATGCCAAATTTGGGTCGACATATAAAGTTTTAAAATATTTTTCTTATATTATAATCATTACAAGAATAAGCTGTAATTTCTGCCTAACACATTCAAAGTGTTGCATATGACATGGAGATCATTTTGGCTGATGTTTCCTAATCGTAACATTGAAACAAGATCTTTAAAAGTGCTTTAAATTCTGTATTGTGAAAAGCACTAAACAAATAAACTTGAACTGAATTGTGCGTGTGCAGCTGCACGAGGTTCCAAGTGGTTGGAGAGAGAGGAAAGATCCCGACAGTTTCATGAGAGACAGCTGGAGGAGCGCAGGAAAAAGGTGGAGGAGCAGCGGATGAAGGAGGAGAGGAGACACGCTGCTGTGGAGGAGAAACGACGGCAGAGACTAGAGGAGGAGAAGGTGGTTGAGAACCACTGCATTATATTATGTCATCACTGTGAATACATAAAGAGACTGTTTTCTATTATTGTAAAGAAAATACTAAAGGCGAACCATACATTTAGTAAAAAGTGGCGTGCGTTTGTTAGAGGATGGACATACAGGATAAATTCTTGGAAAACAAAATAAAAAGGACATTTTTGTCCAATTAAATGCTCTCCAGAATGAGACTGTCTTTGTGTGCGTTTCAGGCCCGGTATGAGGCTGTTATCAGGAGGACCATGGAGAGGAGTCGGAGAACCAGGCCCAAGGCGAACCGCTGGAGCTGGGGTGGAACGCTCCCTGCTAGCACCTCGCACAACAACGGTAAACACACACACACACACACACACACACCTGTGCACAGTATGATCAATATGGTTATACTGTATAAAGAGATTATGGAAAATTAAAAAATACTCTCATATCAAATGATGATGCTTGTTGTGTAGAGGCGAGTTATAACATCTTCACGTTTTCATATTTTCAACTTTTGTCTGGATGACAATACATCACACACACCACTGTATAAAGAGATTATGGAAAATTAAAAAATACACAAATGATGATGCACGAGTTATAACACACACACACACACACACACACACACACACAATCAAATACTGGGAATGTTTGAACCCAAGTAAAGCCGGGCTCACACTGTGCGATTTTGGCCACGATTTGGTCGTCTGAGACCAATTTAATTTATAATCCTTGGCTAAAATCTGTCCAAGTGGTTGTCGTCGGCTGTGGTGTGGACGCTGCTATTCTTGTGTTTAAATATTAAATTCATATTGTTTGCAGTACAGCATATTTCTTTATGCTCTGCTCACATGTGCTGACTCAGAGCCATGAGCTCACTACACACTCCCTTTGTTTCCTTTATTTACTGCTCCATCAATATTTTTCTTTCTCTTTCTCTCTGTATGGTTCTGTATCCATCCTTCTCTCTTCTCTCTATCTTTCTCTCTCAGGTTTTGATGATTCTGCTCTCTTTTCATTGGATCTAGCTGGGCTGGAGCACTATCATGGTGTTTACAGCTTGGCGCGTCAGCAGCAGTTTCGATCGAAATGTGAATATAATAATCAGTGTAGAGCAGCAGACTAGCAGAATTAGCTAAAGCTTGTAGCATCACCCATAAATGATTTAGATTTCTTTTCATTTCCCGTCAGCAGTTAGCATGGAGCCAGAAACACAAACTGCTTAACCAGTAGTATGCAAGATGTGACTTCTCGCTTTGTATTTTGTTTCGTAGTCTTTTAAGATGAATACATTATATGTATTGACCTGTAGTGTTTGATGGTTAATATATAGATGCTAACTGGAGTAAAATAGTTTTGTAAATACATGTATTAACTTTTTTTTATCTTCTAAACTAATTTCAAGCATTAAGAAGTCTTTAGATATTTTTTTTTTATACTGACTAGTTTTGTACATTAATGTCTTTTTATTTTCCATCTATTACATGACCCATTATATGACCCCTTTAAAGTCTGGTAATGTCAATATTGGTGATGTTAGATCCTTTTAAAGACATCACAGATGTCCTGTTAGTTTTAAAGTTGTCAATGTGTCTGTCCATTCTGGGACACAGATGGAAGGCAGATTGTGAGCATTAAGCAGATGAGTGTGCCGTCCTCCTCTAGTCATTAGTAAATGTAGCTAAGCACTTTTCCTCAGAAATAACTTTAGCAATTAGCATCCCTAAACTGCAGGTAAACACACAGTAGAAACAGTCTTAGTAAAGCCTCTTATGCCCTATTCCTCATTTTCTATCTCCCTTTAGTCCTTTTTTTCAGTGCATTTGTCTGTATTGTGTCTTTAAGTTTAGCATCTGATGTTGTATCTTGCATCTGTGTTTGTAGATACTGACAGAAGGTCAGTCTCCACTATGAATCTATCCAAACACACAGATCCAGTCATTTCCAAACGCCTGTCATCTTCCTCGGCCACCTTGCTGAATTCACCAGATAGAGGTAAACACACACACACACACACACACACACATCTCTTTATGTTTTACACAATCAAAGAATCACCTTGTTGAATTGATGTTGTCTTTGTGTGTGTGTGTTTGTGTGATTGTGCTGTACCGTCCAAGCCTTACAGAAGCAGACATCTCTCTCGTCGTCTTGCTTGATTAAAAAAACACAATCTAAATCCCAAATCTCCAAAGAGAAGATCCCTCAGGACAAACCAGCAGGTGGATTTTAGAAATCCAGGAATCTTTCTTGATGCTCTACTACTGGGTTCAAGCCTGTGCTGTCCGGGGCTCCAGACTGCAAATCAAATAATCATAAATTAAAAACAAAAAGCCTGAATGAACAGTTCACAGAACAATCAATTACACAACTTTTGTGTCTATATGTGACTTTAGTTATATAATATATTACATTTCTTTAAAATGCATGCCTTTTGCTCCTTTACAGTACACAGTAACTGTTGGATGAGAAGTGACATGTTCAAGTAAGAAGCTTTGCACTCAATGAAGTGCATATTCTGTTTCAGTGTAGGCATTACCATTGCATCTACACAATGTGAGCATGACCAAGTGCTTCTAAAAAATAAGTCTATTATCAAACAAGTCTGTAATTTGTAATTTTCAGTCTTGAGCCCTGGTTACACACAACACAGAAGTCATGCAAACTCTTCCGGTATTTACAAATATTGCATGTTGGTTTATGTAAGTTATTTTATGAAAGTTTTAAATGATTTATTCATTTGCAAACAATAATTTAGCTATAACAATAATGTGAAAAGGTTCTACTGTGTGTGCATGCTGCATGCTTTATTTGACTATATTGTTAACATGTTTTGATATTTATTTCTTGCATGCTTTTTTCCTTCAGCAGTTAGCAACCTTTTTTAAAGACAACATGAAATCAAAATAGATTTACTTACTTTTTAATGTCAAATTGTGCATCCTATTTTAAAGAAGCAAATTGTTGACTTTTTTCATCATAATGTAGTTGCTGAAATTATTGCTGCGTGACAGGGTATGTGGGGTGGACCAAATAATATTAATTTCACAAACTCACTTTTCATGGTCCATTTAAATCTTGATGGATAACATCAGGTCCTGCCCCAAAATATTGTCTCAATTAAAAATATCACACACATTAAATGGGTTGTGATTCATTGCAGTTGTTGTCTTTTCACAAGCGGTTATGTTTATGGTATTTTTTTTATTTATTGGTCTAACTTAAAGAAAAAGTTCTCCCAAAAATGAAAATTTGCTGAAAATGTGTTCACCCTCAGGCCATCAAAGTCGTAAATTGGTTTGTTTCTTCATCAGATGTATCAATTGCTCACCAATGGATTATATGCAGTGAATGGGTGCCGTCAGAATGAGAGTTCAAACAGCTGATAAAAACATCACAATAATCCACAAGTAATCCACACCACTTCAGTCCACCAGTTAACAACTGTGTGAAAAGCTGCATGTTTGCAAGAAACAAATCCATACTTAAAACATCTTAGCTAAAAAACATTGCTTTCAGCTAAAATAGTCCTTTGTTTTAATACAAAATCTCTTCTACTGTACATCTTGGATGGCTTGAGGTTAAGTAAATCTGCAGCAAATTTTCATTTTTGGGTAAACTATTGCATCAAATGGGTTGCAATTGCAGTTTTATGTTGTCTTTCTGCTAGTAGTTACATTTAGGGTAAAATAAACAAATATATACTGTATTTCCTTTATTGGTTGGTCTCGCTTAACATAGAACTTTAAATAAAACATGCATGATTCACTATCACCAGCAGATGATGCAAATAGGTAACCTGTTCTGGGCATATGATATTATGAATGCATGTGATGCATCGGTGTTAGTTGCTCTACTGTTGCATGTGCAAACTACTTTTTAGCATTTTGTCCCTGGACAACCAAATATTTCCTTTCAATGACAATGACAGTATATAAGAGAATATGTGCATGTGTGTTGTCCAGGTATGCGTCGGATGCCTCTTACCGCATGGGAGAACACCGTGATCAGTCGACTACAGACACCGACACACTCCTACCTGGCCAGGAGTTGCAGCGCCATGTCTTTGTCTGGAGAAGCAGGTAATTGCTTAAATAAAAAACATTTGATCTCACAATTCTCAGAATTATGGGACAAAAGGTAAAAACTGAGATGTAAGCAATTTCCCAAAATCTGCATTGTAAGATAAATTTGACATTTATTTATTTTACGTTGAAGTTTACTTTTTAAACTTTTTTTTTATTCCAAAACAAACATAATTGCGTGATGTAAAATCTGAATTATAAGAAAATGGGAAATTAGCTTTGTGCATTTTTTTTTTTTTTATTCAGATGTATAAAATAACATGCATGCATTGAATTATGCATGTGTTGGTGCTTCAAATTCTTCTTCAGTTAAGCGGAGAAAACTTATAGGTATTCTGCCACAATGAGACTGCAGTTTCAAAGTAGCTTTAACTTTGTTTGTGACTGATACTTCTACAATAGCAGAACTCCAGGACATTTTATTGTGAATACAAATGTGTGTACAAAGAAGGGAATGAGAGTATTGTAGAACAGTGAGGGCTGTTTCTGGCACGACCGTTTCCTAAAACAAAACACCCTTTTCAGACAGACTTTTCTCTCAGTGACAGCCTTGCCCAGTTTCTGCCAACTTCATCTTAAACGTGTGTGTGTGTGTGTGTGTGTGTGTGTGTGTGTGTGTGTGTGTGTGTGTGTGTGTGTGTGTGTGTGTGTGTGTGTGTGTGTGTGTGTGTGTGTGCACAAATGGACCTGATGCTTAGCTAATCTCTCAGTGGCTTGTGTTTCTTGCTCACAGTTTGGGGATTTTTCTGTTTGGGGATGCTGTTATCAACTGATTAAATTCTAACATGGGCAACAGCTTCATCATTGACTCAGGAATGAAAGTGTCTGTTGTTCAGAATGAAATACTACCTCACTGTTTACTGCATACTGTGCCGTACTATTTACTGCCTGCTGTTTTTATAATCGTGTGAAACACTTTGCAGTGTGAATACATATTTCAAACAATAAGTATGCTATGTTGTTGTTAACCTCATTACAATATATTTTTATTGTAGTAAATTATGTCTAGTTTTTTCTCTGAATTAAGTTATTTTGCATTTTTATTCCAATTTCAGTCTAATCAAATAATTAGTTAAAGGCATAGTAGTAGAATCACATTTAATATTGTTTCTAGTTCATTTGTCAAGCCAAAAATGTCTAGAGCATTGCATTATAAGATATAATATGCCACTCTGAGTCTGTGTGTTATGGCTGTATAATTAATATTTTGCATAAGTAAATGTACCCAATGAGCACAGTATACATCATACATACTGCAAAAATAGTAGTATGCCATTCTGAACATGTTTCAGATTGTCCTCCTTACAGTGATGGATGATGTTGCCTATTTCTTTCCTAGAGCTTTGTAGATATTAATACACACTTTCTTTTTCTTCCCTTTCCACTATTTCATCACTCATTCACCCCTTTTTAACCCCTTTCTTCTGCACACCTGCCTCCCTCCCTGTTGCTCCTTTTGTCCACATTGAATCCATTTATTTATCCCATAATACTCCCTGGTTGGTTAAACTTGCCTGTGGTACAGTGAACCCCATTTGTCCTCGCTCAGCCTCCTGTCACCCAATGAGCTCCATGTCCTTCAAGTCCATCCAGTCACGCAGTGTTGAGCGACCAATCAAAGCAGGCCTTAATCTTGAGAGACCAATCAGAGCAGGGTTCATCCCTCTGGACAGCAGCACTCGCAGAAAGACCACCAAGAATTTCCCAGTAAGTAATAGCATACGATTAGTTATCATTGTACAGTAATTGTGTTTGTGCCTGTGCACGTGATATATGCTTTAAAAAGCTTACGTAGGAGGCTATGTAGGCCAATTGATGATCTTTGTATAATGTAGTATGGAAATACCGTAGATGTCTCTTAGAGGATGTATTTTGTGTTTCATTGGACAGATTGACAGGAAGGATAAGGACAATGTGAGAAAGTCATGGAGTCACCTGGCTTATCCAACTCCCAGTCTGAGCCTGTTCACACCCAAAAGATCTCCTTCACCTGTCGGTCATTGCAGCAGGGTCACCAATCCATCCCCCAACAGGTATAAATGCCATTTTAAGATGAAAACAAAATTGTAAAGAATACCACATTTAAATTTAGATACCAAATTTAGAATTTAAAAACCTAAAATAACAAAACTAAATTCACATTTACATAATCATTGATTTTCCTTTTGTGTTAGAACCAATCTTCAAGTCATTCATTCTGGAAAATCATTCTCGGTTCATTGGACTAATCCTATTATGTTTGGAAAATAAAAGAGATTAAAGTGTGTGAAATATCAGTGCCACTGCGCTCAAAAACGCAGCCTGCTCCAAAGCGTCTGCTCCATACAGCGTTGCAGAGCTGCAGCACATTGTAGCAGGAGTCACTGCGCTGATCACGTGAAGAGAGGCACTTTCAATGCGAGCGGTTCGGGTGAAGAGCCTGGTTTATACTCGCCGTGTCAGCACCCGCAGCAAAAATTATTCGAATATCGAGGAAATGATCGCAGACGGAGGATTTGATTTTCACACTAAAGTAAAAGTCAGTTTCTTAAAACCAGAGAAGGTGAACATGTTGGTATTCTTGTGGAAGAAATGCAAGCACGGTCACCGACAGCCAGTTTAGTTTTGCTTTTCTTTTTGTTTTCATTTTAAAAAGCTTATCTTTGAGGTTTACCTCACGTTAAGGCTTTCTTTTATTTATTTATTTTATTCCTCAGAGTTTGCTAAATGTTCTGTAATTTAATAATCCATTGGCTATATAATACTGCATGTGGTGTATGCCTCATCTAATTCGTTTTTTTAATAAATGATGTAAGCTTTGTCATTGTAGCCTGCTGTTTTATTGTTGTTGTGCTTTTTAATTAAGAATAACAAAGATTAATCCAATAGAAACAAAAACCAGTCCCTTAATGAAAGAAAAACAAGTTGACAAAAAGATTGAATCCAAATTTGGTGATAATATAGCGTAAATGACAGATTTATAAGAAATTGATCGGAGTCCGGTCATTTTTGACCGGGAACACCACAAGTGTGAACAGGAGTCCGAACACAACCAGAGGGTTAAGAATACAAAGAATCCATTTTGTTTTAGTCTTAAAAAGTGAAAGGTGAATAGATGTAAAGCAAAACAGACAATTATATTTTCTTGTAAAACGTGACTAATGATCGCAAATTCAAAAGCATCAGAAGTTCAGATTATAATACAGCAAAAGAGGAATTCCCCTTCACAAAATTCAAATCATAAATAATACTAATGACGAAAAAGAACTTTCGTTACCATATAACTATTAAACTATGTTAAAAGTGCAACATCATGCATTGATTTTTCCCATGTTATAGCAAACAATAATAATAATAAAACTGAGAAAGTTAGTCACAAAAGAGCGACCATTTCCAATTATTGTAGGCCTGTTACATTCTTATTTTTATTAGGCCTATTATTATTATTATTATGAAGTTACTTTTATTATTAAATTAAAGGTACAATCAATTTGCCCCTCAATAATTACCACATAACTGATGCGCTGCGAGGATAAGAAAGGCTATTTACTCCTCAATTAATATATTTTTTTTTTAAAAGAGGTCTATTTGGCTATAGGCTACCTTATAGTCCTATAATTAAAATATTAACACTGCAGTCATAAATAAAAATCAATGAAAAAAAAAGCTTTTATTTCAAGCACCAACTTCGAAAAACAACCTGTTTAACACGAAATACGTTTTTTCTCTTTTTTCAAGTATGTACGGGCCACAAGAGAAATATAAAATAAATAAATGAAAACGGCTATAGGCTATACCGTTATCAGCATATGTTGATGTAGATTCGTCTCTCTTTATCTCTGAGAGAATATGCGGCATCAGATGCTGAAAGCTCCGTCATTACTCCATCATTCCGTTTTGACTTTCACTTTCTGCTTATAGTGAAATGACAGATTAAGACATTCACGAGCATAAATCTTGCACTTAGTTTGCATTGTGCTAACCTTGGTGCAAACGCGTGCTTGTGTGATATTCATTGGCTCGCCTTCATGGTTTAAAACAGAAATATTTCCAACATTGCGACCATAACCAATTGCCCCCCCCCCCCCCGTATCAAAAACGTACGGAACCGTGACACCACCACATTTCGTGATGTTAGAATTTCTCTTACAGGATTTGTGAGATCTTACTAAATAATTATTGAAATTAAATTCTTATATAAATGTGCTAAAACTTAGACTAAAATAAATAACAATCTTAAAATAGAAAAATGTAACAATAAAATAGTGTCTATATAATAGAGATGACCAATTGCAATTTTCTTTCGATTCCAATTATTTGTAAGTGTGCCTGCCGATTATCAACAATCCCTTATCAAAATCACTCATCACAGCATCTTCCCCACTGGATTAAGCAATCGAGTAACTGCTCAAAAAAACAATAAAACTTCTCTTATAGAAAAAATACAGACCTGTCTCTCTCCTTCCATTAAGCCAAAACGCTCGAACGAGTTGTCTTCGACCAGGTCTCATTGTTTCTTTCACAGAACACAAACTGGACGTAAACAGTCAGGTTTCAGGATACCATCAACTGAGATGCGCTACTCTCAGTCCTGAAGCCTGTGAATCCAAAAGCCGATTCCAAATCATCCGTCCTCATTTGCTGGATCTATTGTGCGTTTGACACTGTCAATCATCAGATCCTCCTGCCATCCTTCATCACTGACATCACTGGGATTCCACTTTGTGGTTTGAATCTATCTCACTGGTCGGTCTTTCAGGGTGCCTGGGGAGGGGAGGTATCCAAAGCACATCAATTGGTCACTGGGGTTCCCCAGGGATCTGTTCTTGGACCCTTCCTCTTCTCCCCATACATTACATCACTGGTCCCTCATACAGGCACTGCTTCACCAACCATTGCTACGCTGATGACACACAGCTCTATCTTTTACAATGATGACTGGCAAGATGGCGCCGTAGTGTTTGGCAGCCGTCTGTCGCTCTATCTATTATGGATTCTGTTCAGTATTTTCTGTCTCTCGGTATTGAGACGTGGCCACAACCTTCGTCTACGATCGACAAACATTGCTAGATATTGGGACTTCAGTTACTAATCGGCTACGATATAAGGAGTTCTCATTCCCACTACTATCATCCGCTGAATTCGGACACCTGTGTCGACGGCCTATTGCCACTATTCGCAAAGAAACGCCGCAGAAGACGTGGCAAACGCGGAGGTACTGCGATCAGACTGAAAGCTGGATTGGAATCTTTGTTTGCTGTTCTGCCGACGTTAGGGGGATGTACCTGCTCGCCGCCGTTGGATTCGGCTATTGTACCTTGTTCATTGATGTCAACGGTGTGTCTGCTTCCACGGATTTCGCCGGGGTGGAGTGCACCCTCAGTTTCTTCGCTCGTTAAAAGGGTTATCTGACTGAGAGCGATCCACCGCCGCTTCGGATGCATTACTCAACAGTGCGGTCTTGTAAATAAGACTTTCATTTTATGACCTTTTTTATTCGCGAAAACTGGAATAACTGTTCTTGAACGGAGTCATGGATAAAGAGGACGGACTTGGACTTACAAGAAGTCGGACTGATTGCTTGAATTTGACTAACTGAGTCCTTTTTCGAAATAGTTCCTCAAAACTGCTAATTTTGAACTCTTCGCGATCTCTGGTCGTGGTGGAGGTCTGGCCGTTGTTTTTAAAAACTCTTTCTGCGCCCGCCATTTCGACTGATGTCTATAAGAGTTTTAGGTTCAATTGTCTCTAATTGATATGCTAATCAGTATTGGTGCTGTCGTTTAGACCCCCCAGTTTAATAATGATTTTGTGAGTGAATTTGCAGACTTTTTGGGGAATGTAGTAACCTGTATGATCAAATTTTATTGCTTGGTGATTTTAACTCCACATCTGTTGTCCTGGTAAACCGCCATCTAAGGATTTTTGTAATCTTATGGATTCTTTAGCTTTTTTCAATGGGTGCATAGTTCTACTCACTTATGGTCATATCTTGGACTGGTATTTTCCCATGGCTTTTCATTATGGACATTGAGATTGGAAAACACAGGTTTCTCATCACAATTCTGTGACTTCACTACTGCCCTTCCTCTCGACCAAGTACTCATTGCTCAGGCTCGCTGGGTTCGCTACTTTTCTCCTCAGCCTGCGAGGACTTTGCTACTGCTTCAAGCAACTCGATGATTTGTCAATCACAAACGGTCCCGGAAAGCTCTGACGCTGATTCATATTTTACGTTTTTTTTAGTAAACCTGCCTACATCGTTAAAACTTCTCCCTTGAAGATGAAGCGTTCTACTAAAAAATCTGCTACTTGGTTTAAGACTCCTGTCACTCGACAAAATTGTAGACGAGCAGAACGCAAATGGCATAAGGACAGGTTCATGTGTCATTGATATTTTAAGGGAGTCTCTCTGGTTTTCCAAAACTGTTAAGTCTCGAAATTTAAATTTCTTGCGAGTTGTCTCAAAAATCACCTTACCAAGAGTTTTATTTACAACTATAGACACTGTTTTAAATCCTCTGTTGATGTTTTCCCTGATGTGTTGTTCCTATGTGAAAACTTTCACGTTTTTTGTTGAGAAGACAACAAGGTTAAGACCACATCACTTGTGACTTTTCTGCCCTTCCTGAAACAACTAGGTGCTCTTCTATTTGGAGCAGGTTTGATTTAATTAGTCTTCAACCTGCAAAGATATCATCGATCATCTGAAACCAACTTTTTCAGGAGTGGCCATTAAACTGAGACTGCGTCTACTCTCAGTCACTGAAGCCCTGCGAATTGCAAAAGCCGATTCCAAATCATCAGTCCTCATTCTGCTGGATCTGTCTGCCACGCTTTTGACACTGTCAATCATCAGATCCTCCTGTCCACCCTCTCATCACTGGGACATCACTGGGATTCCACTTCGCTGGGTTTGAATCCTATCTCACTGGTCGGTCTTTCAAGGTGGCCTGGGGAGGGGAGGTATCCAAAGCACATCAACTGGTCACTGGGGTTCCCCAGGGCTCGGTTCTTGGACCCCTCCTCTTCTCCACATACACTACATCACTGGGTCCCATCATCATACAGGCACGTGGCTTCTCCTACCATTGCTACGCTGATGACACACAGCTCTATCTATCTTTTCAACCAGATGATCCAACGGTAGCTGCACGGATCTCAGGCTGCCTGGCTGACATCTCGGCATGTATGAAAGAACATCCCAGGGAACACACATACTGACAAAAAAATGTATAACCTGAATGCACTGTAAGTTGCTTTGGATAAAAGCGTCTGCTAAATGCATAAATGTCAATGTAAATGTAAACATCATCTACAGCTCAAACTGGCAAAGACGGAGCTTCTTGTCTTCCCTGCCACTCCAACTCTACAGCATGACTTAACGATTCAGTTAGGTTCATCATCAATTACCCCATCAACTTCGGTCAGAAATCTTGGTGTAATCTTTGATGACCAGCTGACCTTCAAAGAGCACATTGCAAAGACTGCTCGATCTTGCAGGTTTGCACTACACAACATCAGAAAGATCAGGCCCTTTCTGACAGAGCATGCTGCACAACTTCTTGTCCAGGCCCTTGTCATTTCTAGCCTGGACTACTGCAATGCTCTTCTGGCTGGACTTCCATCAAACACAATCAAACCTCTACAAATGATTCAGAATGCAGCGGCACGACTGGTCTTCAACGAGCCCAAAAGAGCCCATGTTACACCTCTCTTTGTCTCCTTGCACTGGCTACCAGTTGCAGCTCGCATCCAGTTCAAGACACTGAGCATATAGAACAACCACAGGCTCAGCATCCAGTTCAAGACACTGAAGCCCCGCATACTTAGAACAACCACAGGCTCAGCCCCGCCTACTTCCACTCACTATTACGATCTACATACCCTCCAGAAGTCTGAGATCTGCTAGTGAGCGACGCCTCGTGGTACCATCACAGAGAGGCTCAAAATCACTCTCCAGAACATTCTCGTTCACCGTTCCTGGCTGCTGGAATGATCTTCCCACCCCTATCCGGAACGCTGGATCCCTGTCAATCTTCAAGCAACAACTGAAAACTCATCTCTTTCAACACTACTTGACTTCATCATAAACATAACTTAAAAAAAAAAACTTCTTTATCTTTCTCTCCTTCTCTTGCTAGCTTGTACTTATTTGAACAATGTCTGAGACTTGGTGTTACAAGCACTTCCTCTGTCTGTTTGCCTCTTCAAGATGAATCGCTTTATGTATTCCCCAATTGTAAGTCGCTTTGTATAAAAGCGTCTGCAAAATTACTAAATGTAAATGTAAGCAGCGTGTGATCTCAAAACACCGACTCAGAATCGTCAGACTGACGGCCAGTGACCGGTTCGGGCCTGTCATGCGGAAAACCGGCTAATTTTGGTCCCTGGCCGTTCGATTGGTGCATCTCTACTATATAATAAAACCTGCACTAAAATAGAAGTTTATAAACTACTTTTTGCTCACCGATTGATTTGTTGTTGTCTGTTCATCAGGGGCTCTACTACTAAACCCCCTCAGAAGACACCTAACCCCAAAAAGTCCAGGTCTCCACCTCCTCCAGCATCAATTCCTCTGTCTCCTAGTAACCCGTCCTTATCGCCTAGGCAATCTCAGGCCTAACAGAGTGACATCAGAGAGCCCCAGAGTTACCCCAGAAGGAAAGGGGGCCAAAAGAGAGGATGTTGAGCCTCCCAAAATTGAACCAGAGGCTCCTGCAACTAAACCAGAGCCGTCTGCTGGTCTGTAATGCCGCACAACCATTAGTGAACCATCAAGTTCAATTAAACTTGCATCATTTATTCTACTCCTGTACCTTTTTCTGGTTTTGTAGAAGGTTCTGGAAGTCCCCCAACAACACGGCCCTCTGCAGGCACAACAGATCCTGAGGAGGCATCACGTCTGCTGGCTGAGAAACGACGGCAGGCCCGAGAACAAAGAGAAAGAGAAGAGGAGGAGAAGGAGACAGCAGGAAGAGGCTGAAAGGTGTGTTTAAGAGATTTTCATCAGCCAAACCAAAGCAACAAGCACGCATTTATTTTGAAATACATTTTTAAGCTATTATGTGCTTGTGTGAATGCAGGCGCAGTAGGGAGGAGATGGCCCGCAGGAAGGCAGAGGAGAGAGCGAAGAGAGAGGAAGAGGCACAGCGTCAGGCAGAAGAGAAGAAGAGACGAGAGGAGGCGGCGCAGCGTTTAGAGGAGGAGAAAGCACAGAGGGAGAGAGAGGAAGCTGAACGCCTGCAGAAACAGGTACACACTACATTCTCATTCATGAATCACTCCAGACAGATCAATAAACACTCAGCACTCACTGTGTGCTTCAGTAAGATAACCTGTGAACATGAGGGCTGTAAATAGATTATAAAAATCGTGATAAATCTCATGACATTTTTGGTAGATAATTCTTGAATAGATAAGGATAATTTATTTATATACACTATTGTTCAAACGTTAGACTTTAAAAAAGTAATTGATAGTTTTGTTTAGCAAGGATGCAATAAATTAATTTATAATGATATCATTTAGAATATCACAAAAGATTTATATTGCAAATAATGCTGTTAAATTTTGACATTTTAGCAGACATTTTTAAAACTTAAAGTTCTTTTGGACTGTTTTGAACTTTAACAAAGAACCCTGAATAAAAATGTATCAAGGTTTGCACAAAAAATAAAGCAGCGCAACTGTTTTTAACATTGATGATAATGAGAAATGTTTCTTGAGCAAATCAGACAAAGACAGGAGTGATGATGAAAATCCAGCTTTGAATCACAGGAGTAAATTACAGGAATTAATATTCTTAAATGGAAAACGGTTATTTTGAATTGTAATAATATTATACAATATTTCTGTATTTACTGAATAAAATAATATTCTTAAACAATTCTTATCAACCGAAAACATTTTAATGGTAGTGTGTATATTTATGTAATTTGCTAATGTCTTACTATAAAATACATATAATGCATTTTATAAGCACAATATATGCATTCATTGTTTACTGTAGATTTACTGTATATAGATTTTTTTATAACCCGATAACCAATGAACCGATATGCAGTGATGAGCAGAAGAGGTCAAATTTAATCTTAAAATTATAAAACATTTTAAACATCATCTTAACAATAAGCAACCATCAAACATTTTAATGGTAGTGTGTATATTTATGTAATTTGCTAATGTCTTACTGTAAAATACATATAATGCAAATCATAAGCATAATATATGCATTCATTGTTTACTGTAGGGCATAGATTAAGGCTTACGGTTAATGATCTAGAAATACAACAAACAATAGGCTGCCATTTTCTAAAGCCACTTTTTATAATATGTGTGCTAGCTAGCATTAAACATGCAATTAATCTCAATAGCATGTTAGGTTTGACAACCCTAAAGTAAATGCATGCTGATTTTATACATTATTATATGTAACACAATTCTAAATGTGTTTTTTGTGGCACTGTATGTTCAGAAAGAGGAAGAGGAGGCTCGCCAGAGAGAAGAGGCAGAGCGTTTGCGTCTGGAGAGAGAAAAACACTTCCAGAAAGAGGAGGCTGAGAGAATGGAGAGGAAGAAGGTAAGCTAATTTAATTTTGAGTGCTTTTTAAGGTAATGGCAGGGTTTAAATGTTATCTGATTCTTGTCTGTCACAGCGCCTTGAGGAAATTATGAAACGCACACGCCGATCTGATCAGGTAAGATGTAATATCTGTGAGCAACTGCCTTCCTCTTTTTAGCATTGTTGCCTCTAATTTGAAGTGCTGGCTCTTCACTAACACACTTAGTATTTATTTACTTTTTTCCCCCTATTTATTTACGTTTTGAAGAAGACCACACCACAGAGAAATGGTGATGTCAGCCAGCAGAGCGGACGGAATTCAGGTGATTTCTACATTTACATGTGCACCAGTGTTTCCTTACTCATTTCCAATTTCTGATGCCTGTTGTGAATCTGACATCTGTAACGTCCCACTCTCTTGTCGTTCTTAGCGAGTTCAATATCCAGCAGCCCTTCAGTGACTGTGTCTCCGGAGACCCCTGAGACAGCATGCAGTGACAGTAACGGACACACTGGGCCCAGCTTCATTACACCCATACTGCTCACATCAGGTCACAGGTGAGACCAGAGTTCATATAAATGATATATTACGATTATTAAATGGTTGTTGAGCTGAATTTTAGAGGGTATTTTTGCTTTTATGCAAACGTGTTTATTATTGATAATAATTCCTTTTGTGATATTTAAGATGATATTGGGATGCTTACTGCACATTTGCTGTCCCTGTGTGTTCTTCTGAAATTGCTATAATTTGTCCTCATTTCAAAGTCACTTTGGTTAATTTTCTGCTAAATGGATCTGTTTAATGCAGTAAATGAATCTCTCCTGCCCTCTACTGGTGATAAGAGGAACTCCAACTTATTTTTTCTTTTCTAAGCACTTTAGGTAATTTGTTTACAGACAGCATGAGCACTATTTCCATTTATTTATTTAGTAGACACTTTTATCCCAAATGACTTCAGATGAGAATACAAGAACAAGCAACAAGATGCTTAATCTGAGAAACTCAAACTTGATGCAAAAACAGTTTGTAATCTCTGACACCTTTCTTCAGTTCAAGTGTGCCTGCTCAGCTCGGAGAAAACGGCACGGTCACAGAGGCCTTCGAGGAGGTCATAGAGGTTCCCGTGGGGACCAAACTGTCCCGTCAAGATGGAGATGGAGAGGAGGTGGGAAATGAAGAGGAGGAGAAGAGAAAGGTTCCCTTATTGGCTTTCAGAGAGAATGGCAGCATGCATAATGTGAGTGGACTGGAGGAAAACCCGGCACAGTAGAGTTCAGGTCAGTCAGTCCGGACACAACGTGGATTTGGGGATGGCCCCTTTATCTTATTTAGATTATTTTCCCATTATAGATGTTTGAACATTTGTAATGGTGGAAATGCAACATGCAACACAGGAATGAAAGAAGTCGAGGGAGACCCTTCAATGCACTTTCCTTCATCTGACACTTAGACACCTTAAATGGCAAAGAGAAATTATGAAACTAAGATCTCTTGGCTTCTACTTCCTGTAATCAGCTCCTGTATCCTCAAACTAAAGTGGTGCGCCTTAGGAACCACATCTTCTGTCTTTTTCGGGGGAACCACCATCGTGGTGACTGAAGTCACATCTAATACTTGAAGAAAAGTGTCATCGCTGTCGAGGAAGCTCCTGTGAAGTGCTAAGCATAAGGAATGTGTGACAAGAGAATGATGTTTGTTGTGTTTGCTTAGATTTATGGCAAAACCTTGTAGTTTTGCTCTCGTTATGCCAGCAATTGAGTGGCTGAACTCTCTGCTTAGTTTATAATTATTGTTCTAATGAAGAGAACACATTTTCTTCCCTCTTTGCAAAGCTTGAACACATTTTGATATGGTTTGCAAAGACCATTGTACGGCTCTCTACACCGTCTGAGCGAAGCAAAACAAAATAAACATTCTGATATGAAGTGGGTGAATCGGACTTGCTCAGGAACATATCCATGGTATATTTAACTCAAAATTTAATGGAAAAAATGTTAATGTTTAAATTAAGCACACCCTTCCATTTCTTTTTACAGTAATTGTGGGAAAAAATATTATATATTATGTAAAGTGTGAAGTATGTATATTATGTAAACAGTTGTTCTACTGCCTATAATTAATGCTGGTTCAAATAATAATAAAAAAAAATTTTTCCAGTAGATTTTGGGTTGAAATGTGACATGGATGTGTTTTTGTGAGATCACCCTGCTGTTGTTTTCAGTAGCTTTAATCACAGACATCCGAAAGCAACTTGTACTATAGAAACTTATGCTTATATGAAATGTAACGTCTATTTCTTTGGTAGAACCCATACAAGCTAATCGTTAAAACATCCTTCTAAAGTAATCATAAGGTAATATAAACGAGCAGAATCTCTTTAAATTGAAATGCTGCTACCTGTGTTTCCTCTGCCTTCTCAGATGAAGTGAAGTGTTGAGGGTTGTTTATAGAGCTGTTGATAAAGGGCTGATTAGTGTTTTGTTCATCAATAAGCTCGTAACACATGCTGTCGGCCCTGTGAGTCCTGCTGTATCATGTAGCCGTTTCCATCCAAGCCCTATGAGACGCCACCATCAATAGTTAATAGGGCTTATGGAAAACCAAGTATCCTATATAGGACATATTATAAAGCGATTTATTTGATATAAGGCTATCTCAGTTTGTTTTTGTTGTAGTCCGTATCAGTGGATGGTCAGTGGACATCATGCAAAAAAAGAAGCAGGGAGTAATTATATATCTTGAAACCAAGAAATTGTACATTTTGATATGCTAATGCTCAAAAAAGTATACATAAATCTTGCACAAAATCTGTTTGTAAGCGGGTGGGTGAAGGTTTAAAACAAGCAAAACTTGTTTACTGCGACGTCAGGGACCGATTTCTCAGTGAAGACTTATTTAAAGAGCACTTCTGATAAAGCACCCAACAGCACTGAGTACCACTTTAAAAAAACTGAAGCGTTTTCTCCCAACCAAGTCGATCTATATGCATGTACAAATGATGAAAATTAATAAACTTTATATCTGGAAACGACAAAGGCTGCTTTGTGCATGTGTCCGTGTCAAATTAAGTTGTCATAGTAAATTACTGCTGTGGTTGTGCGATTTTTGACATTTTGCTGGCCTAGATTAAACTTTTGCATGTGGAATGATTTGATGTTTAGATTGAACCGTGGTTTTTATATGGTGCCAATGTGACCATGTAAAAAACCATGTAACATGCATTCTTTCGAACAGGGATGTTGACATTTTCAGTGGTTTTCAACAGCATGCCACAGATGCTGTCAATCAAGCTTTTTTAATGTGGAATATTTATTTGACATAATTTAGGGAACTAGATTATGTTTGTGTTTTTCAGGTAACTATAGAGAAGTATGTTTGCCTTGTAAAAGGTTCATGCTTGCTTAAAAATGAATCGCAATCATTTTTGAATGTTTAGTCCGAATCGGAAGTGTGTTTGCACACACAAGGAATTTGTCTTGGTAGGTAATAAAAAACACTAATAATGAAGACTTAGACAATAGACAATACTAATGAATAGCAATAGTAATAAAATAAAAATATAAAGAAAATGTGCATGCTTTGTGACTGTGAATGTGCATGTGTCCTTTGTACAAATGAAGGTTTGATGAGTTATGTACAGATGCACAGTACTGGGTGTGTTATGTGTTGTTCAGGTGGGATATGGCCTGGGGGTAAAAACTGTTCTTGTGTTGGGTAGCTGAACCAAACCAAACAGTTATAGATGAACACAGGACAGTCTCGATGATGGCAGAGTAGAACTGTTTCAGCAGCTCCTGTGGCAGGTTGAACTTCTTTAGCTGGCGGAGGAAATACAGCCTCTACCGGGCCTTTTTCGCAATAGAGTCAATGTGATTGTCCCCCTTCAGGTCCTCAGAGATGGTGGTTCCCAGGAATCTGAGTCTACTGCAGCCTCAGTGCGGTCCATGATGGTGAGTAGGGGGGAGAGCGGGGGGGTTCCTCCTGAAGTCCACGATCATCTCCACAGTTCTGAGAGTGTTTAGCTCCAGGTTGTTAAGACCAGACAGCCAGCTCCTTAACCTCCTGTCTGTTCATCAATTATATGATCTGCTAACAATCATTGAAGATGTATGGTATAATGTAAGCTACCATTTAAACATTTGCGGTTGGTAAGTTATTTTAATGTTTTTGAAAGAAGCGTATAAAGGCTGAATTTATTTGATAAAAAATACAGTGTGAAATATTTGTACAATTTAAAATAACTGTTTTCTATTTAAATATATTCTAAAATGTAATTTATTCCCATGAGCATTTATTTCAAAAAGAAATCTTAACATTTGTAACATTTATAAATCTCTTTACTGTCACTTTTGAAAAAGTTTATGCATCTTTAGCCCTATTCGGACGGAAATTGTTTCTCAGGGGTACGAGAGTGGTTTTCACCATTTACAGGGGGTAGTTGGTGATTTTAATGCCATCCGAATCAAGGATGTCAGATGTCTCTCACCACCCCCGTAAAAATCCCCGGCCGAATTACCTTCTGTTTTTTGACAAACACCAAGGTCGTGTGGTAATTTAATTGCCGTCCGAATCCACACCTCTGAGTTTAGGAGAAGAAATTGATTCAAAATGTAGTGTTTAAACCCTTTTTGAGCACTCCCTGCTGTCCCGATCACCGTAAGGTAACGTTGTACTTCGGTGTAATTTGCATATTTATTTCTGAAATGATTTAAAACAACAATACTTCATTACTGTTCAACCACATGCAGCGACTGGGATCAGAAAGAGAAGAAAAGCACAAACATTCGAAATGGGTCTTTGTTATGGCAGCAGCAGGTATACAATACAATTAAAAAATGTGTATTATAAACCGATATATATCGCGTATAATTATATGCAACTATAGCGCATCTATTTTCCTACTTTTAAACGGGAGATTTAAATCAAATAATAAATAGGATTATATATCATAAAATATGCTTGGAATAATAAGAATACATTTTCCATAAGTATTTTTAAAAACATTTTAAACAATAAGAATACATTTTTAAATAAAATTAATTTTATTTACAGCAGACATTCATGCGACGGGCCACATGTAGTTGACAACGTCCAACATCCATATGAGTTTACAACAATTACCGTACGCATCTGGCTTTTGTTGAATCAAGTATTAATTTAAAGAAAAAAAAACTGACCCCAAAATTTTGAGTAGTAGTCTATATGATATGCATTGTGAGATTTGTTGCATTTAACAAACATACCAAAAGATTTACTCAGGATATGTCAGAATTGCTTTATTTTGAACACATTTTTTTCAATATTGTTTGTAAATGTTTCCCAAATCTTTCTCCAATTAGAGCATACAGCACTGGGTTTAAGCCGCAATGTGAAAAAGCCAACAGCCGGCAAGTATAAAATGCATAATCAAGATAAATGGATACGTTACAGTCTACGAATGAAGGCAAACCATAATCTTGCAGAGTTCTCAAGAACAGAACTATGTTGTATGGAGCCCATCCAATGAAGAATACCAGCCCGATGCAGAATATCAGTTTGATAGTCTTGTTTCGCCTCTTTGTTCGGGATCGTGTGATTGTCAGGAACATTCTAACGTGACAAAATCCCATGATGCAAAATGCAATCAAGAAAAAACATTTTGTGAATAAACAGTGGCGTGTTTTACTTGGATACTGTCAAATTCACAGTAAAGATTCCCTTCTTGTTCTAAGACTCGGCTATGAAGGGAGACTAACAGTGCAGCGGTTCCGCTCAACATCCATATGATAAAGGGAGCGACTGAAAGACCTCTGCATCTCTCCCAGTCAGACAGAGGATGAACCACTGCCATGTAACGCTGAACGGTCATTAGAGTCAAGAACAACACGCTGCTGTAAAAACCGAGATGGAACAGAAACTTCACAGCTTTACAGCCAACCTCTCCAAATGTCCAACCCCAGATGAAGTACAAGGCCCAAAATGGAAGTCCAAAAGTGAACAGCAGATCTGACACCGCTAAATTGAAGATGAAGACGTTGATCAGCAATTTAATCTTTTCATACAGCACCAGGATGACCAAAACCAGCAGGTTACCAATGCAACTACACACAACCAGAACAGCAAAGAAAGCTGGAATTACAAAGGATCCAACTTTGACCACCTCTTCTTTGCGACATAGTTGGTCTTCTGGTTCTGGATACTCTGTATAATCTTCAGTCATGATGTTCTCTATATAATCATATTCATTTTGTCATTGGAATGTTTTATTGTATTTTAGATATTTAATTAAAATCAAGAAGAATATTCTTACCTTAATTTTTGTCAGTTTTATTAGTACAAATATGACTCAAAACTGGCAAACTGAAACCTGTTGGTAGAAAACTGCACAGCAAATTGAGGCTAAAGAGTCGTGTTCTGAATGTTTTGGGAGGGATACTTGAGTGTTTTTAAGTTGAATGGGACACCCACCTCAAAGCTCATTTCTCTGTTCCTTTACAAACGTGAAATGAAAGTATCGTGTTCACAAATGAAAGCAGTTGTTCTTTAAAGTGTTGTGGCAAATCCTTAGTAACATTTTAAGGTAGTTTCCAGTTAATTGGAGTCAGGGGCGTAGCCATCATTTCAGAAGTGAGGGGGACAGAAATGGTGTGTGTGTGTGTGTGTGTGTGTGTGTGTGTGTGTGTGTGTGTGTGTGTGTGTGTGTGTGTGTGTGTGTGTGTGTGTGTGTGTGTGTGTGTGTGTGTGTGTGTGTGTGTGTGTGTGTGTGTGTGTGTGTGTGTGTGTGTGTGTGTGTGTGTGTGTGTGTGTGTGTGTGAGGTGTGTGTGTGTGTGTGTGTGTGTGTGTGTGTGTGTGTGTGTGTGTGTGTGTGTGTTGTGTGTGTGTGTGTGTGTGTGTGTGTGTGTGTGTGTGTGTGTGTGTGTGTGTGTGTGTGTGTGTGTGTGTGTGTGTGTGTGTGTGTGTGTGTGTGTGTGTGTGTGTGTGTGTGTAACATTTCTGTAATATATATAACCTGCCAGTCAAAAGTTTTTGAACAGTAGGATTTTTAATATTTTATAAATGGGTCTCTTCTGTTCACCAAGCCTGCACATATTTGATCAAAAATACAGCAAAAGCAGTAATATTGTGAAATATGTTTTTACTAAAAACAACTGTTTTCTATTTGAACATATTAAAATGTAATTGATTGCTGTGATCAAAGCTGAATTTTCAGCATCATTACTCCAGTCTTCAGTGTCGCATGATCCTTCAGAAATCATTCTGATTTATTTTTAATTCTGCTCAAGAAACCTGTTTTAATTATTATTATCGTCAATATTTAAAACAGTTGAGTACATTTTTTCAGGATTATTTGATGAATAGAAAGATCCAAAGATCAGCATTTATCTGAAATAAAAAGCTTTTGTAACATTATACCATTCAAAACTTAGTCAGTATAATTTATCTTTTAAAGAAGTTATAGAAATTAATACTTTTATTAGCAAGGATGATTGAATTGATCAAAAGTGATGATAAAGACATTTATAATGTTAAAAAAGCAAGATAAATGCTATTCTTCTGTCTTTCTATTCATCAAAGAAACCTCCACAAAATTCTCCTCTGCTGTTTTCATTATCATAATAATAAATGTTTTTTGAGCAGCAAATCAGAATGATTTCTGAAGGATCATGTGACTGGAGTAATGATGCTAATAAATAGCTTTGAAATCACAATAAATTACGTTTTAAAATATATCAAAATAGAAAACAGTTTTTTTTTTAAAGTACAAATATTTGAAAACGTTACTGTTTTGCTGTGCTTTGGATCAAATAAATGCAGGCTTGGAGAACAGAAGATAATTATTTAAAAAACATTAATCATAATGTTCAAAAACTTTTGACTGGTAGAGTATAGGCAACTTTAATTTTTATTTTATTTCTAGCTTATAATTGGCTTAGAAATCAGATACACTGCTGGACAATAACCAATAATAATGATTTGTTTATATACTACAAACACTTTTTATCACATAATAATAGTTTATATACTGTAATGAATGCTATGTCAATTAGCACTGCATTGTTCATTTAATTTATTTATTACCTGGAGATGACTTGTAAAAACACAAATAAACCATATATTGTCGCAATCCAGCATGTTTAATGTCTTCATGTTTCCAAACGTTTCTGGTTTTCTGTGATAACAACTGTTTTCAAACAGCGATAGCTGGAGCTTTTGTCCATATTAGGAATTTCCTTTTCTGCGCGAGCGCGTCCTCCGGTGTCGAGTATGAATGAACACACACTGCATGTAACGAGTGTTTAGCCTTATTCTGGGTCCGAATAAAACATCAGGTCATGCACAGACTATCATGTCTCTTTGAATTTAAATCTGTATTTATTCACACTGGCTCTTGAAAACTTCTATGCGAACACACTTGCCCCAGAAAAAGTGCGGGGGATGAATTTACGTGATATTAAAAGTGGGGGGGGACACGTCCCCCGCGTCCCCCGCGTGATCTACGTTTCAAAACAGTTGGTTTACGTTATCGTATTCTTCGTTTCATTTTCATGTTAATAAGTAAAACAGCATAGCTCTAGCCCTTGCTTTTGTTTCAAGTTTAAAATCAACAGTAGGACAGACTCATTAAAAGCATGAAGAAACAGCTTTTCAATCATGTATTTATTTCCTTAGACTGCATTTAAAAAGTTGTGAAAGTATGTTGCTTTTATAAAGCTGATAATGGTTGAAGGGAGCTCATGTAAAGTATGTAATCTACAAACATACTAATATTGTTGCAAAAAAATAGTTTGGTATGATCTCAAATCTTCCATTTTCCTGTTTATGTAGGTCGATGATGATGCTGTTTCCTTCCACAGACCACAATTTACACTGTCACATGAAAGAAATAATTTTCCAGTCATAACTATTTGATGTATTTCACTGCACAAAAACAAAACAGCATAATCTGCATTTTCACAAACAGAAATGGTTTGTTTTACAGTAATTTTAGGTGGGAGTATTTGAGAAGTTCACAATACTTTCATCATTACAACATATTGTCCTTGAAAAATGTACTTGATTCTCTTGTGTATTCAAATTAGAACATGCTTTTATATGAATATAGCATTTCAAAAATGGGTTTGTTTCTGATGTTCTTTGTAATTAGTTTAATCATTTGATCCCATGTGTGGCCAGATTCTTCCATCTTCAGTGTTTGTTTTCTTACAATTTTTTAAATGAATAATTCACCCAAAAATGAGAATTTGCTGAAAATGTACCCACCCTCAAAATGTAGATGGGTTTGATTCTTCAACGGAACAGATTTGGAGAAATGTAGCATTTCATCACTTGCTCACCAATAGATGCACACCATCAGTCCTTCAATTAAAGGTGGGGTATGTATTTTTTCAAAAACACTTTAGAAAACTGAGTCGGGCCCAGCACTAAAACAAACTTGTAGCCTGATAGCACATTTCATGCAGTGGTAATTCAGTGCTTTACACAATAATCCACAAGTAATGCACACCACTCCAGTCATTCAATTAAAGGTGGGATATGTATTTTTTCACCTGAGGACTGGTGTGAATGCTCAGATTTTCTGGTTCTAGTCAGAAGCAGCAGTGTCAGGATGAGCTTCAGCTGTCTAATGGTCTCTTTGGTCGGTGAGGAGACCATTACAATAATCACCAAGTTTATCCAAATCTTGCTGGAAGCCATTGAAGCTATGTTTTTTAGATGATTAAAATGCTAAACTGCTTTGACAAACTTGTAGCCAGTTATTTAAACCCCTAGAGTCAAGGTATGGCAAGTTCCAAATGAAATGACTTCAGTTTTCTCCTTGTTTATGAAGAAAGCTCTGGCACATCCAACTGTTAATTTCATGCAGAGGGAGTCAATGGGACTATAGTTGGAGATAAGGCTTGGTATAATCAGCATAACTGTGATAGGCAATCTGGTTCTTTCTCATTATTTGACTTAGTTGGGAGCATATACAGGCTAAACAAGAGCGGTGCAAGAATTGAGCCTTGTGGGACTCCGCAATTAGCAGTCAGGGGCGTGTCTACTCATGATGCAGAGGAGAGAGCGCACAGTGCATTTGATGATGGACATTAGCCGAGCTGAGCGACGACAGAAAGATATGGCGGATAAAAAACAAAAGAGGAAAACGACTATGGAACAAAAGAAGGCTTACATCTTGTGAACACCTGACGCCGCGCCGCAACAGTTAAAGTCTGTCTACACTGGTCGCGACAAAGCGACCATTAAAATTCATTTGAAATTTGTGTCAATATGTAATAAATAGACAGCATCACTGATTATAATGAGTTCTACAGTATTTTGTTGAACCGCGCCACTCGCGTCCAGTGTAGACATGGTGTTACGATAAGGCAAGAAGTAGGACCCATGTAAATATTGGATCAGCTTTCCAGGAGCGGGAAGGCCTGCGATCAGACACCGAGGTTGCTTAGTTTCTTCTCGATAGGGGAGTTACATTGATTTTGCTTTGTTTCGCAGAACTAATCGTTGCCCGGGATGCGTACGTATGTGTGGGGCGGAGCTATCAAAATAGGGACGAGACCCTTTTGGGGTAGGGGCGTGTTTGTTTGTTTTGGTGATTTCAAATATCAACATTGGCTACCAGAAATCACTTACCCCACCTTTAACGTCTTAAGTGAAAACCTTGGAGTGGTGTGGATTATTGTGATGTTTTTATCAGCTGTTTGGACTCTCATTTTGATGGCACCCATTCACTACAGAGGATCCATTGATAAGCAATTGATGTACTGGTAAATTTCTCCAAATCTGCACCTTCGTTTTCAGGTGAACTATTCCTTTACGCACGTAGTCTCTTTTCTCTAAAGTCTCTCTTATCTTATCAAGTGTAACAGAAATACTGAATAGTTCTGAGACATGTATATTTATTCATATACTTGAATCTTTACACAAAACAAAATCTCCTTGACATTTCTCGTAAAGTATTACAAAACCTTGAATCTACAAAAACTAAAATTGCTGGGTTTATGCAACAGTGTGAGAAAGCTATCATTCGGCTAGCATAATATGCATAGTCCAGTCTTATGCTTACTTCACAGTCTGTGAATGGATGGATTGTCAAAGATTTTAAGAACATGACGATGTTATATGGAGCCCAACCGATAAAAAACAGCAGCACAATAAAAAATGTTAGTCTAACAGTCTTTTGTCTCTTATTAGGCTGTGGTTTTGTGATCGTCCGGAGCATACTACAATAGCAGTAACCCATGATTACAAATGCAATGAAGAAAAAAGCATTTTGAAAATAAGCAATGCCAGATTTCCATTCAACACTGCCATATTCACAGTACTGGCTGTCAGATTCTATCATGACTTTGCTATGAAGTGAACCCAGCAGTGCAACCGCTCCACTCAGGATCCAAACGATGAAAGGAGATACAGAAAGACATCTGCATCTCTCCCAGTCAGACAGAGGATGAACCACTGCCATGTAACGCTGAACGGTCATTAGAGTCAAGAACAACACGCTGCTGTAAAAACCAACATAGAAGAAGAACTTCACAGCTTTACAGCCAACCTCTCCAAATGTCCAACCCCAGATATAGTACGAGGCCCAAAATGGAAGTCCAAAAGTGAACAGCAGATCTGACACCGCTAAATTGAGGATGAAGATGTTGGTCAGGGATTTGAGGCTTTTGTAGAGCGCAAGGATGACCAGAACGAGGATGTTACCGATGCAGCTCAATACAACCACGACTGTGAAAAAGAGTGGAATGAGAATAGATCCGACTTTTACCACCTCCTCTTTGCGACACAACTGATCTGGATAATCTTCGCTGTAGTAGTAAATGTCAGTATACTCCTCAGTCATATTGTTCTGCAGTCACAAACTGGCCAGAACAGATCTGTCCAGGTTCAATTGTTTGCTGTTTGTAAACTGAAAAAAAAAATACTTTGAAACAATGTTCACTTGTAGAATTTAGTATTTACAAAGAAATGGTAAGTTACATTGATTTCTTGTAAAACATGGTCCAGTAATCTTTGCTTTACTTACAACTTCAAAAAAATATTTTTTGTTAATATAGAGAGATTAATGCAATCCTAATTCAAACATTAATACAGTCTCTAGGGAGTAAGTGAAGTTATAATGATTATATAAAGTATTTACCTGAATTCTTGATGATCTTGGTCTTGTAGATCAAGTGATGATCAGAACAGCTCATTAACTGATCGATGCAGACGACCACAATCTCTAGTATAAAATCAACTGGAATTTCAGGAACTATATTTATAGATCAACCAGCTACGAAAACTGAAGGTTGTGTGAATGTACCATATCAATACATTTAAAATCGGTTAAAGCCGCGTTATTGTTCTGGTGATTTCTGAGAGATGTTTGTATGATAAAGGTAAATAACATACATCCTCCCTCAAACCTCAGACTCTAAATCCTTTCATCTCTCATGCTCGGAGGAAGCTGAAGTGGCTTTGTGATCTTTACAGTTGAAGTAACTTCTCTAAGAGGCAACAGATACAATAGGAAAGTCACCTGCTTTCTCATGAGCAAAACACCCAAATGATGTGCTGATGTGTGTGATCATATGTCTAGTTTCATAAGAGAGTCACATGTGCTCAAATTTTCCAAGAAAACAAGTTTTGCAATCAAGTCATAGTCATTTAGTTAGTAACTTAGTTTGCTATTATACTGGTGGGCAATGGAGTACTTGATAGAAGCTAGGGAACAAAGTTAAAAATTTCAGTCATAAAAACATTTAAGCTATATCCCATTACTTTGTTCAACTTTTATTTAACATTGTGAAGTGCTCACCTACTGTCCATTTAGCTACTTTTGTCCTTTATAAACATAATTGCATTTACTTAAATGTGAGATATACACTGTGACTCAAAAAAAAAGATCTAGTCTGCATCTCTCCCAGTCAGACAGAGGATGAACCACTGCCATGTAACGCTGAACGGTCATTAGAGTCAAGAACAACACGCTGCTGTAAAAACCAACATAGAAGAAGAACTTCACAGCTTTACAGCCAACCTCTCCAAATGTCCAACCCCAGATATAGTACGAGGCCCAAAATGGAAGTCCAAAAGTGAACAGCAGATCTGACACGGCTAAATTGAGGATGAAAACATTGGTCAGGGATTTCAGGCTTTTGAAGAGTGCCAGGAAAACCAGAACGAGGATGTTACAGATGCAGCTCAATACAACCTCAAATATGTAAAAAGTGGCATAGCAATGGATCCGACTTTTGCCACCTCCTCTTTGCAGTTCTGCAGTCACAAACTGGCCAGATCAGATCTGTCTGGTTCAATTCTTTGCTCTCACTGAAACCCCCCCCCCAAAAAAAAACTTAATTAACTTAATAAAAAAAATAATTTTCACTTACAATTTGCTTGTAGATTAATTACAAAGAGATGTTAAGTTACACTTTGATTTAGATGCAACATTTTTACTCAGAAAGTCTGAGATAGTATTTTCTTGTAAAACAAACTTCAGTAATCTGTTTTATTTGCAATTTAGAAAAATATTTTTTTACAGTAGAAAGGGATGTGTTTGAGTGACATTAATACAAAGCAAACATTACTACAGTCTCTGGGAAAAATGAAGTTATACTAGTAAGTTTGAATAGCTTTTGTAACTTAGTAAAATATATATATATATATATATATATATACAGGTGCATCTCAATAAATTAGAATGTCTCAGTAATTCAACTCAAATTTGAACTCGTGTTCAATGCACACAGACAGTCTTTGGTTCTTTTAATTGTGATGATTTTGGCTCACATTTAACAAAAACCACCAATTCTCTCAACAAATTAGAATATGGTGACATGCCAATCAGCTAATCAACTCAAAACACCTGCAAAGGTTTCCTGAGCCTTCAAAATGGTCTCTCAGTTTGGTTCACTAGGCTACACAATCATGGGAAGACTGCTGATCTGACATGTCTAGTTTTGTGGAACACAAGAAGTCAAAGGTCAGTTATTGTACATAGTACATACAATTGGCTTAGCCAGCAAAACATTCATACAAATGCCAGAAACATGAGTCACAAGAGTTGCATGTTATCCAAGCATGTTAACAGAAAGTTGAGTGGAAGGAAAAAGTGTGGAAGAAAAAGATGCACAACCAACAGAGAGAACCGCAGCCTTATGAGGATTGTCAAGCAAAATCGATTCAAGAATTTGGGTGAACTTCACAAGGAATGGACTGAGGCTGGGGTCAAGGCATCAAGAGCACCACACACAGACGTGTCAAGGAATTTGGCTACAGTTGTCGTCAGAGGCGTCTTACCTGGGCTAAGGAGAAGAAGAACTGGACTGTTGCCCAGTGGTCCAAAGTCCTCTTTTCAGATGTGAGCAAGTTTTGTATTTCATTTGGAAACCAAGGTCCTAGAGTCTGGAGGAAGGGTGGAGAAGCTCATAGCCCAAGTTGCTTGAAGTCCAGTGTTAAGTTTCCACAGTCTGTGATGATTTGGGGTGCAATGTCATCTGCTGGTGTTGGTCCATTGTGTTTTTTGAAAACCAACGTCACTGCACCCGTTTACCAAGACATTTTGGAGCACTTCATGCTTCCTTCTGCTGACCAGCTTTTTAAAGATGCTGATTTCATTTTCCAGCAGGATTTGGCACCTGCCCACACTGCCAAAAGCACCAAAAGTTGGTTAAATGACCATGGTGTTGGTGTGCTTGACTGGCCAGCAAACTCACCAGACCTGAACATAGAGAATCTATGAGGTATTGTCAAGAGGAAAATGAGAAACAAGAGACCAAAAATGCAGATGAGCTGAAGGCCACTGTCAAAGAAACCTGGGCTTCCATACCACCTCAGCAGTGCCACAAACTGATCACCTCCATGCCACGCCGAATTGAGGCAGTAATTAAAGCAAAAGGAGCCCCTACCAAGTATTGAGTACATATACAGTAAATGAACATACTTTCCAGAAGGCCAACAATTCACTAAAAATGTTTTTTTATTGGTCTTATGAAGTATTATAATTTGTTGAGAGTGAATTGGTGGGTTTTTGTTAAATGTGAGCCAAAATCATCACAATTAAAAGAACCAAAGACTTAAACTACTTCAGTCTGTGTGCATTGAATTTATTTAATACACGAGTTTCACAATTTGAGTTGAATTACTGAAATAAATGAACTTTTCCACGACATTCTAATTTATTGAGATGCACCTGTGTATACATACATATATATATATAATGTATATATAATGTATATGTATATGTGTGTATATATATGTGTGTATATGATCTTGATCTTGTAGATCAAGTGATGATCAGAACAGCTCATTAACTGGTCACTGCTGACGACCACACTCTCTAGTATAAAATCAACTGGAATTTCAGGAACTATGTTAAAAGATCAACCAGCTATAATAAGTTAGAGTAATAAGAACATACCCAATCAATGAATTAAAAATAGGAGAATTTCGAGTGATGATTGAATGTTGGGTAAGTATATACCCCCCTCGAACCTCAGACTCTGAATCGTTTCATTTCACATGCTCAGAGGATGCTGAAGTGGCTTTGTGATGTTTAGAAGAAACTGCTCTGCTTAAACCATTTTCTAATGACAGATGAGGCAACAAATACCTCAGAGAAGTCACTTGCTTTGTCACCAGCAATCCCCAAGTAATGCCATACATTACGTGTCTTCTCTAGCTTCACAAGAGAGTCACATGTGCTTAAATCTTCCAACAAACTAATTTTGTGATCAAAGTCAGAGCCATCTGGTTTGCAGCATCAATTGCTATAACCAGCGGACACTTTGATGTCAAATTTTTGTGAAGATCTGATCAAGATGCTGTAACATCATTTTAAATATATTTTTGACTGCAAAGTCTTCTAGTGATAATTGGGTGCAAATAGGAAGTTAATCCCACGCTGAAACTGGTTTAATGTATATTTAGGCAATATGTTTGATGTTCAGTTTACATCAAATCAGCCTCATGTCAAGTTTTTGATGTCACTTTTATTTGCATATTTTACCTGTTTGTTTACATCAATGTTGATGTCAATCTGAAGTCTTATCATCAGTTGTCCACTGGGTATTTATACTGGGAAAAATTGAGAAGGATTTACTTGACAAAAAGCTAACAATTAGCAAATTTCACAATTTCAAAGAAATGGAAAGTAACGTTTAATGTGTACAATTTTAAATAGAAGATTGATATGGTATTTGTACACATTTTTTGTTTTATTTACAACCTTGAAAACATTTTTAAGGCATCACAAAGTTATACGTTTGCTAAATACACTATATTGTCAAAAGTATTCATCACCAAACACCAATGACTTGTACATTCATTATATGGACAAAAGTCCTGGGACACCCCCTTCTTTAGAAGAGAAAAAGACCCTTCCAAACTGTGGCAACAAATAAATGAATGTACTTAAAAATGGTATGTCCACCTCTGTTGCAACAGTTTTGAAGTGTATGAAATGACTGTACCCATATGTACAAGTCATTGGTGTTTGGTGATGAATGTTTGGCTCATTTAAAGTCACACCAGAGGTGTTCAGCTGGGATTAGGACTTGTCTTTCTGCAGACCAGTCAAGTTCTTCCACACTGACTGAATCATCATTTCTCTTTGATTCTTGTCTTATACACAGAGACACTGTCATGTTAGAATAGAAAAGAGTCCTGTCCAAACTGTTGCTATAAAACTAGAAGAATTAGACTCTAAATCTTTTCACCTCATACGATCAGAGGACGCTGAAGTGGCGTTGTGATCTTTACACTAGAAGTAACTGCTCTGCTTAAACCATTTTCTAATGAAAGATGAGGCAACAAATATCACAGGAAAGTCACTTGCTTTCTCACGAGTAAAAGACCCAAAGATTGTCAAATGTGTCTGCTCTTCTCTGCGTTAATGACGATGCATTTGTTGGTGGGGTTCTTTCATTACATACTTTCAGTTACATTTTTATATGCAAAAATGAGAACTTCAACCAGCACAAAAAAGAAGAACACTGATTATAATTTAGAACATGTTTTTCTCACAACTGAATGCTTTTGCTTTTGAATATAAGTCTTCTCTTCTCTAGCTTCACAAGAGTTGTGTGTGCTCAACATTTCCAATAAATAGCAACACATTGTGCTATCAAAAGTCATTGTGATTTGAATGTGACTTAATTTGCAATTTGCAAATGTCTCAATAATTACAAAGAAACAGAAGGTAACATTTAACTAAAAAAACTATTTTTTTACGTTTTAGTTAAGGCATCACAAAGTTAAACATTAAATGTTGAATGTAAATATGACATTAAACATATCATAACATTCAGATATAGAGACAGCATGGTTTATTTTTAATTTTACACACATTTTTTCCACTAATTCCTTCAGTAACTTGAGGCAGAATTTCTGAGGATGTAAAACTTGCATAGGTTTTAGTAGTAGCCCTTTATTGTCACTAGTCACAAGTACCAGCGAAATTAGCCATCAACCTGTCCATATATACACAACATACATATGACAAGGGGGTAGACAGAACAGGATGACAGGGAATTGAAGAAAATACAGCATTTACATGAGGAAAGTGAGAGAGAAAAAAAAAAAACCCCACACTATGCTCCTTAGGGAGTACAGTGTGAGAACAGAAAAAAACACCTCAGCACAAAAAGCACATACACCATAAACACACGACTCTTGCAACAGGGGAAAACAAATCCAGCTCCGGCAAGCAGCCATTCGGTCCAGCAGCCATTTGTTTCGGCGCCGGTCACAGACCCGCCCGTCAGGCTGGCGGGTTCAAAGCGAACGGAGGCGAGGGATGGGGGGAGGGGAAGTCAATGTCTGTAGAATGGGGGAGGAGGCAAGAGCGTCTCACTGCAGTGTTCTTTCCCAGGGATAAATTTCCAACAACGACCTTGCCGGGCAGTGCTGGTACGGGGGAGCCAGAAAAGATAAGATTGTGATTTGTTTAGGCGAGTAGCCGCATTCCAATTCCGCAGCTACTCTCTCTGTCCATTCTGATCCCGAATATCATCAATTTTCTTTTGCAGAGCCGTGAGCTTCTCCATGATAGAATCCATATTGCGGTTAATAGTCTCAGTCTCAATGCTGACCGCTCTTCCCACAGCTTCAGTCATGACGGGCAGCCTTGTGAGGCTTTGGACAGCTGTCCCCGTTTTCTGAATTCTTCGATAACCCAGGGCAAAGCCTAATCCAATCAGCAGAAGACCTGTTATCATGGTTCCGAATAGGTAGATGTCTTCAATGTCCTCCACGGAAAGAGCCGCAAGACATACGATTCGCCACCTCTCCCACGCGTCCATCGTATACCCAGCTGCGAACGTTCCGTCCGGACAGGCAGGTTCCCCGGAACCCAGTTTTCTTGTCGAAAAGATGGTGTCTATAGCGTTGAGGGACCAGTTGATCAAATCCATAATTTCTCAGTTTGAAGAGCAGTGCAGTGAGAGTCTCTCAATAGATCAGACAATACTGGAGAGCAAGCAGGGAAAATAAGGGAGGACGGGGAGTGAAAAATGCGACCGCCTCCGTTGAGAGCCAGATAGAAGAGGCCTTTTGTGCCTAATATGTGATCCTGTGGATGCTAATTCATTTTCGGACTGTTAATTTGCCCTGCTATAAGTTCAGAAGGTTAATCATTCCACTAAAAAGAGGCTCTTTACACTTAGTAAGAGTTCTATTTAGAACCATGTTGTCCTGAAGAACCATGTTTTTGTGTGTGTTAAAATGTAGGGTTCTTTTCCCCGCCTTAAATCTTTAACGGTCAAAATATTATTTCAAAGCCTCCTCATCATTGATTTTCTGGAGCTCAACCATCCACCTAGATAGACTATAATTGTCAACTTGTAACTGGTATAGTCATGTCTCTTTTTATTTAGTTAAACAGAATATGTAAGTGTGATCAACTCCGTTCAGTCAATGATACTTCTCTCTTCTTCTCCACTGAGTGAGTAAATGACAGATATATTAATATTTCTTAATCCATATTGTTAGTTTTATGTTAGTTATTACTAGGGTTTCTATAAACATAACCAGTGAAACAAAAACATCATAGTTATCTAATTACTTTTCCCCCGACATTTTTCTTTTAACATTATGAAGTGCTTAGATACTGTTCATTCACAATAGCTACTTTTGGCCTCCATAAACACAATTGCTTTTATTTGAATGAAAGAGGCGCACTGTGTCCCTAAATTCAAATGTGTATTTGGGACAGATGCTGTCAATCCCCACAACCCATCATCTGCAAAGAAACTGGCACTCAATTACACTAAAATACATGACGGACATAAATATTCTTCATAACGCCATTAAGTTTCTATACAACACTCTCAAAGCATGGTTCTTTATGGAACGGAACCTTATAAAAATTATTTAACAAAAAAAAAGGTTCTGCTTGTTACAAACTGAAGAACCATATCTGGCATCATATAAACCATTCCAGTGTAGAACAAATGTCCATAGTGAAAACCGGCAGTCATTTTTGACCACAAAACTGACCACACTCTTAAAAATCAAAGGAGGTTTTGCAGCAATGCCACTGAAGAACCATTTTTGGTAACCTTTAATAACAACCCAAACAATTCTTTCCTAGTTTGAAGAATATTTTTATAATCTGAAGAAACTTTGTTTATTTTCCATGTGCCATTTTTCCAATGGCAGGTGGTTCAAAAACTGGACTCATACTTTATGCTCATGTAGTATATTTTACTCTGTATTATCCATTTAATAAACCATACAAGCAGCGACATAAACATGAAAGTCACACAGCAATACATAGAAGAAGGGAAATAGATATGTGGAGATATTTTCTGCATTAATGACGACACATTTGTTGGTTTGGTTCTTCCATTACGTACTTTCAGTTATATTTTTACCTGCCAAGTTTCAACCACAAAAAAGGAAGAACACCAGTTATAATTTAGAACATGATTTTCTCACAACTAAATGCTTTCGCTCCTTGATAGAGAGAGGAATTATCCTAAAAAATGGCACTTTATTTGAATTGTAATGATGCAGATATAAAGGTTGTAGTTATATTGGCTCAACAAAGTTTTCAAACAATCAGTTCTAGCATATTAATAATAATAAAAACAGCTGCAACAGAATCTGTACATCAATCATACAGTACTTTAAAACTCAAAGTTGGTTCAGTGTAATCGGTAAAAGTACTGGAGTTTTCTCTTAGTACATTGAACCCTGCGACTGGTTTTTTGCCAGTGTGGCTTGACCGAAATTGAGTTTTTTTTTTTTTGAAAGATCTTCTGCAGAATAATTTTTAGATGATTTCTGAACTTTACGCCAACAAAAACATAAAACACAGGGTTCAAGCAACAGTGTGAGAAAGCTATCATTCGGCAAGCATAATATGCATAGTCCAGTCTTATGCTTACTTCACAGACTGTGAATGGATGGAAGGTCAAAGATTTTAAGAACATGACGATGTTATATGGAGCCCAACCGATAAAAAACACCAGTGCGATGCAGAATATTAATCTAACAGTCTTGTGTCTCTTATTAGTCCGTGATTTTGCAATAGCCCGAAGCATTCTGCTATAGCAATAACCCATGATTACAAATGCAATGAAGAAAAAAGCATTTTGAAAATAAGCAATGCCAGATTTCCATTCAACACTGCCATATTCACAGTACTGGCTGTCAGATTCTATCATGACTTTGCTATGAAGAGAACCCAGCAGTGCAACCGCTCCACTCAGGATCCAAACGATGAAAGGAGATACAGAAAGACATCTGCATCTCTCCCAGTCAGACAGAGGATGAACCACTGCCATGTAACGCTGAACGGTCATTAGAGTCAAGAACAACACGCTGCTGTAAAAACCAACATAGAAGAAGAACTTCACAGCTTTACAGCCAACCTCTCCAAATGTCCAACCCCAGATATAGTACGAGGCCCAAAATGGAAGTCCAAAAGTGAACAGCAGATCTGACACCGCTAAATTGAGGATGAAGACGTTGGTCAGCGATTTGAGGCTTTCGTAGAGCGCAAGGATGACCAGAACGAGGATGTTACCTATACAGCTGAACACAACCACTGCTGTGAAAAAGAGAGGAATGAGAATAGATCCGACTTTTACCACCTCGTCTTTGCGACACAACTGATCTTCATAGTCATCAGTGTAGTAGTCAGTGTCAACTGTATTATTTCCAGTCATGTTGTTCTGTAGTTGCTACTTCAATCAGACCAGGTCAAATTTGTCCAGGTTCACTTCTTTATTCCGTGCAGATGTTTTTTTTTTTGTGTGTGTGTGCGGAGAATCGACTCAGACATCAGTAAAATCTGTGATTTCATTAAGACAAACAAGAGAAAAAGTAATAATAGCCTAATCAATATATACTAAATATACAGAATATACTAAATTACTTTACTAAAAATGTATTTGGTTTTACCTGTTGCTCTTTTCACAGTCAATTTGCAAGACAGTAAACTGTACCTCTTTACTAACTAAATGGGTTCAAGCTAGTCTGAAATGAAATATATACAACCATTGTGGCCATAGCTTTTTGAATTCTTGTCAAGTAGACCGCTGATGAGAAAAGTGGTAGAGGCGTTTACCTTTATGCCTATTTATACTGGATTTTTCTTCCTCATTTTTTCTTAAAACATACATGTACACAAAAAGCCTTTTGTTTGTTAGACAGAAATATACAATTTAGATAATAAGGGATGGAATGGATTAAATAGGCCTATAGATGAATAGTGGTAGAAAATTCATTTTATACATTATAATAGTATTTAATGTTTACATTTACATTTAGTCATTTAGCAGACGCTTTTATCCAAAGCGACTTACAATTGGAGAATACATAAAGCGATTAATCTTGAAGAGGCAAACAGACAGAGGAAGTGCTCGTAACACCAAGTCTCAGACATTGTTCAAATAAATACAAGCTAGCAAGAGAAGAAGAGAAAGAGAAAGAGAAATAAGTTATTTTTTTAAGTTTATGATGAAGTCAAGTAGTGTCGAAAGAGATGAGTTTTCAGTTGTTGCTTGAAGGTTGACAGGGATCCAGCATTCTGATGGGGGTGGGAAGATCATTCCAGCAGCCAGGAACGGTGAACGAGAATGTTCTGGAGAGTGATTTTGAGCCTCTCTGTGATGGTACCACGAGGCGTCGCTCACTAGCAGATCTCAGACTTCTGGAGGGTATGTAGATTTGTAATAGTGAGTGGAAGTAGGAGGGTGCTGAGCCTGTGGTTGTTCTATATGTAAGCATCAGTGTCTTGAACTGGATGCGAGCTGCAACTGGTAGCCAGTGCAAGGAGACAAAGAGAGGTGTAACATGGGCTCTTTTGGGCTCGTTGAAGACCAGTCGTGCCGCTGCATTCTGAATCATTTGTAGAGGTTTGATTGTGTTTGATGGAAGTCCAGCCAGAAGAGCATTGCAGTAGTCCAGTCTAGAAATGACAAGGGCCTGGACAAGAAGTTGTGCAGCATGCTCTGTCAGAAAGGGTCTGATCTTTCTGATGTTGTGTAGTGCAAACCTGCAAGATCGAGCAGTCTTCGCAATGTGCTCTTTGAAGGTAAACTGGTCATCAAAGATTACACCAAGATTTCTGACCGAAGTTGATGGGGTAATTGATGATGAACCTAACTGAATCGTTAAGTCATGCTGTAGAGTTGGAGTGGCAGGGAAGACAAGAAGCTCCGTCTTTGCCATGTTGAGCTGTAGGTGATGTTCTTTCATCCATGCCGAGATGTCTGCCAAGCAGCCTGAGATCCGTGCAGCTACTGTTGGATCATCTGGTCGAAATGAGAGATAGAGCTGTGTGTCATCAGCGTAGCACTGGTAGGAGAAGCCACGTGCCTGTATGATGATGGGACCCAGTGATGTAGTGTATGTGGAGAAGAGGAGGAGTCCAAGAACCGAGCCCTGGGGAACCCCAGAGACCAGTTGATGTGCTTTGGATACCTCCCCTCCCCAGGCCACCTTGAAAGACCGACCAGTGAGATAGGATTCAAACCAGCGAAGTGGAATCCCAGTGATGTCCAGTGATGAGAGGGTGGACAGGAGGATCTGATGATTGACAGTGTCAAACGCAGCAGATAGATCCAGCAGAATGAGGACTGATGATTTGGAATCGGCTTTTGCAATTCGCAGGGCTTCAGTGACTGAGAGTAGCGCAGTCTCAGTTGAATGGCCACTCCTGAAACCTGACTGTTTAGCGTCCAGTTTGTTGTTCTGTGAACATGTTATTATATTATAAATTTAGTTAAATAATTTATAACCTATGTAATTTCTTAATGAATTGGTCTTTTTTTAACTGTTATTTTAAACACGTACATCCCCAATGAACTGCTCTTGTTCTCGTAGTCATAGAAATAATAAATACATAGAATATGTCCCGAAATGAGTTATGGAAAGTTGCCCGGGCCAATTTGGCGCAACGTTGACGTGCAGTCGAGCGGCCAATGAGGCGTCTAGGTATATCTATGCTCATAACCAAAATTAAGGCGGGGCTATTTCTCTCGGTCCAATAAAAAAAGACTTCAGCTCTAAAGCCCACCGTTTATGGTGGAAATTTCTGTCAATCAAAAATCGTAAGCTAGCAAGGTTGTGTGACGATGTAAACTGAAAGTGGACCGATCTCGGATCCTTACGAAAGCTAAAGTATGTTTTTCCCCTTTCAAGACATTTATCACACATTTAACAAACTTCCAGCTGTAATACATACATGCTAACCTCAGTTTAAATCCGCGTTTATCCGGAATAAACATTCTGGCATGTCATCCTGCGCGTGACTGGCTGTTTAACGTTACCTCTGTGTGAATTCTTGACTGAACTTTGATACAATTTAACATTTGTTCGTTGTTTTTTTAATCCAGTTTCTACAGCAACAAGTCTGTTCCAAAGAACTCGTTCCTTGTCATTTGAATTCAAAGCATACAGTGCAAGTCAAAGGAATGTGAGAGAACGCAGACACTGATGTTTGTTTACATTTCAAAAACAGTTGTTTCTTGTGTTGTAGTGTAATCGAACAGTACAGTAAATAACTATGCATGTTATTGTTTCTCTCAAATGTCTTTCTGTTCCACTCTGATGCTTTAGATGTCATCTGTGATCATTTTGTAACTTGATATGTATAATTCTCACAAATAAAACAGTAGACGCAGATATATCTATCTATAAATACACGTAACGTTATGTTATCTAATTAGGCTATATGTAAAATCCACACTGTCTGCAAAGTTGCAGTTATTGGTTCTTAGCATTTTTGTTCCTCAGAATCGTCACCAAACCACTGCATAAACCAGCTGTTCAAATATATTAGAGAAGTAGGTTTGTCTTACCATATTTAAAATTATCTTTAGCTTGCAATTGGTACAATTTTAGAAGTTCCTTGTAGTTCCTTTATTGCTTTTGTATTTAACGTTAACAGGTATAGTGTTTTTGCTTAACGGATGCCTAATTTACCACAGACAAAGACAGCTGATACAAGACGTCCCTCTGTATTTAAGCATTCACTGCACTTTGTCTTGCCTGCATTGCTGTCACTCCACATGATGTTCAAGGTTCAAGGATTTTTTATTCGTCACATACTCAATTATACAGAATATAATCAGTAGTGAAATGTAAGTCAGGTCAGGTCTGCTCAATGGACAGTGCAAAATATGTAACAACACAAGAGAATGTATATAAATATAGGTAAAAAGTAAAATGTGCAATAAAATAATTGCACATTGATGTTGCACATTGCTTCATTTGTAATGAGAAAATATATACTTTGGCCTTACCTATAGTTATTTGTATGCTAAAACCTTGGTTGTCAACAATGAGCCTGATTATAGCCAATAACCAATATAATCAGCGACATTATCTGTACTATTTTAAAAAATGTCATTCATACATTGACCTCCCAGAGTTAGACTTGCATCAGGCTTTAAAACATTATAATGTACAATCAAACTTAAAGGAATAGTTCACCAAAATGGGTGCCGTCAGACAGCTGATAAAAACATCACAGTTATTAACAAGTAATAGACACAACTGCAGTCCATCAAACATCTTGTGAAGTAAAAAGCTGCGTCGTTAAGATGTCTTCAAGATAAAACTGTCACTTCCGGCTAAAATACAAGTCCTCTATCCAGCGAAAACGGTACAAAACATTTCTAAACAAAGATGTCAGTGGATTTTGACGTAAGAGGACAGCAGTGAATGCCAATTAAAATGACTATGTTGACTGGTACATCATGCTTCTCTATAAACAAGTATAATGTGCATGTCAAATGTGTGTTGTCACTGTTTTTCTTTTACTCAGCAGACTACAGATGACCTCTTGACCCCGTTGGCAGGAAGCTAGTCAGACCATGGCCGCTGGTGCTGCAGTCGGGGAGGGTCAGATCCAACGGATTATCAGAGATCTGCATGGTACGGATGTGCGTTGGCCTTCACGAGAGAGGCAGAGCTATTGTTTAGAGAGTAAAAAGAGGCACGGTGGTCCATGGTGGAGCACGTGCAATTGCGATTCTCTGGGTGCTGGCTTTCAACATGGGGGAAAGAGAAATGCAAAACAAGAGAGACCTGCATGTCAGAGTTCATCCCTCATGTATGCCGTTTCAGTTTCTGAGGTGGATGAAAGGCGCGTGGAGTAAATATAACCAAGATGGGCTAAAGAAGGAGAAAAACACTTCTTAAACTCTTGAAAAATGATTATACAATTGAGGTTTTGTTTTCTGTGATCATTGTCAATTACAGTATATTCTGTGAAATTATGTTGAAGTGTGATCTACTCATTTTAGCATCTTTGACTTGTTTTATTCTCATGATCTTTCTTTATAGATGCTGTATCAGAACTGACAAAGGAGTATAAGGAGAACGGCGAGCCCATTACAGATGACAGCTCCAATCTGCACAAGTTCTCCTACAAACTGGAGTACTTGCTTCAGGTCAGAGACACATAGACACAGAAAACATGTGTAAACTCTTATGCATCCTGACCAGTGTTGGGTGTAAAGCGTTACTCTAATTAAATTACTTATCCACTGAAAAAGTAAAGTAAGGTATTACTGTTCATTTTTAGGTCATTTAAGTACAGTTACTTATAAAGTACTTGCGTTACATACAGTAAATAATTTCAACAGTTCTAAAATCAATATTGAATTTGAAATCTAAATTTACCGTCTAAAGATAAAATTGAATGCAGCGGCTTTAACCCTTCGCGCGCCGGCTCGTTCACTTTCAGATTTTCCTGACTCACAGAGAAACCTTAAATACTCAGATACATATAAGACTAAAATCAATAGAATCTACAAAGCTTGAAGTGTACTTTTAAATGAATGGATTCAAATCAAAAACTAATATTTCTGATTATGTAATCCGTATAAAAAGTAAAGTGGAGACCAGTCTTACCCGTATCTGAAAGCTTAACATTTCTACTTTTAAATGAAGGAATTCTAATCGAAAACGAATGTTATCTGATTATGTAATCCTTACGAAAGCGAGGTACAGTCTTTCTCGTATCTGAGCTCATTATATGCAGTCACCTGTGCGCAAAAATAAAAAAAAAAATCAAGATTCATCATTTTTGAAAGAAGACCTGCTTATGAGAAATGTACCTCATAAGAACAGCGATCTGACGCGTCTTTATTCAGCAGAGAAGATCATTTCTGTCATTTATTCTTACCTACATTAGTTAACGTGTTATTTTTACATAAACCGGTACGGATCTTGACAAACTGAAATGTATTGTTTAACTTTTAAGCTTTTTTGTTATTCAGATATTTTGCAGAGTATTTCTATTTGTTAACCAAATAAGGTCAAAAAATGTTACCGTATTTTTTTTTAAGTATTACAGTTTTTTTAAAGCTAAAAGGCTAAACTATTTTACGTTTGACTCAAATTGGAAGAATAAAGAGTTGAATTTCTATTAAGGTTTATATGGATTTTAAGATGTAGCATAATTAGCGATTTGAATAATTAAGTTACTTGTTGAGTAACTAAGTTACTTTTCAGACAGAGTAATTAATAAAGTAATTTAAATACAATATTGATGAAGTAATTAGTAACTGTAATTAATTACTTTTTGAAAGTAACTTACCCAACACTGATCCTGACCAACAAAACAGTACCGCATACTCACCTGCCAATCAACCATTGTGCTAAAATAAGCATTTTAAACTGTCTGTGGGTCTAAAAGAAAAAAAGTGTCACATGACAGGTTTTTTTTTTGCTGGTCTTAAAAAGTTTGAAAAAGTCTTAAGTCACACTTTCACAAATGAAGGCCTTAAAAGGGCCTTAAATCAGAGCAGGAATTCATGGCATTAAATGTTGCATGCTTTGAAAAAAATAAAAAAAGATTCTTCCTCAGTATTTCAGTTTTTTAATACAAATATCTGAACATCATTAAATCCAGATACATTTACTGGTGCAAATGTAAAATTTCTTGGAAAACTGCAACACAATTAATTGAGTTTATGCTTAAAACATCAGTGAATGGGTTATGAACATTGTCTGTTTGTTTTTGACCTTTGAACACATGTTTCTCTGCCATCATTTGTGAGAACCTTGTTTTCCTTCAGTTAATGTTTTGAGCCCACCTACAAATATTTTTTCTCATTTTAATCAGAAACTCTTATGATGCAGTCACATATTAAAAAAATTATCTTATATTTCTCTGGAACACATACTTACTAGAAAGAACATATTTTTTGCAGTAATGAAGCATCTGAATTACGCGTTTGCACTGAGATTTGGCAGCCAAAGTGCTTTATTGATTTTTCTGTGTGAATTTTTGTGTATGATGTGCCAGACTGATCATTTAGTCACATAATGAGAAACCTTGCTTTGATTAAACCCAACCACAAATGATCACAGGAGATGCATGTTAATATCAGGCATCTCTGCCGACCACTTGCGATCTGATCACCCGCAACGAATGCTAATACCAAGTGTGAAGCGGGCCATATGGATGTACTCAAAACCCCTAATCATGCAAGATGAGATCTCACGCTGTCCCGAGAGGACTTGAAACGTTTCCACTGAAACCTCTTTGAGTCTGTTTTTGATTGTTATTGTGTTGCACAGTTCGACCAGAAGGAGAAAACAACATTTCTGGGATCCAGAAAAGACTACTGGGATTATTTCAGTGACTGCCTGGCCAAAATCAAAGGAGCAAACGACGGAATCCGTTTTGTGAAATCAATTCCCGAGGTAAACATCTTCACTAATCTTCACTTCACACTTCTAACACTAACATGCATCTGAGCAGCATTTTTCTGTGTGACATGTTAAATATTGCATCTAAAAGTCTTAAAACTACTTTTCTGTTTTTAACCTACTTCTATTTTAGTTTTTATTGTAACAAAATCATTTATTAAGAATAACAATAATGTAGATGTATAATATATAATATGGAAATTTGATATCTTAATGTAATAATGATGATATAAAAATATGTATTCATAATAATTCATAAAAAGCAAATACCATTTTATAATATAATATTGCTTATAACAAACTTTATTTAAAGTACCTTTGAAAGTAGCATCTCAAAGCACTTTACATAATAAATCAACATTGCTAACAATAAAAACAGCAAACTAATGCAAATCCATAAACGTAATAAAAAATACATAAATCTGTGTCATTCATATTCACTTATTAATAATATTAATAATAAGAATGTACTAATACCACTAATATTTTGTTATTCATATATACTAATAAAATCATGTATTGTTTAATCTTTTAGTTTTTTAATTCATATTTTTGTGTTGCATATGCAGGAAAAAGCGGTAAATGTCCATGGTAACTACCGTTTTTGTATTATGTGTTGTACAGTATTAGTGGTCATCTCTTACCAAAGCATGTCTGTAGACACACACCTTTTGTTTAAACAAACCTTCCTATCAGATTTGTACAGTTCCGTTTTCTCACTGAAATACAAACAATTTGAGTGATACTATTGATCGGGTTTGTTCCGTATCTGCCCACATGATACGCAGATCTAAATGCCATGTTCTTTTTAAAAGTACCACTTCCACATGACCGCTGTCTGATATTGTCCAGTGTCAAATTTGTATTTGTATTGTCTTGATTCTGAACTCTGTTACAGTGGTGACCAGCTTCCTTCTCTTATTGTGTGGGTTAGTTTCGGTGGCAGATACCTAACTTTGAACAGGTTATAGTAATAGTCTATGTGTATGCAGATGTATTAAAAACACTGCATGTTCTTCACTGTGTAAATTAGATAAATATGTCTTCTTATTAAAGGGATACTCCACCCCAAAATGAACATTTTGTCATTAATCACTTACCCGCATGTCGTTCCAAACCCGTAAAAGCTTAGTTAGTTAGTCTTGACTGCCAAGTAAATTAAATAATTTCGCCAAAAAATATTTTGTAACGTTATGAAGCGACAATAAACCAGGGTCACTGGCGTCACCAAGCGTGTATCGCTATTGACTGCCAAGTAAATTACGCTTCACGGTGCCGAATTGTTGAATAAAGTTGTTATTTTTGTTTTATTTCTGTACAAAAAGTATTCTCGTAGCTTCATAATGTTACGGTTGAACCACTGATGGCAGATGGACTATTTTGGCGATGTTTTTCATACTTTTCTGGACCTTGAGAGTGTAATTTACTAGGCAGTCAATGGGACAGTCACAAGCCTCCCGGTTTTCATCTAAAATATATTAAATTGTGTTCCGAAGATGAACAAAGCTTTTACTGGTTTGAACGACATGGGGGCAAATGATTAACACCACAACTTTCCTTTTGAGGTGGAGTATCCCTTTAAAGTTAAGACCGTGATTTAGTTAAGAGCAATGAGAGATTTTCTCTGTTTAGTTTTCTTGATTAACATGAATGGCAGACAGCAGGAATATTAGACTGCGGTCACTCTAAGAGCTACCCGGATCCAATATTCTGTTACACGTGTTTTCTTCCTCAGCTGTTTGCTTTCACTTAAGACCTAAATTACTGTGTTTACGAGGGTACTTTCAAAGATTGGCATTTTTTACACATGTGTTTATTCAAACATTAATGGCCCCCAAAGCGGCAAAAATAACTCCCAAAAATAACGTTCAGTACTCCCGCACTCTATGAGCACTGTATTCACATATACACGTCTCCCTGACAGTACTCAGAAACAGTCCCTCGGACAGTGCATGCATACAGCGAAATGAGTTTTGCTGCTGATTGTGTTACAGTGGCTTACACTCACTTGCTTTAAAACAGAAATGCATAAAAACGCTTGCAAACTAATTGTTTTCGTGACCACGTAGCACAGCAACGTCACGACTTGAGTGTGTAACCACGAAAATCTCTACCGGTTGACACATTTCTACCGGTTAATCGTGTCTACCGGTATATCACCCACCCCTAATATCCATCACTTTAAAAAGAAAAAAATACTGTCAATTGAAAAGCATTAGTTACTATATACGTAAAAAGTCCACCCAAAAACAACCACCTAAAATGTCCTAACAACCACTTGGAACACCTTGGCATCTTCAGAAAAAAAAACAACTATTGTCATTCATATTTTTAAAGGGGTCAGTGGGCCACTGCAGATACTTGAGTGGCAGTAAAATTGTTTTTCTTTTTCTCTCTTAGCTGAAGACATCTCTGGGTAAAGGCAGAGCATTTATCCGTTACTCGCTCGTGCATCAGCGGCTGGCTGACACACTCCAGCAGTGCCTCATGAACCACAGGGTCACCAGGTAACACTTTACTGCCTCCTCATCTGTCATGTTACCCATCTTTTTTCATATGCATGGAATTTAGTATTCTGACCCTTAGTCAATCTTTTGATTGCTCGAGTTCCAAATATTACATTGAAATGTTGTCCTTTTGATATTATTAAATAGTTTTTGTTTCGAAACGAAGATAATGAAACAGTGTATCTGTGCAATATTTTTACATGTAGGTATATACAAAAATCATGTATAATATGGATTAATACAGTACTTGTCTAAAGTTTGGAAACTTTTCCAAATAAGAATTCTCTCCAAGGCTGCATTTATGTTTTCAAAAATACAGTAAAAACAGTAATATTGTAAAATAGAATTACGATTTAAAATAAAAGTTTTCTATTGCAATAAAATGTAATTTATTCCTGTGATGCACAGCTGAATTTTCAGCATCATTACTGCAGTCTTCAGTGTCACATGATCCTTCAGAAATCATTCTAATAAGCTGATTTACTGCTCAAGAAACATTTCTTATTATTATCAATGTTGAAAACGTACTCGGTTACTAACGTAACCTCGGTTCCCTGAGATACGGAACGAGTACTGCGTCTTGATTAAAGACGCTAGGGGAAATTCCTTTTTTTCAGATACTGAAGCCTTTTTTTAAATAGCGCAGGTACCGCACGACCATTGGTTTGTGCGGTTACCGCAATTAAACCAATGGCGGCAGCGGAGCTGCACAGCCAAAGGCTGGAAAGCCCGCCAAAGCCCGTCAGAATGGGCAGGGCATCTGGCAATATAATGCGGGCATTCGCCAAGGCTCCTCAGGTTACTTCGACTAAAGCGACGACTGAGTCGTGCAGCTGCATTGCACGGCAAAGTACGCAGTACTCGTTCCGTATCTCAGGGAGCCGAGGTTACGTTAGTAGCCGAGTACATTCCCTATTGATTCTACACTTCGTACTGCGTCTTTATTAAAGACGCTAGGGGAACCAGTATAATCCCGCCGTGTCTATGCTAGGGGAATGACCAACACTTGAACTTGCCTTAGACACCAAGAGGGGCCCAGAGGGACCAAGTATTGTACAGGGAAGCCCTGCAGAAGGTCAAAGGGTCAAATTCATCAAGGTCGACCCAGCCTTGAGTAATTGTCCCAAAGTAAGTCTGTATAGTCTCGGAGCTCGATTGAGGGCCAAGAGCGTACAGAAGGCGGCAAACGCCTATACTGGTTGTCATGTGACAAAGTGAGCCCTTAAGCAGAAAGGACCCGTGCCTGTAAGGCAGGGACTTACAGATTATAAAACCTGGCAAATGTGGACGGCGAGGCCCAGCCGGTTGACGAAAATGAGGAGGACGAAAAATATTCGTCAACGAGCCTTTTTTTTGTGACTAAGACGAGACGTTGACGAGCTAAAATTAATATCTGATGATAAAAACTATGACGAAATGTATGCCGCGTCTTTGTTAACAAGACTAGACAGGACTAAAATGTTATTTGAGGACTACCGGACATTCAAAATACATCCTATAGGCTAAGTTAACTGTCTTGTCTTTCAAAATGTGCATCTCTGTCATTGGATAAGGGGCGTTTGCATATCTAGTCTCAATATATTAGCAGCAGTGGATGGATAGGCTACCAAAACACGAACTAGCGATCTGAAACAATGGCCTCAGCACCCAAAGGGTTAAGAGACTGGGTGACCAGACGTCCCGTTTTTCCCAGGAGTCACAATTCGTTGTCGATTAAAGTCGGGATAGGCGGAATCGCGCTGATAGAAGTGCTCTCTCACGCGCACGCTCCACTTCTTCAGTTCTCATACAGCATGCGATCCGTTCTCAGTGCTCACTGCTCAAATACACACACAGCAGTCCAAATGTCTATCGTGTAGAGTCAGAGTATCTCACGTAAATACAGTCGGTTATGGCTTAAGTGATCGTAAACAGGTGGGTGAAAACTGAATGTGTGTCAGTAGCTATGTTTCCATCCACCTATTTTTATGTGCATTTTGGAATATCGCATAAAAAAAAACGCTGGAAGGAAACGCCAAGATGCGCATAAATTCTAAAAAAAACTTATGCGCACAATTGAGTAGGATAAACTTTTTATCCGATAAGGAAAAATGCACATAAACTGCGATTGAAACACTTTTACAGAATAAATTCCACCATGCGCATGGAAAAAGTCATGTGACTTTGCGCTATGAGATGGGATAACTTGATTAGCAGCGGACCGATCTCATTCACAACATCTATATATTGTTTTGGTCATTCATTTATTGGTCTGTCGTCAAAGTATTTCTGTATAATTACTGTCTTACACGACTGCGTTCCCAAACAGTAGCATCCACCTTCCGAAAGCAGGGACCGCATTTATTGTTACTTCTGCACAAGTAATGTATTATATATGAAAATTCTTATTATCAGTGTCTTCGCCTACTTTTTTCTTAATGATATATAGTGTCAGTTTATCAGGAAGTGACGATTTTGTTCTCTTTGACTCGTTGGATGGAAACGGTGCTTTATTCGCAAATGTTTTATGCGAGATTCCAGTTTTGCGCATAAGTTTAATTTGAATCTTTGGATGGAAACATAGCTACTATTACATGCATAACTTCCGTCTTAAAGGGACAGCGTTCTTAATTAAATAACTATCTGTGTCATCAATGTTAACCAACAAAAGATTTTAACTAAATGTATACTTGTTAAGTAAACCTACTGTATCTGAAAAATGAGTTTAATTTGTATCTCCACCAAAAAATGAAAATTTATTCAAGTTTTTCCTAATTCAATCCTTGAATCAAATTTCTCATAAGCTTAATTGATTTGGTCTAAAGAGAGAAAAATATTTTTGTTTGAATACTACATTTAAAATATCTACCAAAATGAATGTTGGTAACTGCAGTTTGACTAAAAGTATGACTAAAAGTTGACTAAAATGCAATGACTTTTCGTCGACTAAAACTAGACTAAAACTATGAAAGACTCAAATTACGAAAATGTGACTAAGACTATTAAGCATTTTCGTCTCAAGATAAAGACTAAGACTAAACAAAAAATGCCTGACAAAATTAACACTGATAGCCAGATGCCCCGCCCATTCTGGCGGGCTTTCCAGCCATAGGCTGTGCAGCTCCGCTGCCGCCATTGGTTTAATTGCAGTAACCGCACAAGACCAATGGTCGTGCGGGACCTGCATTATTTAAAAAAAGGCTTCAGTACGAAGTGTAGTATCGATAGGGAATGGTTGTTATACCATGATATACTACCATTCAAATGTCTGTGTGTGTGTGTGTGTGTGTGTGTGTGTGTGTGTGTGTGTGTGTGTGTGTGTGTGTGTGTGTGTGTGTGTGTGTGTGTGTGTGTGTGTGTGTGTGTGTGTGTGTGTGTGTGTGTGTGTGTGTGTGTGTGTGTGTGTGTGTGTGTGTGTGTGTGTGTGTGTGTGTGTGTGTGTGTGTGTGTGTGTGTGTGTGTGTGTGTGTGTGTGTTTTAAAAGAAATGAGCAAAGTAGTGTGGAAAACGGGAGTAATGATGCTGAAAATTCATCACATAAATAAATTACATGTTAAAATATATTCAAAAAGAAAAGAGACATTTCAAATTTTAATAATATATCACATTACTACTGTTTTTACACCATTTTTATCAAATAATTGCAACCTTGGTGAGCATAAGAGACTTTAAAACATTAAAAAATCCTAATGTTTCTGTCTTAAGTACTGTATACATAATGGGCATTTGAATTATAAATACAATAATAATATTTATAAATATACTGATATACTTGGTGTATGAAAAATATGTATATATATTATTGATTTACAAAAGTTTTATTATTAAATACTTTATATGGACATTTGAAATTTAAATTTCATCAACTATTACTGCGTTTCAATGTAAAGTCGGCAACACCAAAGCTCCAAAAGTATCAAAAATGTAATTAAAAAACTTTTGCATAGTGTGTGACGTTTCGAGTGCTTCATCAGACAAATGAACAACACTTTTGTGCCACTCTTTATACCTCCAGGTGATCAAAGGTCACATGACCTAACACATTATCATAATAATAATACACCAACAAATAAACCAAAACAATATCAAGTTCAATCAATATCATGTTGCTTGCTTTTTATCAACTATTACTGCACCTTTAAAAGTAGCGTCTTAAAGAACTTTTCATAGTAAAAACAGCCTTAACAAAACAAACATTACAAACTAATTAAAATAATAAAGCATGCAAAAAAAAGTGTATATGTACATATGTATATGTTGCCGTGTGTGATTGTATTTTAAACATGGCAGTAAATTATATCTGTTAATTTATAAATCATTTAAAATGTATTTAAAACTTGAGGAAGGAAGGTTAATCATTTCATCAAATGACCTTAACCTTTTGTAATTCAACATTTGTATGCTAAAGTTTATCAAACACTCACAATGTTTTTATGCAAACTTTTTGGCAATTATGGAGAAATGGCACCTGTGCCATCAGTGTAGACACATGTTGATGTCCGTGTTCACCATCTAAACCAAAAAAGGCGAAAACTTGTGCATAAGTTATCATTTCCCCATGTGATAACACACACAGCTTAATTCAGTAGAAACAATACCGAGAGTGCTTCCCTCACAGAGTTTTAGTTCTTTAAATTGCCTTCTCTGTTTTAAGAAGACACGTAGTACTCTTTGCTCCAGGCTAATGGGTCTGTGCTATGTGTATACAAGCTTAATGTGAGCTTCCTTATTTTTAATACCGATCGAATAGGCCTATTTCTTAGACAAGGTAGTGTTTGTGATGAATGCATGGCACCAGGCCCGGATTAACACAGTGTAGTGCCCTAGGGTGACCACATTTTAAGTTCCTCAGATTTTTCCCCCTAATTTTATTAAAAGTATGTCATTGTGTCAAATTCCAAAATCTATATTTATAAGCTTTTCCAAAATGTATAATAAAAAACTGAATAAGAACAGGTAGAATAACAAGAATAAGTTACCAATCAATATTAACAAAATGAATTTCCACCTCTGAGCCTCTGTAAATGTCTGTACCTTTAAAATTTACCTACATGCCACTTTTGTGTTGTTCTGTGAATTTTAAAGGTACAGACATTTACAGAGGCTCAGAGGTGGCATGGATATTTTAAATTCATGAGATTAATGTTTTAAATATAAAATTTTTGAACTTAATAAAATAACTGGCGGCAATTGTTTGATGAAAAAATGATTAATTGAACGGCTGAATCATTCAGGAACGAAGCAAGTGACTGTCTTTATGAATGGTAATTGAATCATTGAATGACATTTAAAAATGAACATTTAAAAATAAAATAAAGAAGACTACGACTGTTTGAAACAAGACACTGAGTAAAATGGCGGTCACTTAATATTAATCATTGTTTATTAAACTGTTGTATTAATTTAATACCACATTTGCAAACTCACTTAATAATCTTTAAAATCATCATCACATTCATAGAATGAAGTTCAATGAAGCTCTACACTGAACAACAAATGCATTTGTCTACTTTATACCACATAACTCAGCAATTGAAGCAGGGAGTGGATTCTGATTAACATTGCATTCAAGGATCAACATATTGTCTGCGATACATTACTCAAAATCTGCAAAAAACGCGCAAGTAAAAGTCTTTGAAGCTCCCCTCAGCGCAAACACAAATAGCCTATGCTGACTCGCAGTAGTACTTTTCAGTCATACTGTAGAGCCCTGGCTACTCTGATCATTTTCTCCTTTTTTAATTTACGTTTGCATAAACGCTAATGGTCTATCCATTTGTGAATAAATATGCTCGACTCTGACTGGGGAGGGGGCAAATACTGTGAATCAACACCTGACCGCAATTCTTTGAAGCTCGTGCAAAAACGCGCAAGTAAAAGTCTTTATTTTATATCGCATGTACTTTTCAACACATTAGCCTAGCCCTGCTATGCATCTAGCATCTCTTCAAAATAATATATATATATATCAGTACATACTGTACTATTTTAAAGTTCTAGTCATTATCTTAATCACTTGTGCCCCCCTATTGGCTGGTGCCCCAGGGCACTCGCCCAATCCCGTTTATGGATAATCCGGCCCTGCATGGCACGATAACCCATGGCGAGATTGAATTAAAATGGCAAAAACAATGTAATTTTTTATCTTGTAAGCTTGCACCGGCAGTCTTCTTTCAGATACATGCCTAATTAGGGACATGCGATTAAAGTTAACCTGTGATAAAGCATCCTAGTTCATATGCTTCTACTATGTAATTAAAGTATGTGCTATCCTGGTAATGCTGATGTAGATAAAGCAAACCAAGTTAACCGAGAACTGTCATAAACTGTTGTGCAAGCGATTGTTGTAAGTTAAATTAGCCAAAAGTGCTTGGATGAATGAATTTTGAAATACTGTAAAAGTCTTGGGTTTCTGCAAGTCTTAAAACGTTTTAAATCAGAGATGCAAATTGAAGATCAAAAAGAGAGCTTAATATGTTTAAAATAAGAATGTGATTTTGCTTTTCAAGTAAATGTATCTTTATTTAAAATCACATTTATACTGGAAAACAAGAAGCAAATTATGACGAAGAACATCTTTTTTTGTGATCAGAAGGTACAATAAAACATTTCCATATCCTAGAATTATTCAAGGTTAAGTTTGTTTTTTGTGTAAAATTAATTAAAAAATAGTGAAATTGGAATAATGTGTTTGAAGTTTCACTTTCAAACTTTGAAGACATTTACACTTAGAGAACACATTGATGTGTTTAATTGGTCTTAAAAAGTTGAGTTTTAGAGCACCATCATTTTTATTTCTCATTGGAGAGCTAGACTATGTTTTCCAATTATTATTATTATTATTATTTACTGGTGTTCCTCTTTAGTGACTGGTATAATTCCCGGAGTCCATTTCTCAAACCCCATCTCAGTGTGGACATCATTAATTACCTCTATGAGCTGAATGATGTTCAGTTTGATGTGGCATCCAGGGGTCATGACCTTGACTCAGATTGGCCCACTTTTGCAAGGTAAGAGCATTATGTAATTTTGTGTAATTTGTTATATAAATATAACATGAAAAGTAGTATAATACAAACACATTGGTACAGAAATAATGCTACTACTTTATAATCCATTTGCCAGTCCATTTCATGACTGGTAATAGTGTGTGTGTGAATGCATTTTAATAAGCTGACTGATGTTCAGTTAAGTTTATTTAAAATTAATAAAAAAAAATGTCTCACAGGAGGACACTGGGAATGACTAGCTCCCCCAGTCACACTTGGAAACCACCGAGTCGTAGTTCCAGCATCAACAGTCTAGCCAGCACATACTCACAGGTAACAGCACACCTTTAGAAGGTCTCTGTTGTCATGTATCATTCTAAGATTACAGTAGAAACACCTACAATATCCAGTAGATGGCAGTGTTTGTCTCAAATCTACTCTGATTCAACTTGAAGCAATCTGTCTTTATTCTTTCTGTTTATTTATATTCCCTTTCACAAACATTAATTCTGTCAAACCTTGTAGCAGGCCCATGACTTCCCTGGGAGTCCTGACTTTGGACCTGGGCTTCTATCAGACATGTCTCTCCAAAACTCCAGTGGACTAAATTGTTCTTCCATCAGTGCTATAGATGAGCTCCGTCTGGAGCTGGACCAGTCTGAATTAAAGCAAAGAGATCTCTTCGACCAGGTTCAGCAGTTAGGCAGCGAAGCGTGTGAGCTCCGCGGGGTTGTGGTAGAACTCCAAAGGCAGCTGGACGTCTCTCTAGCTGCTCAAGGTAACCATCAGGTGCTCCAGCAGAACCTGGAGGTGCTAGCTGAGAGCGAAAGAGCATTATGCCGTAAGCTGGAGGTCTTGAGGGGACACGAGACTGTCAGGGAGGCCTCCTATAAGGACCTCCAAGACACGTTGGCAGCCGCAGAACATAAAAATGAGGAATTGATGGCAAGGCTAGATGGAGTATTGGATGAGAAAGGCCAGAGGGCGGCCAGTGACTTCAACTCTGCTCAAAATATTCACAAGCTGTTAAATGAATGGAAAGAAGCTGAGAAGGGAAGGGTAGATGCTCTGGCAGAAGGAGAAGAAAGGAGGAAGCAGGCAGAACAGCTGGCTGAGAAAGTCAGAATGAAGGATGAAGCACTCAAGGAAGCTGAAGTAAAAATGATAGCTTGGATGGTGAAGGGTGAACAACTGCAAACGAGGGCGGAAGAGCACCGTAATGTCATGGACAAACTTCAAGGGGCACTTGCAGTGCGAGAGAAGGAGACCAGCAACCTGCAGAAGCAATTGCAAGATCTCCAGCACTCTCTGGAAACTTTGGAAAAGCAGGCCAAAGTGGAGCGGAAGGAAATGCAAGATGATAAAGAAGAGCTTGAGAAGAAGATGAGTGGTCTGGAAGAGCAGTTGCAAACATTGCGGACACAGCTGAAGGCTAAGGAATCCAATCTTCTCTCCACTACCAAGAGAGTCCAGTTTTTGGAGAAGGAATCAGAGAAGCTTAAAAGCGACAAACAGAGTCTGAGAGAAACCATGTCTGAACTGGAGAACAACACCAAAGAGCAGGCCAAAAAGATTGGAGAATACAAAGACAGCTGTGCCAAGCTAATGGAGGAAAGCCATAAGCTCCTCCAGATGGTGAAAAAGAATGAAGAATCTAAGAAGGAGTTGCTTGAAAACAAGTCTTCCATGGAGAGTGAGCTGGCCAGATTGAAGGCCTCGGAGAAGCAGTTGCGAGCACAAATTGATGATTCCAAAGTGACTGTGGATGAACGAGAGCAGCGGCTCAGAGAGGAGAACAGAAGTCTGGATGAAAGTCTGCATAAGGCCTACATGCAGTTGGAGGAATCCGAAAGTTCAGTTCGCCAACTGAAACTGGAGAACAAGGAGCTCATGGAGGTTCAGATCACTCTTAAAGCATCTCTCACAGCCATGCAGGAGGAGATATGCAGCATCAACAGCCAGATTGCTGAACTTGAGAAGAGTCTTGGAGCTGCGAGATGCAATGAGGCAAACCTGACAGCACAGCTTAAAGATAAAGATTCCCAGCTTGAGGATCGGGAGAAGCTCTGTGAGGAGCTCCAGGGAAGGGTGGAAGAACTTGAAGGTCGTGAGAGGGATTTGGAAATGGAGAAGACGAAGGCAGAAAGAGCCTTTGCTAAACAAACAGAGATGATTAAGAATCTGGATGCCCAGAGGAAGGCTGCTGAGAAGGTCCAACTTGAGCAGAGTGCATGCCAGGCTAAAGAAACCCAAGAGATGGCCTCAAACGTGACTCTCCTGGAAGATCAGCTGGGACTGAATGTGAAAGAGATGTCTAGGCTTCAAGAGGAGGTGCTCAATCTCAGGGCTAAACTCCACAGTGCTGTGGAGGAAAAGGACAAGACCCAAGCAAAGCTGGAGGTCACCGAGGCTTCCTGTGCAGAACTGCGAACCTTGACTGAGCAGTTCAAAAAGCAGGCAGAGGAGCAGAATCAACTACATGTGAAAGAGCTACTGCAGTCTAGCGAACAGGTAGATGCAATAACTTCACAACTGAATCAGGAGACGTCCACATGCATGAAAACAACTGCTGAACTCACTTCAGCCCAAGAGGAGCTGGCAGAGCTCAAGGCCCAGAATGAAAGGTTGGTTCTGGAGAATGTAGAGACCAGAGAGGGTCTCCATCGGGTCAACACAGAAATGGCAGAGTTGGGAATGACAATTTGCAAGCTCACTTCAGAGCGGGAAGAGGCCCGGGAACAATGGGCTGCCGAAGCTGCTCGGATCCAAGAACTTCAGCAGCAGGGAGTGAAGGAAACGGAGCGACTTAATGCCAGCTTGGTGGCTCTTCACCAAGACAACTCTAGTCTACAAGAAGAGCTCCAGCAGACGGAGAAACTTTCAGAAACTGTGCTGGAGCTAAAAGAGCTGCTGGACAAAACCGAGAGTGAACGGAATACCGCTCGAGAAGAGATCACCGCCATGAAATTTCAGATGAGCACAGAGAGCATGACTCTCAAAAACCAGATAAAGGTAGAATGAGTTCAGAATCATCAATCACTATCACTTCAAATATATTCTGTCAGATACTTATGCTGCGTTCATGCCATGGTAGAATTACCATAATTACAAGTTGACATCTCTACTCTGTACAAGCTCGCTGAAATAATTTGTTTCTATGGAAACCGTCTTAATGCAAAATTCATTAAATGTACGTTGATTTGCATTTTATTTCTGCTTACTGTATTAATTACTAATAGTACAATTAGAAGAAATATATAACAGATATATATTTTTGTCACAGCCTTTTTTGGTTGTTTTTACATGTCACAGCAGTTAGATAAATTGCTCTCAATTCAGGTTCAACAAGGTGATTGCATTTTACAAGGCGGGAACTCATAATTACAGTAATTCTGACTTGATATGAATGCAGCATTTCCAGTAGACTTTAGCAAAGACTATAGAATACCCAAGATATGTCACTCGTATAGTTTTGAATGGGGAAAAATGCAACGCTCAATATGGCCACTCAGACCCTCTTGGGAAGCCCCGCCTTCTGAATGAAAGAGCCAGTCGCTAATCGGTAAAGTCAGCGCGTCACTGCAGCTGCCGTTAGAAATCCCGGTTGCTATAGAAACAGTCAGCGCTCTGAGACGCGCACTCAGGATTGCGCATGCGCACTGGCTGATCTAGCCTGAGAAATAAGCTTTTTATAACGCTATTTGAGCAAAAGAAACTACATTTTTGACACAGTTGTCCGATTTCATTGATGATTTTAAATATGAAATTTAATCGTAAGCTTAGTGAACCGTTTTGGAGAATTTGATGTTTCCCCATACAAAGTGATAGGAGCGTTTCAAAGATGGCCGCTGAGTGACATGACTTGTCTTAAAGAGACTTTGACTTTAGTGATGTTTTATCTGATTTATTTTGTGATTAAAAGGAATCAAAGTGCTTTTCATGTAAAATTGTGACTAATAGTGACTATTTAATTTGTTTTAGTACTTTATGCCTAATTTCTTGACATAATTATTATTATTTTTTAACCTAGAGCCTTGATGAAGAGATTGAGGGCTTGAAAACTCAGTTAGACATGGAGTTGAGGAAGACATCTGAGCTGGAGGCCAAATTATCAGAGTTAGAGGTATGTAAATGTTAAGCCAGGTGACGATAGACTAACAGCGTCACCTTTAATACTTTCATTTCAATTATCTACATGATCATCAGATTCTTTTTGCATACCAGCATGGTAATGATTATTATTCATCTCTGTTGGCTGATAACACTGATATCAGTAGGTGATGAATGTCTGATGTCTTGCTGCTCCTTTTGTTCCTGTTCATTGGAGACCCACTGTGCGAGACAGTGGAACAGAAGACAAGAGATTGGGGTTAATTGCCAGACAGTGATGAATAATTTACTTCTCATTAAGTCTATAATTAGGAACAGTGCAGACTGTTACCTGCAGATATTTGTCAATTAGAGTACAAGTGCCACTGTAATTATTTTCTAAAATAATGTTCCTCCAGTTGTGCAGATTTTTGGAACAATAAAACTTATGCTGTTGTTATTTTTTAACTCTGTTGTGGAGTTAAAATATTTATTTACAGTTATTTATTTTTGATAAATGTTTTATTGGAAGTACAGTTGGACAGTGATGGTATTTGATGGTAAAACCATGATGCTGAATTATAGCATATTTACATGGTATCTAAAAGAACAGCACAAACACGGTATTCCCTCACAAAAAGTAGTTTGGCCGTACCGTGGTATAGGAGTGATTTTAGGTGGTAAAACTGTGGTGCCTTAAAACGAACCATGCTAGTGAATAGTGATATGTATGTATTTACATGACACTTCAAGTATATCATGATACTACGTCCAAAATACCACTGTTGTACAAACAACCATGATAAAACCATGATATAAACCGTTTTTTGTAAGTGTTGCCATGTCCTAAAAATATTTGTTATGGAACTTTTTTGATAAAATTAACACATTGTTAAATGCTGTAATTTCAATAGTGCAGTAATAAGTTAAACAAATCAGCATTTATCATTATATTCATTGGATAAGATGAAAGTCAAGATAAAATGAAACAAAATTAGACAAAGTAACTGTACAGACTACAGAGCATTGTCAGTGTATGCAAATGTTTGATGTTTCTGTGTACAGATCGTGTTCATGCATTTGGCTATTTGTTTGTGTGTTTAGGCAGTAAATATTGAAAACTCTCGTCTGATTGAGGAGAAAGACTCTCACATCACTGACTGTGAGACTCAGATACGAGAGAGAGAGTGTGAGACGCAGCAACTGCAGGAGAGTGTATCAAGGTGAGCGTTCAAAAACACAATATGAGGTTTAATGCAGCACAGATAATGGATCTGCACTAATGGATTTACAAATGGATCTTCATGAGGATTTCTAGGACCCTGGAAGAGATTCAATTTGAGTAATTGTTGGTCAGGTTATATTTGCATGCATTATTATTAACCTTTCTTTTCTTTTTCTCTCCTTTAGTACCAAAGAGGCTCTTGGTGAAGTACAGAAAGAGAAGAAAGAACTAAAGCATAAGTTGGATCAGGTGTTGACAGAGACTCAGAATCAGCAACTTCAGATGTCTGCTGAGCTGGAGGATCTGGGCCAAACCAAAGTCAATCTGGAGGAGCGGCTCATCGAGCTTATTAGGTCTGTATATCGCTTGCACTTCAGGGATATCTTCTTTTTCCTTACCTAAAAACAAGGTTATTTCATTGTTTATGATTAGCTAGCATGTTTCAAGATTATAGGTTAGATTTGAACTTTATCCGGTTTTCCTAACATCGTGTCTAGTCATGTTCGTAAAGCTCTGTCACACCTATGTTTTGCCACAAAAAAATTCTGTGCATTTCTACGGACCTATTTATACTGAGAATGATTCATTTCACTCTTACTGTAAATAGATTTGGTAGAAAAATTCTGATTAATGTGACTGTCATTTAGAAAATTCTTTCAATATTTTTAAATTCGTTTTAATGCAAAAATATAATTTTTTGTTGTTTTTTAAATGTTAGATGTCAAAATAATGTGATAATTTTAGTGGAGATTCCAGGAGATTGTTTTTGGTTTATCGTTTAGATTTTTGTTCTTTTTTCTCGCTACAAATTATTTTTAAAATAGTTTTAGAATGAAAATGATAGGACAATTTTTGCTGAAATTAAAAAAATATATATTCTATACATTTATTTTATTTATTTATTTAGTCATTTAACAGACGCTTTTTTATATAAAGCGACTTACAAATGAGGATATTATAGAAGCAATCAAAACCAACAAAAGAGCAACAACATTCAAGTGCTATACATATATATATATATATATTATTATTTTTTTTCTTAATGATGGAAGGCCCTCTATTTCTTTAACTACTTTGGTCTTGCATGTAATCTTGTGCTGCTTGAAATAAAAAGCTCCGGTCACGCTTCAGGTAAGAGAAACTAAAAAAAGACTAAAAACAATTTCACAGATGAAGCTACTTGAATTCTCAATGAGATGTTAAGAAAAACTGATAATGGTGGTGTGAAGTGTGTGTATATCAAAATACAAGAAGCACACATAAAAGCAGGTTAAGGGCCCGCTCTCATCTGCTGGATTGTTGTTACTCTGTCTCGGTTTAATTCAGTTCCCGCCACACTCACACATAAGCAGATGTTGGTTTGTTATTTGCTCTTTGTAAGGTTATGGCTTATGAATTTCTCAAGGTTTGTGAGGTAAATCTCTTGAATTCTCAACGAGAGCCCGACAGATGTGTAGAAAACCCAATCGAACAAATATAAAGGTGCTGCTGCCACAAAAAGTGTCTAAGATTCTCAGGAACTTACATAAGCATTTATTTTTTGGATGAAATATGCTGTTCAGTAATCAAACAGCGGCAGATGTTATGAAACTTTATCCTTGACATGAAATAGACATGAAGCATGAAAGGTGCTTTAAGACATTGAGGACCCGAGAGACAAAAGAAAAGCAAAGTCTTTATTTCTCACCTCCTCCTTTCTCTCTGTCTTTCAGGGATAAGGATGCTCTGTGGCAGAAATCGGATGCTCTGGAGTTCGAGCAGAAGCTGAGAGCGGAGGAGCAGTGGTGGTTGGTAGATAAAGAGGTCACACATTGTCTGGGCTGTCAGGGTCACTTCACATGGTGGCTGCGACGCCATCACTGCAGGTGGGCGATGTCAATCTTGAGTCAGTCTGGCTGAAACAATGCAGACAAAAGATGCAAATAAATACCATCACTGAGAGAAATTCATTTTTAGTCACTCATCACCTCAGGTCTTTTAGACACATCCTGAGGTTTTATTGCAATTCTTTGAGTACATTAAATGACTAGTTCACCCAGAAATGAAAATTTGCTAAACATGTACTCAGGACGTCCAAGATATAGATTAGTTTGTTTCTTCATATATAAGAGCATATTTGGAGAATTTAGCATCACTTGCTTACCAGTGGAACCTTTGAAGTGAATGGGTGCCGTCAGAATGAGAGTCCAAACAGCTGATAAAAACATCACAATAATAAACAAGTAAACTTTTCCACACAAAAGAAGCAATGATTTGATGTTAAAACGCTTAAATTATGGTTTTCTTTCTTAAAAACACACACTTTTTTGCTTCACAAGACATTAAATGATGGACTGGATTTGTTTGGGTTACTTTTGGATTATTGTAATGTTTTATCAGCTGTTTGGACTCTCATTCTGACGGTAGTCAGAAAGTCTGTTCTGATGAAGAAACAAAATCTACCATCTTTAATGGTACATATTCTGCAAATGTTCATTTTGGACAAACTGTTTCATTAAATAGTGTGCTGTTTTTAGTACTTATGATTATATTACCTTTTTTACATATGCAAAAATACCTGGCAGACCTGATAAATGGTCTGCAAACATGTTTATGCTACAGAAATATTTACATTGAATTTGAAATTTTCATCAACCTCAGCAAAATATGTTTGGACATCATGGTACAAGTTCATCTTAGTACAGTATTTCAGACTCTATATTAGTTATGCATTGTTTTGGTCTAAAAATATGTATTTTGTGCCAAATATTTGGAGTTAAGTTTTTCTGTGTTCCTGGCAGGTTGTGTGGCCGTATCTTCTGTTACTACTGCAGCAATAATTATGTGATGACAAAAAACTCAAAGAAGGAGCGCTGCTGTCGAGAGTGCTACACACAGCACAATGCTGTGGTGGAAAGATTTACACAGGCTGAACTCAACAGCTCTTCAGAGGATCAACCACCACCTCATGCAAACGCTGCTAGTCAACCACCACCACCTTATATACCCACACCAAGAGTTACAGGTACAGATACAGCCGAAAACAGATCCTGAAAAATACTTACTTGAGTTGATTGCACACGAATGCCACCTTAAAGGGGTCATGACATGAGAAAATGCCTTGATCATTTGGCATATAAGAGGTCTTTGTACCATTAAAACAGCCAGCAAGTTTCATATCTTAAGATGTCCTCCTCATTAAAAACAAAGCATTTATTTAATCAAGCTCCAAAAACGGCTCATTTTGGATCCAACGGGACAAGGTGACATCACTTAGCCCCAGTCGTTTGCATAAAACACCGCCATATCGGCATAGGACCCGTCCACTATGCGAGTGTCGCCTTGCATCAAAAGCAAATAGAAATTATAATCACTGCCACTATCTAGTCTACACTGGAAACAGTATACAGATGTACGCTGACTTTCTGACACAGTCCACGCACTTGATTCTCTCATCAGGACAAATAGAGTGAAAGTTTGACGCGTTTGGTTTAATCCGCTCGTTCGCATCTTTGTACAGATATCAGAAAGATCCCAGCGTAAGGAGCAAGTGGATAGTTTATTTTTAATGGCATCTCGGATCACGTCAGAGGATTGGCCAGAGCATTTTGCTTTGGAAACGAGGCACAGTGTCATGGAGAATTCATAAAGAAATATTGTGTTAAACGATGAAGCGGGATACTATATCTGATCGCAGCTGCGTCACATTGTAAGTAAATTATTTCATAATGCTTTGTCTGGAAACCGTTTTACTTGGATTATGTTGTCTAAACATGTAATAGTGAGGGGGCGTTGATACGGTTTCCTATGCAATGACGTTAGCCAATCATAACAGCGTCCGATTCCTGAGAAGCCTTAAAGGATACGCCCCTTAAAAACAGCCTGTTTCTGAGAGAAGTTCAGAATGAGGGTTGAAAATAATCATTTTCCCACATATTTGTTTTTGTGCAAAAAACTTTATTAACATTATAAGTAAACCTCAAAGAACATGTTGAAATAGTAAAAAAAATATCCATGTCATGTCCCCTTTAAGAGTTGTAATTATGTTGTAACTGTCAATGTTAATTGTGTAGTTTAGTATGCAATTTGTTGAGGGAAGAGTAGCCCTAAAACACTACTCATTTGGCTGATGCATGAGAACAGACTTGTGCAATCAACTTGCATTTCTCATGATAGATAAAACTTAAATTACTCATCAAATGTGCATCCTTTGCTCCTCATTGTGTTGCATTAGTGCTAAAAAGCTTCCCTGGCAGTAAAAAAAAGATACATTTGAAAATGTCCATTTTATTCTTTATTATATCATAGTTTCTGTCTTGTAATTAGGATATTCCCAGGAGGTCTTGATTGTAAAATGACTTGAGTTGTTATTCTTTAAGTTTTAAATTCAGGAAACCTTTTCCATTTGAGAGCACCTCAAAACTCCCGTAGCAAGCATACAAGTTACTTTTCTTTCCTGTAAACTCTCTACATAAGTGCTGATAACAAAGGTGCTGTCAACGTCGAGCGGGTTTCTCACTCTGAGCGTGTGAATACAGCAGCACGTATGACTGAGAGAACCTTCAAGTGCTTAAATATATTGTTCTGCCGGGAATTCATATCTTTTGTGTCTGATGATTGTCTTTATGAATGGATTGAATGGGCAAGAAGTCCATTCTTGAATGCTAAAAGACCAGGATTTTGCTACAGAGAGCTTTGTTTTTAACATGCGTCATTTTGATTGACAGGATAATGCCACGATTTTGTCTTGACTTTAACAAGCAGTCCTGTTATTGATGTATTGGATAGCAAATATTGCTTGATAATAAATCTTTCTAAAGGGGGCGCTTGGTGGTTCAAAAAGCCAGATTCAATAAAAATCCTGACATTTCAAAAGAGTATAACAGAAAAGTTACATACTACGTGACAGCGCCATCTATGCATCATTAGTAATTCAAACCTGAATAATGATAATTAGAAAGAGCCACCCAGTATTATTTTAGGATAATTTATATACTGTTATATTAGTATTATTTATAATTAGCTTTTATTTTTAATATTTTCAGTTTTCCTTTTCATTTTAAAGTTGTAGGATTTTTCTTTTGAGCATTTTCTTTTTTAAAGATTTCAATTTAGCTTAAATTCATTTTTATTTGTAGTAATTGTAGTACTTCAACTTATTTTATTTCAGTTAGTTTGTAAGGGTTTTTTCAGTTTTTCATCTAATAATTATATTTTATTTCAGCTATATTTTAAATAAATTCAATACATTTTTAATAGTTTTAGTTAAAAATAACAACACAACAACATGTTCAGGTCCCTTGCTTAAAGGGCACATATTATGCCCCTTTTTACAAGATGTAATATTGATCTTGGGTGTCCCCTGAATGTCATTTTTGGGGTGTTTCTAAAAACGAGCTGATTTGGAGTGTATGCAAATGAGCTGCATATTCCCGCCCCGTCTCCAGAAGAGGGCGTCGCGTGTACGTCTCTCTGCATGGCATATCTACAGCGATAAACAGCTGGTAGAAGCAACATAACTGAGAGCGAGAGAACCGGTGTTCAGCCGTACATATGGGAGTCAAATGCACTGAAAGAGGGACGAAACAGCGCGATGTTATAGAGCTCGCGCCGCGCTGACCTGTCATCAGCGTGGATCAATGGACCAAGCCGCGCTACTGAACAAATCTCGCGCTACGAACGGTGCGAACTAATCTCACAAGTGCGGCGCCCACAGCGTCCTCAGCAGCTCAGATGTTGGGAGAAAATGAAGACTCTTATGTTCAGTCTTACATCAAACACAGAGCACTGGATTGCTTGCGAGACATTGTTGATGTTACAGCTGCTCGAGCGCGGAGAAAATGAAGGACAGCGTAACCGCTGAGGGTGGAAACTATAGCAACGCAGGGCTGCCAATCAAACCCCGTGGCCCGGCCCTCCGAAATGTGACGTCACACAAAACGGCAGGCCTAGTGAGATTGATTTGGTTTAAAGGGGATAAAAAAATGAGGACTCGGTGGATTTTTATAATTGTTCACATACTGCCAACACACATTTATGTCCAAACACCATGTCAAAGTGGATTTTGCATAATAGGAGCCCTTTAATGCTAATTTCCATTTTACTAACTTTTACATTTCTCATGGGTTGATGTCATACTGAGGCTGATAATGTCCTGTCCTGACTTGCAGTGACAGATCCTGGTGAGAAACCGGATGATGGAGCATTTGACATCATAACAGAGGAGGAAGTGAACGATATCTATGACAGCGACTCGCGCACCACCACCGGGTCACAGGAGGAAGAAGGAGATGGAGGGCAAACTGGAGACCTGTAAGGACACACACACAAACACATAATCCTAGACAACACCAACTGTAAATACACCAATGTTAAGAAATTTGGGTTCAGTAAGATTTAAAAAAGACAAGAAAAATAATACTTTACACAGCAAGGATGCATTAAATTGATCAAAATTCACAAGTAAAGACATTTATAATGTTTCAAAAGATTTCTGTTTAAAAAAAAAACTGTTATTTTGAGGTTTCTATTCATCAAAGAATCCTGAAAAGAAAAAAAGTACAACTTATTTCAACATTGAATATTTCATAACATATAGAAATATTTCTTGAGCAGCAAATCAGGATATTAGAATGATTTCTGAAGAATCATGTGTCACAAGACGGGAGTAAAATTATGGTGAAAATAAAAACAAATTAAATGTATTATTATTTTTGACTGTATTTTTGTTTAAATAAATATAGGCTTTGTGAGCAAGCATAAAAGACTTCAAAAACATTTTTAAAACATCTTACAGATACCAAACTTTTAAACGGTACTGGATGTGGTGAACTAATTTAGCTTAAACTTTAAACTTGGCTTTCAGATATGCTTCTGCCTTTTGAATAAATGTAAAAGTAAACAAAACTACACTTATGTCACATATACAGTGTGTGTAAAAGCTCAGCTATATAATACATGCTGCTTAAGATGTGTCGTTTTTGCTAAACAAGATGCTTTTAGACTTGTTATTGCAATAAGGCTATGTGATGCTAGAAGCATATTTTTATTGCAAGACATTTTCCATTCTTTTAACTTTAAAAGAATCATTAAGGGAATAAATAAGGAACCGCATTATTAAATGAAATCAGATAAAGAATTGTTCATTTCTGTATGAATCATGCACAAATGTGCACACACAAAAACAAGTGATGCGCTAAAATGTTCCCATGTTCACAATCACACTCAGAATGGTTCAGTTTGTGGCAGTGTTATCAAGATTCCCGGGCTGCATCACCAGGTCTCTGTTTAGAAAATTGTGCTGTGATGCTTCCTCAAATAAGTGTTACAGACAGACAGGAAGTCCTGCCGGGAGATTGATTGCGGGGGAAGATGACTGTCAATTTATGCATTTCATGCCATCTTGCGTACATTTCCTAACATTTGTCACTTTGAGACGAGCACCTGCCTTGGCATGTAATTCTAAAGCAACCTCAAAAGATAATTTACCCGTGGGTGAGTGAGGTTTCTGTAATTAGACGCACTCCCTGAGAAAGGAGAGGGGTTCGATGGAAAGATTTGATTTTTGATTTGTTTCTTTTTTTGAGGCATTTTTTTTTTGTGTGTGTTTTTCCCTTATTATTTGCATCAAATACATTATAATATGTGTGCATTAATTAGCAATTGTTTTGCTGCTGTGCCTTTCAGAGCTTGATGCATACACCATTTATGCATTTGAAGTAACATGGTTCTTGCTCGCAGGTTTGCTGTTGGGCCCAATTGAGATTTTGGCTGCTCTATCCTTCAATAACAGTCTCTCTGCAAAGCTACTGTACTTTTCCATAACAATCAAAACTGAAATGTGCCACACAACCTGATAAGTTCACAGTAAAATAATATTAAGCAGCACAACTGTTTTCAACATTGATAATAATTAGAAATGTTTGGATTCTGCATGAATTTGCATACTAGAATGATTTCTGAAGGAGCTTGTGACATTAGCTGTGTTTCCATTCACCTATTTTTTTATGCACATTTTGGGATATCGCATAAAAAATGTTGGATGGAAACACCAAGATGCGCATAAATTATAAAAATGTGCATAAAAACGTGTGTGCTCAACTAAGTCGGATACATTTCTCATCTGGTAAGAAATCATGCATATAAACCACGATGGCAATTTTACCGAATCAATTCCTTAATGCGCATCATAAAAGACATGTGACTTTGCAACGGGACCGCTTAAAACTGGAACCGATCTCATTGCACAGCATCCGAAATGCTAGTTTTGTCCTTCTAAAGTGCTTGAGCAAAATCTCGTCAAAGTGCTTCCTTGTAATTGACTCCCAGAACTGCGTTCCTAAACAGCAGGCTCCGGAAATAAGATGACATAACCGTCTGCACGCTCGGAAGCTCGTAATTTATTGTATACACATATTATAAAGTGCCATCTCTTGCAGCAAATACATTTTTTCTTTGTGAAAGTTAATCAGGAAGTTACTATTTTGTTCTCTTCAACTCGCTGAATGGAAACGCAAATGTTTTATGCTATATTTCAATTTTGCGCATAAGTTTAATTCGTAACTTCAGATGGAAACATATAGCTACTGAAGACTGGAGTAATGATGCTGAAAATTCAGCTTTGCATCACAGGAATAAATAACATTTGAACATATATTCAAATAGAAAACAGTTATTTTAAATTGCAATAATATTCTACAATTACTGTTTTTACTATTTTTTTGATCAAATAAATGCAGCCTTATGAGCAAAAAAGACTTTCAGAAATCTTACTGATCCCAAATTTGTTAACAGCAGTGTAAATGTGGGAATTCATGAGTTCAAATGTATTGATCTGCATTATATAATAAATAATACAGCTGCACAAATTCAGAAGGACTCATTTTTGCAGCTTAGTTTTTGCACTGGGAATTTTTGAGATCTAAAATGTACAGAATGTTTTAATAGTTCAATGAACTAGGACAAGAAACTAGGAAAAACTAGGACAGTTAAATTATTGTGATTTTTTTTTATTTAGTTTAGTTTAGACATGAGCAGATTTTTCTTTATGACGTCAAACAACCACACAGCAACCCATTAACAAGCATTCAAACCCCATCATAGCAGCATCCAGACGACTATTTAACTTTTTTCCATCTATTTATGGTTGGTTGTGATCATTGTCTTTTACAGTAGCGTATCGAGTGACGTGACCCCTGATGAACCGGAAGAGATGCTCCCTGCTGTACAGGATGCAGAAATCACCCTCCTTAAGTCAGGAGAACTCACGTTAGTATATAGAAAACCACACGCACACACATCTGGCTATTATTATTGATGTTGATTGGGTGCATGTCTTTCCGTAGTGCCTCTGTGCCTCTGGATATAGATGAGATTCCTCATTTCGGCGATGGTTCCCGTGAGCTGTTTGTCAAGTCCAGTTGCTATAGCGCCATTCCCATCACTGTGGGCAACTGCGGGCCCATCATCAGCTGGGTTTTCTCGTCCGAGCCCAAGAGCATCTCCTTCACTGTGGTGTACAGAGAGACACTTGACACACCTGTGGAGCAGGCCAAGGTAACAAACACACGCATACATGCAGAGGTTACCACGGACAATGTGCTCTCATGCTCATTCACATATGCACAAGCACAAGCTGACCATAAAGATGTCAAATATGGCCTTGTTGGTGTGCCACTCGAATAGTTCTTAGTTATAGATGTCTCTTTGTGTTTTAAAACCTGATTTCTCAGATCACGGCTTTAAATATGGCACCGCTTTTAGTGTTGGAGAGTATAAATAAATTAGAAGAAACATTTTTATATTAAAATTGTCATTATTTACTTTTGACTTTATTGTGTGGAAAAGGAGGTCTTTTAAATGATATGGAGAAAATCAGAAGAACGTTTTCCAAACTAGAATGAAAACAAGGATTTCAAGGATCATAAAACCTTTTGCTTTTTAATAGCGAAATAATATTTAGTTAAATACTGTTGTTTTTAAAGAACTGATTGAAAATTCTGTTTATATTCATTTAATTTTATTTTTAGTTCAATTTAGTACTATTTTATGTTGATGCATTCACCTAAATTTAAATTCTTATTGTTTCTCTGTAAGTTAAATTCTTATAAATATTAAATTATGAAAAATGCCAGAGAAAAATTGTCTTAAATAAGGCCTGGTTTAATGAATTTGCTACTTTGTGTTTGATAACTTGTAGTCAGTGTTATTTTAGTATTATTTATAAACTGTTTAGCATTTATTAATATTATAAATTAGCTTTTATCTATATATTTTCAGTTTGCATGTAAATTGTAGTTTAAATTTTGGTAATTTTATGTTCTTTTGTCATTTATATTAGTTTTGTTTATTAATTTAATAATTTTTATGTTTAATTTATTTATATTTCAGTTTTATTTTAGTATTTCAAATGGTTTTGTTTAGTTGTAGTGTTTTTAGCTTTTCATTGAATACTTAGATTACTTTATTTCAGCTTTATCTCAGTTAATGAAGACTATTTTGAATTGCTAATGTAGTTTTCCTCACATTGACTGTTTGTTATTTACAGTAAATCGGACAGTGTATGATAACTCAATGTTGAATAATAATCATTTAGGGTCATTCAAACTTCTTCACAAACATCACAGATACTCACAGATGTTGCATCAGCTTGCATTATTTCATCTCTTCAGTGAAGCTGTTCTCACTCAGCATAAAGCTCTTTTACTTCATAGAGTGCTAAATCTATTTCATGTCCCTGTGGTTCAGGTTCTGATTCCTCTCACACGCTGTAACTCGCACAAAGAGAGCATGCAGGGCCAACTGAAAGTCCGCAATCCGGGAGTCTATACGCTCATCTTTGATAACTCGTTTTCCAGGTACAGTAACTCACCGCTGACATTTACACACTCCGGGGAACCTTTCAGAGCTTTTGTGCTTCTCAGAAAATACCTACTCTTTTGACTGATTGTATTTTGCTGATGTTTACTACAGTTTCACATGCAGTGCATTTTACAGGATTTACTGCGGGTCTTAAAAGTATTAATTCAACCATCCACAAATTAGAGCATTAAAAATACAGAAATTCGTAAAGTCATGGCATTATATGTTGCATGCATGCATAGCAAAAAATGATGTCCGTCCTCTGTTTTTGTCTTGTTCCAAACATTTTTAAATCCGGATACATTTGCTTGAGATATATAAAGTCTTGTTTTCTGAGATACTGATCAAAATTAAGTGAGATTATGCTAAAACAAGAACAAATATATTTACATTTACATTTATGCATTTGGCAGACGCTTTTATCCAAAGCGACTTACAGTGCATTCAGGTTATACATTTTTTTTCCCTGGGAATCGAACCCACAACCTTTGCGCTGCTAACGCAATGCTCTAACCACTGAGCCACAGGAACAAATAGGGAGTTAAAACTTGTTTTCTCGTTGAATTAAGTTGATTTTTCTGATCCCACTGGAAAGTGTTTGTTCATGTTTTAATCATAACACCCCCAAAAAAACTCCCTTTACATTCATATTTAGAGAACATACTGACCCCTTGAATTTATTCCTGAAACGTTCTTTACTTGGTCTTAAAAGGGTCTTTACCTGCAGAAATCCTGCAGAAACCGTGATTTTAGTTGAGAGAAATAGACTAGTTTAACTTAATACTGAGAAGTATAATTTAAATAAATACATTGATTTTAAAATATTTTACAACAGATCAAATTTTTATGTATATCATTATCCTAGCAGCATCGAAATCTATATATTTGAAACAATATCGGCACTATTTATTAAGTTGCTGCTTATGCACTAAAATTATAATGACCTTTTTTAGTGCATTGAAAAAAATGGCGTAGAAACAATATTCACTAAAACAATTCTAGTAAATTTGCACAGTTACAAAGAAACAGAAAGCAGAACATTTGAATTTTGAAATTGAAAAACGGAAATAGTATTTTCTTTTAACACATAATGCAGTAATCATTGTTTTATTTATAAGCTCATTGTTTTTACAGTGTAGTTATTAATAGGAAAGATGGAATGCAACAATCACTGTTTCTCCTGTGTTTTCTGTTCTATAGATTTCTCTCCAAGAAGGTCAACTACCACCTGAGCATTGAGAAGCCCATCGTCTATGATGGAAGTGACTTCCCTTAATGTGTCTTTGTGGTGTGTAGCGTCCTCGTGTGAACTTGATGGACCCTCAGACCCTGTGTGCCAAGGATTTCTGTTTTAGGATGTTATGGGTTAGTATAGTATTAGTTATGTTTTATTGCTGATAGCATTAAGGCTATCTGTGGTGAGCTGAGTTAAGTGTTATGAAGGGGTTTCTACAGCACTTTCTACAGGACTTATTGGAAGAGGATTATTTGTTTTTGATTAATCTTTTGTGTGTGTGTGTGTGTTTTATTGTTTCTTGTGGATTCAGTATTTTAAAATGATTTTACAAACACTACAGATGAATTTAAAGCACCAGGGATACATGAGTAAATATGCAAAGAAAGTGAGACAATCGCTAATTAAGCTTTAAAAAATAATTTACTCAAAATTGAAAAACAAAATGCTGAAAATGTACTCACCTTCAGGCCAAGATGTAGATACATTAGTTTCTTCTGCTGGAAAGATTTTGAGAAATTTAGCTTCACTTGCTCACCAGTGGGTCCTCTGTAGTGAATGGGTGCCGTCAGAATGAGAGTCCAAACAGCTGATAAAAACAAAACAATAATCCACGAGACAGCAGTTCATCAGTTAACTTTTTGTGAAATTAAAAGCTGCGTGTTTGTAATAAACAAATCCGTCATTAAGACGTTTTTAACTTTAAACTGCTTCCAGCTAAAATACTGTATGAGTCCTCTATCGATAATATTGCTTTTTCAGTGGAAAAGCTCTATTGTCTGAATCAGGAGAGAAATATGCACAGATGAAGCACCTTTTGCACACAAAACTAGTCCAAAAGAGTTCTAATCAAATATGTGGGTGGATTTTGATGTGAGAGGACAAGAAGTGATGGACATTTTCACTGCAGGAATTGTTATTATGATTATGGACTCATAATTTGTCCAGAAGCAACAGTTTGAAATTAAAACCTCTTAATGATGGATTTGTTTCTTATAAGCACGCAGCTTTTCAACTGACAAGATGTTAACTGATGGACTGGAGTGGTGTGGATTACTTGTGGATTATTGTGATGTTTTTATCAGCTGTTTGGACTCTCATTCTGACGGCACCCATTCACTGCAGAGGATCCATTGGTGAGCAAGTGACATAATGCTACATTTCTCCAAATCTGTTCCGATGAAGTAGCGAACTCTTTTACATCCATCTTGAGTGGCCTAAGGGTGAGATTACATTTTTAGCCAATTTTTAATTATGGGTGAATTATTCCTTTAAAAGATATCACACTACACTTCCACTACAGATGTCCAAAAAAACACTATATTCTCAGAGTTTTTGGTATTTTAGGTATTTTTTTAAGAAATGCTGCATTAGCCTTTTTATTACAACATGATCATTTCAGACAAGGTACAGCTATAGTTCATAAAAGCAATAAGCGTCTCATGTTTAGATGCGTTTAAAACACTATTTCTTTTTAACTCAAAGCTGGATGCCAAGATATTGTGTCATAACTGAGTCCTGTAAAAGTATATCAGTTTAATTGTTAATTTTTTTTACTTAAAAAAATATATATTTTATTCACTTTTTGTAGTCCCCACCAACTATGTAAAATTGTCACTGGTAAGACAGCAGTAGAACTATTAACTACTCACTATTCTTGGGTCAGCTATATTGTTTATATTCACATGTATAAATACATAAATGGCACTTTTTTATTTAGTCTACACCATGCAGTAGTTTTTGCATACACTACATTTAATAAAATGACACATATACTTTAAAGTCATTTAACTCTTGCGCAGAGTATATTTTAGCGAATATAAGGCTGTTAGTTTTTTGATCTGATAAAATTGGTTTACTGATGTTCAGATACATAAGATTTTTTGAGATTTCAATTTTAATGCCTCCTTTCTGTATCTGCATCACTGAATCCTCATCCTGATAGATCATCAAACATTAGTCATATGGACACTAAGGCTGTTAAATGTGCGTTTAATGAATTTTCTCGCTTTGTTTTTTTGTTGTAGTTTTTTAATGCTACAACTAAAGCGAATATGCAAGATACGCATGTTTATTCGGGTGTATGGTTCACATCATTTCCCAGGTGACAAAGCGGAACTAGACTGCTGCTCTTGAGACGATTAGTTTATATTTATATCTCAAGCTCCTTGTTGAACTATGTGCAATTTAAAATATTTTCCTAATAGGACTTGTTCTTTTACAAGAGTTTTGAAATGGTATTTTAAATAAATTGATACTTTTGAACTACTTTTTAAAAGCGGTTGTTCAGGAAATTGTGAATACTTATTAATGGATGTCACTGAATTGAATGTGAATCTATGCAATCACAGCGCAATGTTTAAATTGCAGAACCCTTTAAGTGTAATAAAGTTATATCAGATAAACATTCAGAGCGAATGTTGTGCTTGTTTATTAGCAAGTATGCATGCACATGATGATAAACAGACCTTTTTATATGTGTATAAATAAGCCTAATAGAGGCTGTTTGATCTGTATTGGGAAGATTATGTGATGTGTGTTGCTCGTTAGGTCTCTATAGATCATACTTCTGCTAGTAACTTGGTGGTTTGCGAGACATTGCTGGTCATGTGATGTCGACCTTCTCCACGTAGAAGAAAACCGCTTTTTCTTGGAGAGTGAGTGCATCTCATGGAAGTGTACATCGTTTAATGTTTTTCAAAAATGCTATTAGTTTCTTTGTGCAAATGTTTTTATTTACCAAAAAATATTGAGTCCACCATTTAAGTGCATTTAAAAAGTACATGCCATTTTCGCATCAGTATTTTTTAAGGTAATAGCGACATTACTTTAATAGCTCAATGCAGCAGATCAAAAACAGGTTTGAGGAAAGTGTCGTAATTCTCTGTCTGCAGCAGAGATGCTATGGGTTTAAATGCGCCTCGTGCAGGATTATGAATGGTGTGCGCGCTCTCCTCTCTCTCTCCTCTGATTGGTCAGAATCAGTCTATAAAGCGTTTGATCCAACCACTGCTGTCAGCGCGCGCTGTGGACACGACCGGAGACATGCGCTCCTCGTGGGCTCGCGGGATCCTGTGGCTGTCATCTTTTACAATTGTGAGTACGCAACACCTCATGTATTTATTCACAATTATACAATGCACATTTGTGTGAGAAGCATCTTTAGAACTAGGACAGACTTTTAATCGGTTGTTTGTGGTCTAGCAGGCTAATTATTATTTCACGCGCTAGGAATGGAGACTGAGCTTTGCGTTTTCATGCACTAACTTTGTATTGTTTTGCTAAATATGATTTTGGGCGTGTGAATATGATCGCAATCAGGGTGCTCTTCTTTCATTATAATGCACGTTTGCTCGCCAGATGATGCGCTGCTTCAAAGGAGGATGGAGTAAGTGGTTTTTCCACACCTGTTTCACTAAACATCAAAAATTCAATTAGAATACCTGGGCAATCAAAAAGGCTCTTTGCCTGTCAATCATATTACGTGCTGGAGTTTTCTGTCAGCAGGTCGAGAAAGAAAATAAAGGCTAGTTAAATTAAAATACAAGTGTCCCATACTGCATACTTTCTGCTGCTTAGTCTACTGTTATAGTTGAAACAGTGTGCATCGAAAATCATTTCCAGTGCTGTACTCTTTTTAGTTAAAGGTCTAGGGGAGACCGGGGATGGTTGTAACATTTTTTATTTCTGTCTGTATCTTGTAGTTATTTTAACCCATTGCTTTCAAAATGTTATTTTACTGCTATTAAATGGCATGGCTTATCTTGTAGTTACAACCCATTGCTTTTGGTTTGTTTTATCATACAAGTGTATGCTATTAAATGGCATGGCTGTTATCTTGCAGCACAAACAGAAAATGCATAGTTTGGTTCAAACACAGGAGGGAAATGTTACAATTGACCACATTGTCCAGGTTAATTACCCTGAGGTGAGATGTAACATTATGATATCCACCAGGGTGAGATGTAACATTATGCAACAAGGATTATGACCAAAAAACACTGGAAACACTGACTTCTCAATATAATTTTCAACATAAAAAGAGACACTCTTTGGTTTGTCTTTCTCTTCCAAGACCTAGGACATTTTTACTGAAATTAAAGGGGTCATCGGATGCAAAATTCACTTGTCAAGTTGTTTGAACATAAATGTGTGTTTGGAAGTGTGTGTACACATCCATTCTATAATGATAAAAATCCACCTAGTGTTTTTTTTTAAATCCCTATTTTAAAAAAAATTCTCAAATCAGGCTGTTCTGAGATTCCTGTCAGAATGACCGCTCCCACGATAGTTGATTGACAAGACCGTCTTACCTTAGACCCGCCCTGAGTCAGCTGAGAGCTGTCCGCCATTGTGTCTGCTCCGGACCGGTGCAGGGAAGACAAGAGCTGTTTCTCAATATGCGTTCTTTTCTGTACTTGTGCACTTGTGAAACATCATCAGTTGTCGCCCAAGTACTGTTCCAATTCAAAGTTCACATCTAGCCAAGTACAGTTCAAATCCGGATGTGTTCTTGCTGTGGACGTGACTGATTTGTTTGCTTTTGTCTTTATTTCCTATTACATAAGTCTCCTATACTTTACTTGTATAATGGCTATTATTGTTCATTAAAACTGACATTTAACAAAAAGACAGAGTTGTGCTTGACATATTTCATTTTATTATACATACAGTGAATCAGAGTATATGTGCACGTATTACCTAAACAACATATTAATGTTTTATATTTTTAAAATGAATATGAAAAGAGGGTTGTGTTTTATATTTGGAAGAAAATGAAAAGTCAGTGGTGTTTGATATCATATTGTTTTATTGTGAACCACATTTTTGTGGCTATTAATATTTTAACCCATAAGAACCCGGACCAATTTCTCCTTATAGGAAAATGATGGGGCATATAAAACAAACCAAATGGACCACTTATAACATGTTTCTGCAGTTGTTTTTTACCCCTCCTTGTGAAAGATCTGAAATGTTACATATATGACACATTGGGCGTTTATGGTCATTTTTTCATGTTACATATCTGTTAAATTGGGCGTTTATTTATAACTTGAAAAAAATACATTTTATATATATTTTTTTGCTAAATAACAATTTTTTTTTTTTTTTGCTTTTCCACAACATATATTAAAATTATTACTTTTCTGGGAAGATACAACAAAAACCCTTTTCAGAAGTAATAGTTACAATTGTATTTGCTTTGCCACAACATATTTCAAAACCACATAACTGACCATTAAGTTTGACAACAACTCTTTTGTAACATATCTAAATTCTATCTTTTCAGGTTTAACCAGAAAAATTTTTTTTTTTCATAACTCTAAAATGTGCGAACTGAATAAAAATAAACAACTACCTCACACTGGAGGTCAACGTGTGAAACGTGCATGTAGATTTGTTCAAATATGCTTTGAAATGAGCAGCAGAAAAATACATAGCACTAAAATAGTTGAATCAGCTAAATTAATTGAGCAGCTCATTATAGTTTTTTTTAAAGGGATAGTTCACCCAAAAATGAAAATGTGATGTTTATCTGCTTACCAAAAAGGCATCCAAGATGTAGGTGACTTTGTGTCTTCAGTTGAACACAAACAAAGATTTCTGACTCAAATCGTTGCAGTCTGTCAACAAGGACGCATTAAGACTGCACTGGGCCCCGGGGCTATGACTTACTGAAGCCCCCCCATCACAGTAACGATATATATAGCTTTAACTTTATAGCTTTAAATAGGATTTTTTAATCCCATATCAAAATTCTTCATGCACTGAAATTTCATATTTTTTGTTACCAATTTCAATATCACAAAAGATAATACTAACCTATAAGCTTACTGAAGAAGACAAGTAAAAAGTCATAAATTAGGCTACAACAGAGCAAAGATCATAAGAAATCGACCTACTTGAAATACTTAAGGCACTGAATAATATTATGATGTATAAAGAAAATGTACAAATAGACTGAATGGTATCCACTGTATATATTCAATATACATTCATATTTATTTTACAAAAGTGATTCAGTCAAGGACAGTAAGATGTTTGATTTACATCGACACAAATGGCAACAGCAGCTATATTAGGCTGCTTTAGAGGAATAGTTCACCCCAAAAATGAAAAGATGTTGTTGTTCTAAACCTGTATGAGATTCCTTCTGCTGTTGAATACAAAATAATATATTTGGAACAATACTGATAATCAGACGCTTGCTGGGCCCCCATGACTTCCATAGTATGACACAAATACACCATGATTGGAGAAAATGGGGACCAGACTCTCGTTGGATCATTTATCAAAGTGTCTTATTCTGTGTTGAGGAGAACAAAAAAATGCATAGAGGTTTATAACAATTTGAGTTTAAGTATATGATGACAGTATCTTCGTTTTTGGGTGAAGTATCCTTTTAAGATCTCATCATATCAAGGTCTCATATCTAACGCTACACATGCTTTATCTTTAAATATTAATGTTCATTTAAGACACAAATAACTGTGTTTATGAGGATACTCGCAAAAGCGAAATTTTTGACACATAAGTGTGAATTTGAACGTTTAAGCCCAACAGGAGCGAAAAGTCTATTCAGTCGCAATCCGAGCAGGTGCGCCGCGCGAAATCAGGCTGAAACCGTCTTAATGCACGCATTTACCAGAATTAATTCTGCCTCGCTGCTTAATGTTCATTAACAGTTTAAACTATTTGTTTCAAAACCTGCTTAAAACGCGTTTAAATGATAAGTTTAGCAAAACGATTGATATGTTTCTCCCGGATTATCTCCCAAGTCCCCTCCCAAGCCTTAAATGAATAGCCTATATATATATATATATATATATACAGTTTGTTCAAACACAAAACCAATATACACCCCGTTAATAATCAGACTAACCTCAAATCGGTGTGGACGATGACGCTGTTTTTTCCCCTGCTCCATGTGTGCAATCCACTCGCTCTTCCAACAACTTCAATTGGTTTAACTGCAAAGCAGGGACTGCCATTACAAAAATCACTTAAATATAAAAAAAACTCAAAATGAGTTTTCCTCATCTAAAATCTGCCATGTGTGGCAGGGCTCTATAGGGAGATGAGAGGGTCTGTATTACTTTCTATTGGAGAAAGTGTAATGGCTAACTTGGATCACGTTTGCCTTAACCAATCATATTACAGCCTTGACGTCATTGAATTTCAGACAGAGTTGTGCGACACTCCGTCGCTGTTTACGATATTGACGTTAACTGCTCTTTTTGCTCTTTACACTTGGAAACTGTACCTCACATCTTCTGGCACTGTAGTTTTGTTAAAACGTTATGGTATGATGTCTCAGTATTTATCTCAGAAAAGGTACTCTCTAACTTTATTTTGCATTTTGAAAATGTAGTTTTTGGATATTTTATTCAAGATAATGTGAATAACAAAGCGTTTGTCATTAATCTACTTGTTTTATTAGTTAAGTTTCACATTCATCGGTGTAAATTTTCGAACAGGAAACCCTGTTTCACAGTCTTTTATAAAGAATTGGAAAGCTATTTTTGTACTATTCAAAGTAGCACTAATAGAAAGGCTATCAAAACTGTCAGTTTGTGTTCTGTCTTCAAAATATTTGAGTAATGTAAAGGTTGTGCATGTTTTTAAGTGTATATTTATTTAAGGTATTTAATTTATTTTATTTTATTTTTTATTTCCCTGGCGTTATATTGTCTGTTGTATTGTTCTGTAGGTGTTGTTCAAGGCATAATAATAATAAAAAAAGAAAGACACTCCGTCGCTGTTTACGGATACCATAGGAATGAATGAGAAGTGCCGTAAGCTGAATCCCACCTGTCGCAAAAAATCAGTGACTTCTCTCATAAAACAGCTTTTTTTTGTGGTAAACTCTAAAAATAGTTCAATCCAAAAGTATTGTTTAGTGTAAAACATGTTGAAGATTAGCAGATAGGCTGTCGATTCATTAAATGATAAGCCGTTTGCTCTAAAAAGCTGTTTATTCAGTGTAGTGAAGCCTCTCCTCCATTGACATCCATTAAAAAAAGAAACGACCCTCTGGTCTCCTTTCCCATGTACCGCAAAAAAGCGTTAGCATCATACATTACGCTTTTTTGGCTAAAGGTTGCAGGCAGGCCTTCTAGTGGCTTTGGCTCTATAAGAGTAAACTGTTTAAGAGTAATTCATTAGCTGGTGAAGTGGATTTACTTATTGTAGAGTTAATGGAATCGTGTGCATTGTAATATTTGAAGCAGATGCCATAACAAATTGGAAGACTTTAAAACGAGAGATTCATTCATAAATTCATACAACTGTACCTTCACGCTGTGGAAATACAGCAAGAAGACAATGAGCGCAGCGCTGAAAAGGGGCGGGGCTACATAAATAGAGGTTGTCAGTGTCACATTGATTGAGTTCAAGATTCGAGGTTTTATTCGTCACATACTCAATTATACAGAATATAATCAGCAGTGAAATGTGTGCAAGAGTTGACCAGTCACAGGAAAGAAGGCGGGGCTTTACTGTTGACAGAAACTGAAAATTAATTCCAGTGCGATGCTTCAGTTTTTAAGGGTAAAAGAGAGTGAGGTAAGCAGGTAAGCAGTTAAAAATGTCATGTTTGACATCTGTTTTGTGATACAAATGTTAAACGACCACGTCGACCAGTGATATAAATTACTCAACTTCATATATTGCCATTTTAAATTGATGTAATTCATAATGTGACGAGAACAAAACTTTGTTTTGTTAGTTGCCGTAGTAGTTCATGCTATTGTAGTTCTTTCCCTCATTAAAGCTGTTACATGTCTTGTACCTTTGTTTTTTGTCTGATTTTCATCTAAATCACAGTTTGTGATTCACCTCATAGCTGGTTCATGGTTGATAGTGCTTTAATGAAGACTTTTTAAAGAAAATGGATGGAAAAATACTTTCTGGAACCTGCACTGCTGAGAAAGCGGACAGGCACGGTTACATTGACCTTGTGTAAAGTATCATAGTTAAATGTGTTTTGGAGGTATTCATAATAGCCAGAAAATGTATCATTTTTCTCCCACCTGTGGCAGCTAATGATCTTCCTCTACCACCTGCATCCGTGTGTTTTAGCCCCTCTAAACCCCAGCACTGATGGAAAACAGAAATTGCAACACTTCTGATGTCAAGGTTGCTATCAGAGATTGAGCTTATAGAGAATGCCATTTGCAGTTTCTAAGAAAAGAGAAAACACTCTTGTGGAGGGTTACATTCTCGTTTGTCTATGTGGGTTTGAGAGTGAGTCAAAATGACTTCAGATATTTTTAGACACATGTTTAATTTAACCTTCTCTCAAAAAAGGGTGTCAGCTCATCTCTCTGTGTTGGATATTTTGGCTTCGTTTCACGATGACTTTTAGTTTTTGAATTATCCATTACGTCTCCTGCAGCAGCTGGTAAATGCAGGTGTATGTGAATTTCGTCTCCAGGAGAAGGCTTTGAGAGGATCTCAGGCTTTCTCGCTGTCAAAAATAAGTAAGCACTCAGCTTTCCTCGGGTGCATTTGGTTGTGCACTTGTGCGCCCATTTCCTTGGCAACTGCACCGCAAAACCTCCATATGAAGTAAATGTGGAGGCACAAGCGCCATCTGCGAACTGAACTGGGGGACCCTTCTTGGAAACGGGGCAGTTAATGGATCTGTGTGCTGTCCTGTAGAATGGAGATTAATGTACTCCAGGGAGGATGCACAGTATAATAGAGCTCTCTGTAAGCAAGACAGGTGGTTTGATATGGCGCAGGTGCTTTTTTCTGAGTGCCTGCACAAATAAGCATTTTCATTTTCTTGGCGGAAGTACATTAACATTTCAGCCCTTTGGAATTCATCAATGGAATCAGTGGTTCGGTTGGTGTGACATTTTCAGATTATTTGTTGCATTCATAATACAAAGTTTTATTCAAGATGCATTTGTGATTCTCATACTATCTTATATCAGCTTATCTTCATTGGTATTTCATATAAGGATTTATCAATAAATGATTTTTTTTTAACATCAACATTTCTTATTTTAATTTAGTTTAATTTGATTTACTAAAATGACTAAACTCAAATTAAAAAAAAAAAACTATGGAAATATAGTAGTAGTTTATATATAATCTACAAAAAATTACTAAAACTTATAATAAAAATATTAAATATTAAAAATATTAAAATTAATATTATAAAAATATTAATAAAACCAGTAATCCTATCTCAATGATACCAAAATCACACTCTTATTCTGCAAGGATGCCTTAAACTGATGCTTTTTTCAAAATTGTTTTCAACATTAATTAATAAATGTTTCTTGAGCAGCAAATCAGCATATTCTAATGATTTCAGAAGGATCGTGTGAGTTTTAGAAAACAATTGTAATAATATTTCACAACATTTATGTTTTAACATTATTTTTGATCAAATAAATGCAGTCTTGTTGAGAATAAGAGACTTCTTTAAGTGTATTATTAGGTGAATTTATGGCTGAATACTGTGAAGTGCTGCTGTTACGCAGCTCAAGATCAAAACCATAAAGTAAAAGCCCATAATAGTAGTTAATTGTTTTGATGAAATGCATTCTTTAATAGCAGGAAGAGAGAAATAAAACCACAGACACAAGAGCATGTTGGGTAAAATATCCAAAGCGTGCAGCTTTGAAATCCACGGAATTGAATTGTGAGTGATGTCATAGTAACAGCATGAATGCATTAATGGGCTCTTTTTATTTCATGCCCAGAGAATCAAACGCATTAGTGGCAAAAGCACCGGCTCTCTTCTATCCTTTTTACATTAATCAAACCGATTGCGGCTCTGAACACGGCAGAGCGTCCGGTTCAAGTTTAGCATCCGCCAGTATTAGATGTAAATGAGCGTGGAACATGGGGGTAGGCGTAAATATTTATTTTGTGTAATGAAGAGGGCATGAGATTTTATGAATGGAGAGAGACCTTAAATATGCTGCTTACTTACAAATCAACTCTGACTAAGATATTAGAAATACTTTACAGACCCAGGGTCAGCACTGATTCAATTACTGCTTACACTGACAGTTATTATGAGCAACATCTCAGACAGAGGTTTGATTCATTTCATGCTCATGCATATATCCGGTCAAGGGATTCCATCAATCTAAACAGCATGATATTACATTAATGACTCTTAAAAAGAAACGTCACAGTCATATTTCACTTGAAAAATAAGAATGTGTATTTTGCATTCAGATTATGAAGCCTGTTTTTAGGAAGATTTTTCATTATGACTTTATTTACATGACAATTAAGCACATTTTCCTTCCAAATTCTTAATTTAATAATAATAAAAAACTGAACTAATGCATTGTGATAATCATAATACAACATTAGAAATCAGCCTGTCTGGACACAGGAAACATGAGCAGAACAAATTTTACAACAAACCAAATTCACAATACAGTAAAATTAAAAAAAATATGTTATTGGATAATTAATGCAAATATTAACCCAAATGAACATGATGTCACAATGCACAAAATATAAGTGCTGAAACATAAAATGCAAATTGACTATTTTATACTAATCAATAAATGATACACACATTTTATTTATTAACAATGTCACAATCCACAAAATCTAAATGTCCTGTTAAACCGCTGTATGGTCTTGGCCACCGTGCTGCAGCTCAGTTTCAGGGTCTTGGCAATCTTCTTATAGCCTACGCCATCTTTATGTAGAGCAACAATTATTTTTTCAGACACACAGAGAGTTCTTTGCCATGAGGTGCCATGTTGAACTTCCAGTGACCAGTATGAGAGAGTGAGAGCGATAACACCAAATTTAACACACCTGCTCCCCATTCACACCTGAGACCTTGTAACACTAACGAGTCACATGACACCGGGGAGAGAAAATGGCTAATTGGGCCCAATTTGGACATTTTCACTTAGGGGTGTACTCACTTTTGTGGCCAGCGGTTTAGACATTAATGGCTGTGTGTTGAGTTATTTTGAGGGGACAGCAAATTTACACTGTTATACAAGCTGTACACTCACTACTTTACATTGTAGCAAAGTGTCATTTCTTCAGTGTTGTCACATGAAAAGATATAATAAAATATTTACAAAAATGTGAGGGGTGTACTCACTTCTGTGAGTATATATAAATAGAGAGAGAGATACAGACAGATAATTTATACATTTTATATTATTTAATATTGTTTTTTAAAGTTAATGTATACTTTTTAAAGTAGAAATAAATACATAAAAAAAATCTAAGTGCTCAAAATCTCACAGATTCTAGGTGCTGAAAAAATAGGCTTATTGTTCTTAACGTGAAATGTGATTTATTGTTTTTAATTTTGATTTGGGGTGAAATATGACCCAGACAGCATTCATGAGCTTCACCCAAATAGTAACCTAATTCTGCTGTTTCCCTACAGATAACGTAACCTTGAAGAAACAACTTGAAGTAAGCGTCATATAAAAGCACTCAGGGGAAGCCTGTCTCACAAACTCAATTCAAGTCCAGGGCGTTTTGGGATGTTTCTAAAAATAGTATAAAGCGTCTCATGGTTCCAGAGCTCCGTCTGGATTACTGCTATCAGAGCAGAGTTTGGGCAGCTTAGTGAAACTAAAGAGGTGATGTTGGGGATAGTGAGTTGAGCTTGACCTGCTTTCATAAGCACTAACAGTACATAGCGTGTCTGCTTTATTTTCACCATTCCTTTCTATTAGCAGAGAATGCAGGAACATATCTGGTGAGGTTACACGCCTGGCCTGAGAAGTTTGTTACACACACGCACTGACTCATGCAGCAAAACAGTGAGTGTTTCTATGTTTCATCACATTTTCAACTAGTGTTTCTTCAAGACGTAGAGCAACAGAACGATTCAGCTGTCTAGGATACACTGCCCGTTCAGAAACATGCTGCTGCTGATGATGATGATAATGACATGTTGTGTGTGCATATTTTCATTTGGGTTTTGGATAACGGATGCCAAGAGAAGGCGACAGCAGTGCTCTTCTTCAGAGATCCTGACAGGTGAAAACCACCATATAAAGGCACATTTCTGTGGGCTAAAACCAGGAGATGAGCATTTTGCTCAAACAAAGTTTTTTGAATGGGTTTTTGGTTAAATGTCTGATATAAGGTTTCTGGTTAAGATATTTTCATGTTTTATTTCTTGACACAAAATACATCAGGTTTTAAATACGGTTGCTATTGCTAACAAGAGGCTAAATGGGACTACAGAGTTTGTCGGAGACATTAAACTTGTTCATACGACGCAGATAAACTCATCTACTCAGTCGCTTTCACAGCCTCATTGTGTTTATAATCACGCTCTTACAAACTATTCGGCAAACTTTTGAGTTTGCCTATAAAAATACACAATATTGTGCCTAGGTTTGATTTATCCACCTTATTTTTCAATGTGGAATTAAGCGGTTTTCTGTGAATGTACGAGACTTCCGGTTCATTATTCACCATAGGGAAATAACGAGAAGAATAACAAATAGCAGTAAACGGTAAAACAGTTTGCACTACAAGCCACTGTGTTCATAATTAAGATAATACATTAAAAAAGGTTAGACACACCAGTATCAAGCAGCAAAACAAGCTGTTTTGTTCAGCTAAACATAGCTGGAAGCGAATGACACCGGAAGCCAGTTACATAAACTGCATCCGCTCTTACGGGAAAAATAAGGTGGATAATGCTGTGTTAATAGTTTTATGTTGCAATAATTTCAATTCAATCAACTTAATGTAGAAACAACATAAAGACAGTATACTTTTAATATTTGTTTAATGGCATCTTTTTTATGATGAAAGGCAAGTATCAATGATATCGATTTCATTGTCTCTATGAAATTTCACTTATATTTAACCTTTGACTATAGCCTTGACCATATACATTTATTAGACTTATAAACTATAAAATAAATTCTAATTTAAGTTAACATAAAACAATCTTCACATAAACCCATTATAATAAATGTCATATTTACCTGTGCTCTTCAGCAAGTAGGAAATATACAGAAATTGAATAAAGGTCTCAAACACAAAATTCTAGAATTAAATATGGACGAATCCTTAAAGCTACAAAAGTTATTAATTTTCTTTTTTTCTTTTGTTCTTTGATTAACAGATATCACTACAGCTGGTTATGTTATTTGGCTGCTATTACTCTAAGAGCTGCTGCTACTGAACGTGACCCGGATCTGACACGCATGCTTGTCCTTTCATTCACTCTTTAATATGAAATGATACAGGCGTGCAATTTAAGAGCATGCTCTATGAGCATAGTACACTCTCAAAAATAAAGGTGCTTTAAAGGTTCTTCACAGCGATGCCATAGAAGAACCATTTTTGGTTCCACGAAGAACCATTCAGTCAAAGGTTCTTTAAAGAACCATCTATTTCTTACCTTTTTATAATCTTTCGCAATAAAGAAACTTTTGTAAAACAGAAAGGTTCTTCAGATGTTAAAGGTACTTTATGGAACCATTTAGACAAAAGTCACCTTTTGAAAAGCCCCTCTTTTGATGTGGTGGGAAAGACGTTCTGCATTTAAATAAACACAAATGTTGTCAAGAGACGGAAGCAGCAGCTGCGAGTGGGGTGTTCAATCTCCGCCCCTGCGTTAAACTGGAAAAAGTAATCACTTACGTTAACATGCTAAATTTAGACAGCGTTATACTGATAATTCAGTATATGCATGCTACTATGATGAGACAAATTACCGGTAATGATGCAGGATTTTCACCAGTGCTATTATTTAGCTTCTTGAAGTGCTGGCTAATACTGGGCTCCTCCGAGGACAAATGTCCAGAGCTCGGAGATTGAGTTTCATTTAATCTCGCTATTGAATCGTTTGATGGCTCCATAGTTTTTCATCATGTGAGATGAATAGAAGAATTAGATGTATTAGGCCGCTGTGGTTCTTAGGGCAGCCTTGTAAAGAATGTTCCAGGACGGGGGGGGGGGGGGTTGATCGTAAGTGCTGGTACTTTGGTTCAAAGCGGGACAGAATGAACTCCTGGTGGAAAGTGGAAGGTCATCTCTGGAAGACCTCTCAAGAAGACTCTTCCTTCGGTTGCTTCATTTTTATAATCATTTCCATCAGCTCGCAATTTCTCTGTCTGTCTTGTTCTCTCTCAATCTTATGCACGTGTACTACCAGTCAAGATAAAGATTATTTTTAAATGTTTTTCGAAAGAAATCTCTTATGCTCAACAATTATTTAAATCAAAAATACAACAGTTAAATTGTGAAATTTTATTAAAATTCTAAATAACTGTTTTCTGTGTGAATATATTGTAAAATGCTATTTATTCTTGTGATGCAAAACTGAATTTTCAGCATCACTACTCACATGATCCTTCAGAAATAATTATAATATGCTGATTTGCAGCTTAAGAAACATTTCTGATTATTATCAATGATGAAAACAGTTGTGCTGCTTAATATTTTTGTGGAAACCATATTTTCAGATGTATGATGACTAGTAAGTTCATAAGAACAGCATTTATTTGAAAAAAAGTTTTTTTATAATAGCATAAAATGTCTTTATTGTCACTTTTAAACTATTTTATGTGCCCTTCTGAATAACAATATTAAATTCTGTTATGTATTTTTATCATTCTTATAATTTTTTGTTTATTTTTTTATATTACTATAGGGTTCATGTATTTTCATTTTTTCACATTTCATGTGTTTTCATTTCAGTTTTTCATTCTATTTTTATTTATTACACTTAGTTATTTTGGTGATTCAGTATAAACATATTTTAGTTAGTTGGCATCAAGGCGACCTTTTTACATTTTAATTTAGTTTAGGTCTAAAATACCTCTCTCTCTCTCTCTCTCTCTCTCTCTCTCTCTCTCTCTCTCTCTCTCTCTCTCTCTCTCTAATACTCTCTCTCTCTCTATACTCTCTACTCTCTCTCTCGCTCTGTATATTTCTCTAATGTTTATATTCAGCTATGTCAGATCAAAATGTTTGAGGTTTCTAATAACCCGGGTTGTATTGTGCAGGAACAGAATTTTTCTAAAAACAATCCACTTTCTTTTATTCCCTCCACTTCTGTTTTCCAACTGTGCTTTATTTTTTCCTAAAGACTCTGAAAATGGCAAGTGCTAATATCTGTCTTCCTGCGCCTCTAAGGATCGAGGATTAAAAAAGGCAGATGCAGAGAGATAAATGTCGAGAAAACCAGCGCATATGAGATGGTTAGAATGAGATAGAGCTGCTGTGTGAGACTAAAGAACACACACACACACACACACACACGCACACGTCTGCCTTCTCTGTAGACTTGTTTACAGTCTTGAACGGCTCAGTGTTTTTGAAGACATCTTTTAATGAACAATACCCTGCCGCTGACCTGTATTTTTCATTCAGTGAAAGCTCCCCTTGTTGCAGAGACGTGACCGCTTTGGAGATGATTTACCTCTAAAAGCACGTACGAGCAGTCTTATCGAGCGGCCTGTGAAGAGCTTAGTGATGAATTCTTACCTTCTCTTGTGTAAAATAATATTTTTTGAACTTTTCAGAATGTTATTGGCAAAAACTTATATCAAAGTAAATGTTATATGGGAGTAATTCTCAGGAAATTGTGCCATTTGTGTGCTATGTGTGCGTCATTGACTTACTATTGATGTGAATACACTGCTGTTCAAGTTTGATGTCGGTTTTTGAACGATTTTATACTTTTGTTCAACAAGAATTCATTAAATTGATCCAAAGTGACAGCAAAGACATTTACAATATTACGAAATATTTTTGTTTCAATGAAATGCTGTTCTTTTTAGCCTTCTATTCATCAAAGAATCCTGAAAAACATATGTGACCCTGGAGCACAAAACCAGTCTTAAGTCGCTGGGGTATATTTGTAGCAATAGCCAAAAATACACTGCATGGGTCAAAATTATCCTTTTTTCTTTTATACCACAAATCATTAGGATATTAAGTAAAGATCATCTTCCATGAAGATATTTAGTAAATGTATTACCGTAAATATATCAACTTCATTTTTGATTAGTAATATGCATTGCTAAGAACTTCATTTGGACAACTTTAAAGGCGATTTTCTCAATATTTAGATTTTTTTTGCTCCCTCAGATTCCAGATTTTCAAATAGTTGTATCTCGGACCAAATATTGTCATATCCTAACAAACCATCAATACATTAATGCATCAATGGAAAGATTATTTATTTAGCTTTCAGATGATAAATGTAAACTTAAGACTGGTTTTGTGGTCCAGGGTCACATATATATCATGGTTTCCACAAAAATATGAAGCAACAACTAATTTCAACATTGATAATTGTGTCTTGAGCAGCAAAGCCGCATACTAGAATGATTTCTGAAGATCATGTGACACTGAAGACTGGAGTAATGATGCTAAAAATTCAGCTTTTGATCACATGAATAAATAGCATTTTAAGATATATTAAATATATTAACATTTATTTAAAATTATATAATATTTCACAACATTGAGGTGGTTTTTGGATCAAATAAATGTAGCTTTGCTGGCTATAAGACTTCTTTCAAAAATGGCTATGTATAAATATGGATATATAAAATGGTTAATACATGTGAATTTTGAGTAAATATTGTGTAAAATGAGTTCTCTTTTCATTTCAGTAACTGAGTATTATGAACTATTGGTAGCACATGTTAAATAGTTTATGAAAGGGCCATTGAAAACGTATATGTGTTAAACAGAGCTCTCCTACGCTGCTTCTGTAATATCTGGAGCTGTTACTTTGAGCCTGAGGTGCTGCAATACTGGTTTCTTGAACCTTTTTGAACAATAATACAAATGTCCCTGAATATTTCCCATGAGTCTTTGATTGTGATTGCTTTCAAAAGCTGCTAGAGCTCATAATAACTGGTGAACTCTTAGATTCACACTGAAGTGTTTGATTGGAGACAGTCACTCTGAATCAGCGCTGTGATCACGATCATAGTTAATGCATGCATATATGCATATGTTTGTGCATAACATAGAAATGGTTATAACGAGGGCTACTTCATTAACAGCTGCTATAAAATAAACAATGATTTGAAATGAAACACGGTGTATTTTTAAACTGGCATATCTGATTTCTTTTCATTAACCTCGCGCAACAACTATCCATTGAAAAGAAGAAATTTCTCCTTTGTGCTAACGCAATCAGAAGTAATGTTTTTCTGTGCTGTTATACCATTAACATTGCACATAAGCACATGCTCTCTCTGCATCTGGAAAGTGGGTCAGGATTGCGTCCACAGTTGATTGTGATTTTATTTAGAGCACGAGTGTCTGAAGAGAGATCTTTAAGTGCTGTGTTATACGGTAGACCTGCATTTTTATGCATCACTCACTCACTTCATTTTCTCTCTCTGCAGGTGTTGTCTAGTTTGCATCCTGAGTGTGAGTATGTCTTTCAGCTGGCACGAGATGAACAGCGGTGTCTCAGAGAGATCACAGATCTTGGGAACCTCAGCAGCTCTTCAGGTAGAAATAAACAGACGCTCCCGATGAGATGTTGAAGGGGTTTTACCCACAGAATGTTAATCAGCAACGAGTTTCAATCGAGAGCAAATGGAGACTTTTGTTGCTTCTCAGATTTTTCTCCTCAGAAACTGTGTATGAGATGCTACATTTCTGCAATCAAAAGCCAGAGGTCTCAATATGCACTCAAACATTTCAGTTTTATCCGAGGCTAAATGACACGACCGTTCAAAAGTTTGGTCTCATTAAGATTTTTTTATGTTTTTGAAAGGAAGGCTCTCATACTCACCAAGGCTACATTTATTTAATCACAAATACACTAAATATTATGAAATATTATTACAATTTAAAAGAGCTGTAGTCTATTTGAATGTATTTTTAAAATGTAATTTATTCCTGTGATACAATGCTACACTTTTTCAGCCACATTACTCCAGTGTCACATGATCCTTCAGAAATCATTTTAATATGCTGATTTGTTGCTCAAGAACTATCTTTTGCTAATATTTGCTGTCTTATAATCAATGTTGGAACAGTTGTGTTGATTCATATTTTTTTGTGGAAACATGATACATTTTTTCAGGATTATTTGATCAATAGAAAGTTCATAAGAACAGCAGATTTTAAACAAATCTTCACATTATAAATGTATATTGTCACTTTTGATCAATTGAAGAAAGTCTTTCTTCAATCTTTCAGAAACTGCCCCCAAACTTGAATAATTATAAATATGCAGCTACTATGATTTGCTGTTATTTCAAAAATAAATTTTTGAAACCATAACATCATCAGTAATTTCTCCTGTCAAGTGTTTTAAATTTCTGACTTTTAAACTCTACATTTTTTATTTTAAATGACACTAAAACAGGTCACAAACCCTTGAGATGTCATTTAAAATAAATTGCATCTGCATAGCATTGAACTGTGGCATAAGCTGTCAGTGGTGACATTCAGAGACAGAGTTTAGTACGAGATCACACTCATTGTAATGCAGCACCTTGCGTTTGCGTTTCCCAGTGGATCCCAGAAGTGAAGTCGTGTTTGGCAGCAGCTTTGCAGGAGATTCGCATGCACAGATCCAACATGGCAAACTGGACATTGATAGAGCCATCTCTAGCTGTTATGTGCCACAGAAAGCCTTTCAGATGCATTGTTTTCTTGATGTTTGGTAAAAACATGCTCTGTGTGTGTGTGTGTGTGTGTGTGTGTCTCTCTGTGTCTGTGTCTCTGTGTGTGTCTGTGTGGTGTGTGTGTGTGAGTGTGTGTGTGTGTGTTCTGTCTCTCTGTGTGTGTGTGTGTGTGTGTCTCTGTCTGTGTCTGTCTCGTGTGTGTCTCTGTGTGTGTGTGTGTGTGTGAAGGTTGTCTGCCAGTATGGGATGCTGTGGTGTGTTGGCCCAGAGCTGCAGTGGGAGAGACGGTCCACTTGCCCTGTCCTGCTGTTTTCTCTCTCTTCAAGAACAACACAGGTGCGACACACATACACACCATCCACATCAAACTTCTGCATGATTCAAAACTGAAGTAAAACATTACAGTTCAGTACCTGAATCATGTGAATTAGGTAAAGGTGGCAATCTGGATGCTCAAATTGCAATCTGAATTTAAATTGAAATACATAGATAAATAGGATTAATAACCAACTTTTGAGATATAATAACATTCATATAAAATTGTTTGGCAAATAAATAAAATTCAACTTTAATTTATCAAATACAATTGATACGTCATTTTTTTGTGTGTGTCTGTATATATACACACACACACACACACACACACATATATATATATATTTTTTTATATATTTTTTGTGTGTGTGTGTATCATATTTTATATATATTTAATTAATAATGAAATTAGTACTTTGGATTGTATTAGTTACGATCCAAATGCAAATACATGTACAGTATGTACCAGTATTATTTGATTAATATTTTTTGTTATGTTAATGACATATCCATCCATGCATGTTATTTTTATATTAATGACCAACATTTCATATAACAATTCATATAACAATATTTGTTAAATAAAAATATTAAATTATTAATTAAAACATTTTAACATTATTTTATGAATAACCAATTAAATTTGATTAAATGTTTCAATGTGAGTTATCCATGCACATTATTATATAACAATAAATTAAAACATTGAATTATAATAATAGCTGACATTTGAGATGTAACAATTCATATAACAATACTATTTGATAAATTAAAATATCTAATTTTTCATTATGAATTATCCATGTATGTTTTAGAATTATACAGCATTAAATTAAAATATAGATTTTTCTAATAAGCAACATTTGATAAGGTAACTAGAGAAATTTGTATCAATTTCCCCATATTTAATAATACTTAATTAACTAACTTTAATGTAATGGAGGACTTGTATTAGTTGAAAACTATTAAAAAGAATGTTGTGGGCATTTTGTGGAGCTGTTTGGCAAAATTCAAACATTTCGATGGGCAGTGTTAATTGTTTTGACTTCACCAAAAGCATTTAATCAATTACAATAATAGAAGCACAGCTGGGCAAATGATGTGCTTGTTTTAGTTTTGATAAAACATAACTCAAAATGTCTGGAACAGAATGTCATGGAGACTTATTGGTTGATTCTTTGGATTAAAAAAATTGAAACGTTTCTGTCTAATGAACCGAAAGAGAGTTTGCTCAACCCTGCTCCTTACATGCATTTCCACATTAACAGCTTCAGTCTGTGAGCTTTAACTATAGACACATCTACCTTGAGAATATAAATGGAATCCACAAAAGGTAAAATGCACTGCCTCAATTTCAAGGCTTTGTAAGTTTGGGCCAAAGAAAGCAGGTTTTCATATTTGCCTCAGTAATAACGTCTCCGAGTCTCCACAGATCCGCCAGCATCACAAACGAAACCCGGCCAAACTCTGAAAGCTCTCACGTGAAATTGTGCTGCTGCAGATTCATCTGAGGGCGACTAAAGCAGCTCTCCATCACTGTATCTCTGTCTCGCGTAGAAAAGGATACAGACCTCAGTTCACATTCAGCTTTAGCACAAGCTCATTTGATGCATTGCATCTCATTCTCTACAGAAAATCAGTGCAAATGGCATGAAATGCCAACTAGAGTTTATTCATTTGTTTTGAAAAGCTTGCAGAGATAGTCTTGAATTCTCGTCATTGACCTTTGACCTTTGATTCTTTACTCTAGGTATAGTGAGTCGTAACTGCTCGGCTGGCGGCTGGTCACATACGTTCCCGCCTTTCCACGAGGCCTGCATTGTTGAGGATGAAATCCCCGAGGTCAGACATATTCTGAAATTCATATTCGCATATATTTGACAATCTTTTTTCTATTTATCCATACTCTTCTGCTTCAATCCCCCGCTTCTCAGGTTGTTCTTCCGAGTAAAACCCCAGTAATCTCACACGAGCCTCCTCTAGTTTCAGAAGAGATCTCAACCACGTCTCAGACTGTGCTTAGATTTATAAAGACAGTCACGAATCTCAAACTCAACATTTCACATCAAATTACTCCAAGACAATAGCTCTATAGTCGGACTGTACGTCAACAATTGGCTTTTTTTTACAATTTTAAACATCTGAGCCAATTGAAACTTACTTGAGATCTTCATTAATAATAACATCCTCTGTTTATGAACATCTTTATCCATATGCATACAGTAAACTTATCACTGGGAAGCGCACTTATAGTTTTAAAAAGTGCTTTGAAAGTTTTTCATTTTATGATGAAATAAATTGTGTTAATGTACAGTATAAATAAATTAATACATTAATTAAGAAGTATTTCAATTTACAAAAATAATCGACTAAATTTAAATAAATTAAGGGTTATTCATAATAATATTTATATTAATGTAATATTATTTAATCTTTCTTTATTTCTTTCTAAAGATTAAAAAATTTAAAAAAGATAAAAATTAAATGTTAGTAAATATATTTGAATTCTTATTTTTCAGAATAAACAGGCTTTAGGCTTTCACACTCATGTCTGTTTGCCATAAATAATTATAGTTGGTTTATAGTTCAAAATGTTTTCAATTTTATTATGAAATAAATAAATACATTTAGTTAATTTACAAATAAATTAATACAATAATTATAAAGTAAGTAATAAAAATGACAAAAAAAAAAATTTTTTTTTTAGATGCACAAAGTTGTTTAATATTTAGCATTTTTTTTTTTTTTTTTTTTTACAAATATATATTTTAGTATGCTTATTTTGAAGCTTTAGGCTTTCACAGTTATGTCTGTGTGTCTGAACTGGTAATCATTTTTCATTCATTCATCTTCATCAAAAGTTGTATTTATTGGCTGACTGATGTGCAGATTGAGGAATGTTTGTTATAGTTAAACAGACTCTCTGAACTGATCGTGGTCGTTCGGATGTAATTGATTTCTGCTCGTTTGTCCCTCAGGAGTCGTATTATGCCACTGTGAAACTGATCTACACGGTTGGTTACGGAGCGTCCCTGCTGTCGCTCTCTGTTGCCGTGGTTATACTGCTGCTCCTCAGGTACTGCACTTTACTGATGGACTACAAAACTACAACTCTCAGATCCAACACACGTCACTGATATAACCTAAGTTATTATAGATAATTGCTTTAATATAGTTAGCATTATGTGAGTACCCTTTAGCATGTCTAGCTACCTTTTTACACAAACTTGTCATCTTTACCTCTTTAAATAAGCGTGTAGCTTGGAGACTATTTTTAAAGTAGTTACTGCAACACTGGACATAGCTCAACTGTTGTTTGTACTCTATAGACGATTACACTGCGCTCGAAACTACATCCACATGCAGCTGTTTTTCACCTTCATCCTGAAATCGGTGGCTGTGTTTGTCAAAGATGCTGCGCTGTTCTCCAGTGACGACACAGATCACTGCACACTCTCTACAGTGAGTCCATCGATGTCTCTGATCTAACAGCCTGTAAATGTAGTTTCCTGTGAAAAGAACACAACACAAGCTGCTTGTGACCGCAATGACTCATGGATGTGTGACAGAATTATTATTATTATAATTTTTTTAAACTGTATTTATATTTGACATTTCTTCTGACTGCATTCCCCGTCTTAGATGATTTTTGTCAGTAGTCACAATGCATTCTGGGATTGGTGTCTTCGGGAATGATAAATGTGATGCTGTGCATCTAAACCAGGCACAATGTGACAACAACAAAATCACAGCCAATCAGAAGACTATGTTTAGTGACAGAATAAAACATATATATATTAACTGATTTTAAATCTCTTTCAAAGACGTTCAAAAGTTTGGGATCTGTAAGGTTTTGGAAATAAGTAAATAGAAAAAAAAGAAAAAAAAGGATGTATTTATTTGATTAAAAATACAGTAAAACTAAAAACAGTAATATTGTGAAATATTATTACAATTTAAAAAAACTATTTTCTTTCTGAATATATTTTATAATGTAATTTATTCCAGTGATGCGCAGCTGTATTTTCAGCATCATTACTCCAGTCTTCAGTGTCACATGATCCTTCAGAAATCATTCTAATATACGAATTGCTGCTCAAGAAACATTTCTGATTATTATCATTGTTGAACACAGTTGTGCTGCTTCACATTTTTCAGGATTCTTTAACGACTACTAAGTTTAAAAGAACAGCTTCAATTAAAAATATTTTGTAAGATTAGATATAAATGTCTTTTACTGTCACTTTTATCAATTTAATGAATTCTTGTTAAAAAAAGAATAAATTCTTTATTAAATCAAAATTCTTTACATGTATGTATGTATGTATATATGTATATATTTTTTTTTTTGTGGAACAAATGTATTAATTACTTATTGACCCCAAACATTTGAATGGCTTGGAGGTTAAGCTCCATCTGAAAAACTCAGAGAAACACACACACACACACACACACACACACACACACACACACACACACACTGCTAAAAAAAGAACATTTCAGACCCTATTTTCAAGGAAAGCAGCATACATTATTTTTATAGAAGTGTTCACCTTCCTTTGTTTCCTGCTGAGTTTCTACTTTCTCCATCTGCTTATGACTTCCTCTCTTGTTTTTTTGCCGTCATGCCCTGTTTATCATTCTCAGCATCTCTCTCTTTTTCTTCCTCTCTCCCTGCAGGCGGCCTGTAAGGCGTCGGTGGTGTTTTGTCATTATTGCGTCATGACTAATTTCTTCTGGTTGCTGGTTGAAGCCGTGTATCTGAACTCTCTGCTGGTCTCTGGCTTTCCCGCGCAGCCGCCGCTGTCTCTGGAGTTTCGCTCTGCTGGGCTGGGGTGAGACGCTCATATCTCTGTCCCTCGAGCCATCCGGCCCTGTCCTCTCTCACGCGCTCTCCTCTGGCCATCACACATGAGGTTTATCTTAATAGCGTAGACTGTGTGAAGTTTTGAAGGAACAAAAACAGTTAGTGTTCAACTTAGTTTGTTGTCCTGACATGATTTCTTGACAAAAGGTTAATTCACACCAAGAACGATAATTATAAAGATAACTATATTAGTGTAAACTTTCTGTTTATTATAAGCACATTAATATACACTGAATAATATACGCTAAAATACACTGCATTTTTATTATCTGTCCCTTTAAATGGTCCATCTCTTTTAAAGCAGGATGAATTCTGATTGGCTGTGAATGTTGTTATTGTTCATCAGTGGGAACAAAATCATTTTGAAAGTGATTCCAACTATACTGTTGTCACGCCTCTGGAGTTGTCTGTGTGTGTTTTTCTCCCCAGGTGCTCCCCGGGACCCAGTTTCTCCCTTGTTTGATTGCGTTATTTAGGTTCAGGTGTGTCTCGTTAATTACCCTTGTTTAGTCTTGTATATAAAGTGTTGTCTGTTCCTTTGTCTGGTGTTACGTGCTACGCGTGTCCGGCCTGTCTGGTGTTACCCTTGTTTTGGACTATTAAAGACTGTTATCCTGAATTCTTCTACCTCTCCACGCTCCTTGCCTCCTCACAGTAGCACCCTGATAGAACACCGGACAGACAACAAAAAAAAAAAAGATAGTTGCATGTTTCCCCTCCGTTTTGCTTTCTGGTGTACCCCCATGGATCCCTTCGACCCTTATCCCGTCCTGGAACCTCCTCCTCCTGCTAAAGCAGAGGAAAAGATTGCTCGAGGGCCATATCAGACTGTTCCTGGATATGGCTTATTTTACCAGATACCCGGACGACGTGCTCTGCATGTTCTATGACGCCAGCTTGGACCCCAGGTGCAGAGCGCCATCGTCCGAAGATGGCTCTCGAGAGGATTTCGTCGCATTTGTGGAGTGGATACTGGCGAGAAACAGATCGCCGTTCACCATGTGTTCCGAGGATGATCTCGCCAGCTCCAATTTAGACCCAGACCCCAGCCCACCATCACCATGGGAATGTGGAAAGATGAAGGGGATACCGAATTTGGATTTATGGACCGACCTGCCCCCCTCCTCCCTCTTTTTCGGAGCCCTCTGTCAGTCCTGTTCCCACTTCTGGAGGGCTCCTGTTTCCATGTCCAGCCCAGAGAGGGCTATGGTTCCCACATATGGCCCAGGGAGGGCTTCAGTTCCCGAGTTCAGCCCAGAGTGGGCTTCTGTCCCCGAGCCTGACCTGGAGAGGGCTTTTGTTCCCGAGTTTGGCCTGTAGAGGGCTTCTGTTCCTGAGTCCAGCCCCGAGAGGACTTGTGTCCCCAGGCCCAGCCAGGAGAGGGCTTATGTTCCAAGGGCAGCCCAGGGAGGGATTTTGTTCCGGAGTGCAGTCCTGAGAGCCCGGAGGCTCACAAATGCCCACCCTCCCGCACCTGCCTCCTCCCCCGCTGTTGTCTGGCAGCCCCTCTGCTCACCCTCAGCCCACCATCTGTGCGGTGGGATCACCGCTGGTCTGCCAGTCTCCATCGGCGTCATGGCTGGAGGATCCCCTGTCTCTGCCTCCAGCCTCTGAATCCAGGACTCCGCCTTGGCCTGTCGACCCAACCGCTCCACCATGGCTCCTAGCTCCCTCCTCTCCACCATGGTCTGGCAGTCCACTGGTTCCGCTGGGCTCCCTCGTCCCTCCGGCTCCACCTTGGTCTGACGTCAACCGGGCGATATGTCACGGCTCTGGACTGTCTGTGTATGTTTTTCCTCCCCATGTACTCCCCGTAACCCAGTTTCTCCCTTGTTTGATTGTATTCATTTGGTTCAGGTGTGTCTCGTCAATTACCCTCGTTTATTCTTGTATATAAAGTGTTGTCTGTTCCTGGTTTCTTTTGTTCCTGCTTTCCTGGTTTGGTGTTATGTCTACCTTCATGTGCTACGTGTGTCTCCTGCCTGTCTGGTGTTACCCTTGTTTTGGACTATTAAAGACTGTTATCCTGAATCCTCGTATGTGTTCGAGCTCCTTGCCTCCTCATAGTAGCACACTGACAACTGTTTTTCTGTGTCAGTATCGTTATAGTTGTGGTGTGACAAAAAAGGGAGCAAGGACTAAATTAAATTGCTAAAATAATGACAAACACATCCCATCTGCCATTGGTCAGATTAACATGTAGTCCCGCCCCAAACTCACGCTATTGGCTAAGTGATTGTTGCTGTGTCAGTGTTTATAATTTTTGGTGGAATTGACCTACATATATCTTATAAAATAGGACGTTCTTGTCGTGAGCAGCCCTTTAGGATTTATTTTTGCAGTAATGTCCGTTTTATTACTGACTACATTATGATGCTTATTTCTGAAACCTATTATTTTTCTCATGTTAGCAGCTATTACAGTCTCACTGACTCCAATCAGTGAAGTACAGCATGATCCTTTTGTTGTTCTGTTAATTTCCATTTCTCTCTCTCTCTCTCTCTCGCTCTCTCTCTCTCTCTCTCTCTCTCTCTCTCTCTCTCTCGCTTCTCTCTCTCTCTCTCTCTCTCTCTCTCTCTCTCTCTCTCTCTCTCTCTCTCTCTGTTACCCTGGGAGGGCTGAGGAGTGTCAGAACAACTCTTGTGATTGGCATCTCTATCGTTTCTGATTTGAGCAGACAATTGAAAGAACAAACAGTTCACATCACATTGTCGATGCAGTTATCAACATAGAGATGTGCAAATCACTGTTCTCTTTCGGACACATGTCCCTGGTTTTATCGTGAACAATGCATCATAATTATTTTTAGTTTTAACCTTTTATTAAAACAGATATTCTGGTATATAATGCTTTTCTGGACATATCTAATTATGTCCTGAAGGATTAAATTAAGGCCCAATCCCAATTTTTATTTTATACCCCTTCCCCTCCGCCTACCCCTTCCCCATGTCCTGGAGACAGAGTGTCAAGGGGTTGGGGGAAATATTCCCCTAAGATTTGGGAGACCACTGCTATACCGTCACGTCAGCATATGTCGTCTAGCTCCTACAATACACACAAGATACTGGTGTGCTTTACAGCCTTACCGGTCTATATAAATGCGCTACTTACTGATACACACACACACACACACACACACACCACACACACATTGGAGATCATGCAGCTCACACATCCAGGAGATGGTCCTCACTGCCGAACACAAGATCCAGGGAGCAAGGTTAGATCCAGATCCAACTCCTCCCACCTTACATATACCTAAACCTATCTGTCTCCACCCCTGATCCCTAAACCCTCCCATCTCCACCCCTAAACCTACCAGATCCAACCCCGCCCCCTGGATCTTTGTTCTGCAGTGAGGGGCTACTGCGTCCAGAAGCATAGAAACTTGTCAAACGCTGCCCCACGACTTTCATTAATAACAGTTTAAATATATTATATTATATTTTATTATACATTATATTTTCCAGCAACGAGAGTATAAAATCGCTGTTTTTGAAGTAAACCCACTCGTTGTAAAGAGAGACGCACAGAAGCGACCCCCTCTCTCTCTCAAATTGGTAATAGGTATTTGAGAAAAAAGTTTAGCGACTAGACCCCCTCAATGTCTATGGTGGTTATCGCCCTGATCAGACATGAAAATATTTGCAAACTATTTTTGAATAGCATGACCGTAAATATGAACACGCGATTGAATGTAATATAAAACAAATTATACATTTTCATTAAAATCTTTATTAATGCCATTAATGCTTACATTTATGTGTCTTTTTGTTCGCTCGGGCAGCCGTGTTGCCGCTGTAGCCGGTTTAGCCTGAGATCATTCATACCCCTTCATTAGAAGTGTGGTCCCGAAAAATCTGGCCCTTCCCCTTACCCCTACCCCTCCAACCAAAAGAGAATCGAGACCCCCCCCCCAGCCCTACCCCTTCACGTTAACGTGCGAAATGGAGGGGTTGGGGAAAGGGCTAAGGGGTAGAAATGGGATTGGGCCTAAGTCCCATCCTACATTTTTTTCTCATGAAACTCTTTCTCTGCCATTGACAGAATTTTCTGGCTTTCCGTTTTTTTTTTCACTGTTATATGGTAGGAGGCGCTATTACACATCTTCTGAAACCGTATTGAATGTCTGGATCAAAACACAGCGAAGAAGCACATGATGTGAAATAACACAATCATAAAACCTTAAACAGAATATAAATCAAAACAGCCTAATGATACAGAATGAAATGTCGAGGCAGTAAGTGGTTTAGGACTGTGACAGCTGATGGAAGCGATCTTCTCCATCTGTGTTTTGAATCTGGTCTGGATATAATCTTTGACAAAAAGGCAAATTATTATATTTTTTCATGAAACGTACCCACATTCAAGTGTTGATGAAAATAATGCATGAAGCTAATTACAAAATTAGTAATAAAGCAAAAGCTCTGTTCTTGTTTTTGACATATTGTATATTCAGATATACAACAAAATATTCCAGGGGCCAAGAAAATTTTGTGAAAATGATCAAAAATGCTGGCGGTGGATGGCAACTGTTTTTACTGTTTTTACAGGGACTTCACATAGTTGCCTCACATTAGGAATTTAGGGTATAATTATATATACATATATATATATAAAGCTCTTGAAACTGGACGTTTTCTTGTTTCTCGTGCAAATATGTTTAATACTTAATGAACATTCTCTAAGTGCTGTCCAATTTTCATAAACATTTAAGCTTATTTTCATAATAGCTTAAATTATTACATTTGGATGTCGACAAATTTTGGTAATTTAAAAGGCTCTTAATATTTCATACAGCATAGCTCTGATTCTTTCGATGTGCTTCTGTCTGGGTATCACTGCTTCAGATTCTACATTCAGTGTCATTATCATGATCATCACTGATAATAATAGCTTCTAAGTTTATTATCCCTGCTCTTTTTTAACAGAGTTGCATTGAACACTCTCTGTAAGATTCTCTTTCACTAACAGCATAATCTTTTTTGTCTCTTGTCTTTTCTCGCAGGTTTTCCGCTGGTCTGCATCGTCCTCTGGATCTGCTCCAGACTGTATTTTGAGGACACAGAGTAAGTGCACATTTTCCCCTACCTTACTTAGTGGTGCTCGTTCATACTAGGGTTAGGGATTCAAGCAAGCCCCTAAAGCCAAGTGCACACTACAGAACTCAATCTCATCGCCTTTGATGTTTTCAGTCCCAGATTGACACCCATGTGATGAATAACAGCCCTATGATAAAGTAATTAATTTTGTCATTTGCTGCTTTATTGTAAACTACTGGTTAGGACATTGAAGGTGTCTATCTAGAAACCAGAATATCACAAGACTTGAGTTAGTAAGCAATGACCCAGAACACCCCAGCAGAATCCCACATAGAACACAATAATTCCAATAATAAGACAGGAAACTAGTCTTTTAATGGCTTGTGAGAGCAGAGAAGGTGCAGATTTTAATCACCTTTGGGTTTTTTCCAGGTGCTGGGACATAAATGAAGACTCTCTTTATTGGTGGATCATCAAGGGTCCCATTGTAGTTTCCATAGGGGTGAGATAAAGCACGAGGACATGGATGAATGAGTTTGGCTCGCACACGCTTATTTTCAGCTCATATTTTCCTGTTCCTGCCCAACCAGATGAACTTCCTTCTCTTCATGAACATAATCAGGATCCTGGTGCAGAAACTGAACCCTCGCTTGATCCAGTTCAACAACTCAGCTCAGTACAGGTACAGAAAACAAGACAACACCACACACCCGTGAGCAGGGCTATGAGAAACGGGACAGGAACGGCATGTGACCTCAGGCGGGCGATCAGTGGGTGCTTTCAGTTCCTTCTCTGTGGGAGCTGAGCCGCAGGTCTGTGTGGGGGATTGTGTGGCTCAGAGCTTTACAATAACTTTAGTAAATGCTTTAGGTGTTATGAACTTAAAGGCAATATTAGTTTATAAATATACATATTCATTTTAGTTCATAACGCATGAACGAATGTTAACATATTCCTTAAAATATTATTGTTCAGTGTTATTTTTGTATTTATTTACAATATAGTATTGTATTAATCACTGGAATTTGAATTTATTTTTATATTTTTAGTTTGTATTCTGTTATGTACTTTTGTCAATTCTATTTAGCTCTAATTTATTTTATTTCAGTATTAGTACTTCAATCTAAACTTATTTCAGTTAGTTTCCATTTGTAATATTTGTTTCTAATTTGTTTCTGTTCAACGTATTCTTTAATTACATTATTATTTGATTTACCAAAATATTGTTTTATGTTTTACTTAACAATAACAGCACTGTAATGTAGTGATATTTTTGGATATTAATATTAACCAAGATTAATAAACACTGCAAAAATATAATTTGTATAGTTCATGCTGACTGCATAACAGATGTTAACGTACAACCTTATTGTAAAGAAAATATTGAATGACTACAGTGCTTATTAACTCTTTCCCTTCCAAACACGTAATTTTCCGGGTTTCAGAGTTTTCACTGTTATATGCTAGGAGCGCTATTACACATCTGCTGAATGAGTCAAGAAAGTGCTGATCAAAACACAGACCAGGAAGACGCAGAAACGAGCGATCTCATATGTAAGCATAAGCGTATGAAAAATAATGCGATCATCAACACTAACATATAAATGAAAAGTGCCTAATGTTACAGAGTGAAATGTCAATCCAGAAAGTGGTAAAGGCCTGTGCAAGCTTTTGGAGTACTGATGGAGGCCATCTACTGCATCTTTGCTTCCATAATATTACATTTACATATTTAGCAGACGCTTTATCCAAAGTGACTAACAGTACATTCAGGTTATACATTTGTTGTCAGTATGTGTGTTCCCTGGGAATTGAACCCACAACCTTTGCGCTGCTAACGCAATGCTCTACCACTGAGCCACAGGAACACTCATATTACTGAATATGATCCAGAAGCAGTATTGAAGAGATTTTCTTTTTGCTAAAATTGTTGCTTCTTTTATGAAACTTACCTACATTCAAGTGTTGATTATAAAAAAACACAATGCTTGAAGCTAGAATAAAACTGGAAAAAGCTCAAATAATATATATAATTTTTTTTTTTTTAAGTAGAGGGTCTTTTCTGAATTTTTTTATTTTGATGTATTGCATGTTCAGATATTCACACAACAAAATATTCTGGGGGCTATGAAATTTGAGTGAAAATTAGCAAAAATTCTGGCGGTAGCTGGCAACTTTAAAAAAAAAACTCTGGCAAGGAAAGAGTTAATCAGTGGAAACTGAATGTTAAGTTGAAACGTACTTCTTTTAGTAGCTCCATCATATTTTTTTTTGTTCACCAACTGCTGAACTGAACTGTAACAAATATTTTGTCAGGTTAAAAATGTGCCTCATATGCTAACATGACTGATTGCATTCAAGTGATGAATATTATTTAATATAAATGAATCAGCCTGACTACATTAGATTGCACTAATGAAAATCCTTGTAAGGGTCAGATTATATAGAAATGATGTCTTACGGTGACAATCCGCCTGTCTTAGTAGACAGGATGTTATGCAAAAGTTGTTCTTTCAAACCCCATAAACGTGCAAGAACTCCAGGGATGTGGTAATGAAATGCATTGAGCGTGACGTTGAGATTCACGGATAAGCACTACAGATGTAAAACTGAAGCAAACCGTGCACGCTGACAGGAAATAGAATTGAGTTCCCAGGAGATTGTTGAGGACTCGAGACATCATTGTCACTGTGAGGATCCTTTGATCATGTTTAGCCACGGCGGCTGCTGGAAGTGTGATTCTCTTAGGTGCTGTGCCTTACTTCTTTCATCTCTACTGTACTGCACCCCCCCCCCCCTCGTGGAGCCCACCATACACTGTAACAGCACTGCTGATTGTGACATCACCGCCACAGGAAATAAGATTGCTTTTGATATTTTAGCTATTTTTACAGATAACGCAGAAGCTGATTTGCTTTGAATTTTTATAGTGTTACTGATATTTTGAATTCGCTTTCTTATATTATGTATATGCACACTGGCAACCAAAAGTTTGGAATAATCAAGATACAAAAAAATGTTTTTAAGAGAAGTCTCTTATTCTCACAAATGCTGCATTTAATTAATCAAAAATACAGTAAAACTGTAATATTGTGCCATTTAAAATAACTGTTCTAAATTTTGATTATTTTGTAAATGTAATGTATTCCTATGAAGGCAAAGCTGAATTATAAGCTAATAAGCTGATTTGTGGCTTCATTATTATTGGTGCTCAATTTTTAATGACGGTTCTTATGTTGAATTCAGGATTCTTTAATGATTACAAATAATATATAAATGTCTTTGCTGTCACTTGATCAGTTTAATGCATCCTTGCTGAATAAAAGCATAGATGGGGTATGTTTTTTTTTTTTTACCAAAATCATATTTACCTCACACTTTTGAATGGTAGTTTATAATGTTTTTTCTTCCAAGAAAATATTAAGCAGTTTTAGTTGTAGTAACTTTAGTGATATTTCAACTAGTTGCCAAAACAAATGTTTATAAATTAAAAAAATAAGTTTTTCCATCATCTAAACTTTATTTCAATGTATCTTCATGGTTTTCTATTTGTTGTATATTACCATAGTATTATGAAAAAAATGCTTCTTGTCATACCATATCAATTCCAATTCATGTATTCTTTACAGTACCTCGTAGTTCTCTGTCAATGCCTTGATTTTACCTAACTCATGGTACTGAAACATGGTACCCACTTCTAGCATGGTATATTATGGTACACCCAAACATTACCATTCAATATAGTGTACCTATCTTTTAAATATTGTGTTAGTATACTAAAAAACAAGGCTGTAGTAATGAAAATGACCATGTCATTCAAAAACATCATGTGTCAGGTGTGGTATCATCCTCCAATTGTGTCATTATTTACAATTAGTTTCTGTCAATTAGTGATTCAATGAATACTTGCATGAATGAATGTGAGATGGCTGTGGTATCTATGATACTCACTATGTTACTCATATACATGTACACCAGTCTTACTTGAACTGGTAAAATATTATGGTCATATATCTTGGTACAGTTAATTCTGTCGTGTTATTTTGTAGTTTAATTGTTAAGTCATAATACATAGTCTGCATGTTAGTTCAGTGGGTTGTTCGTAGTATTCTGTACTCTGTATACGATTATGGTAATCAACTGAAAACTTTTTCATAATGACAATAATCAAAATAAACAGTTCTGCCATTTCCTATAGTCAAACTGTAGGCTGTTGCCGAGCAACATAATCACATTTCAATACTGTTTTTATATCCATGTGTCAGAGGATGATTTCTGCCTGGAACAGCTCATGTTTAAGAGCACTGAATGACCGTACACAGTTTTCAGAGAGAGATGTGTGTATGTGTTTGGTTATGTGTCCCGCTAATGGTGCTATCATGAAGAGTCTCTTTGTTTTTGCCAGAAATGAGTGTTATGTTTATATTCATACTCACACATATGCAGATTTCACACAGGCCTGAATGACAGCTACGCTCTGTGCTTTTAAGACATTTGTCAGATTATTTGATGGGTTTGCATTAGAACTGTGTGCAGTGGTGCTAATATAGTAAAACACTGCGAGTTCATTGATCCGTGAGTGATTTTACTTTTGGATTTTAATACATTAAACAGTGAGGGACCTCAAAGTAAAGAAATAGCTCACCAATATGAAAAAAAGGTTTTGACATTAAAATTCAGTGAATAAACGTTCAATTTCACACAAAGTTGACTTCAGAAGACTTGGAATATAGTGTACAAGTTACATAGACTATACTTGTATGCTACAGTCCTCGATACAGATTAAACTAAACCAGTCCATGAAGAATTAGCAGATCAATTATAATAATCACTGCACTTTTGTTTACATTCATGCATATTCACTTTTATCTTGCTCACAAATAAAGTACAATACAAACACGTTAAATGATATTACTGGAAGCTATAAATACAACCCTTCTTAGTATTTATAATGCATTCAATAATATTCACATCAATGTGCAAATACTGATGACACTTGTGAATATTAAAGGAACAGTTCACCCTACAATGGAAATGGTCCTTGTTTTATTACCACCGGTATGCTGTTATGTGTCTATTTCCACAGGAGACAATGCACGTGAATAGCTTTACACGTCTCATACTGCATTCATCCATCGTTGATAGCAAAACTACAGGCTTTCTTGCAAATAGTGAGATCAGTTTGAATGTGCAGGGTTTTTCACACAGTTAAATAAAGCCTACAAGTCAAATAGACTACTTTAATGTTTCTTTTATAATGCCTTCTGCTTTCTGGAGCCGTCACAGAATCTGTCCCCATTCACTTTCTTTGTACATGGAAAAAAGGACAGCATGCAGGTTAGGAATGACAGAGTGAGTAATATTGAGAGTATTTTGATTTTTCGTGAACTATTCCTTTACGTGTTGTCTGAAGTCATGCCTTATCATGTTCTTACTCGTTTGAATCCATAACGTCCACTCACCAGAATCTCTCAGCACTAATCTGCCCAGTAACACTCTTACCCTTCCTTTATCTCTCCTCCCCTCAGGCGACTGACCAAGTCCACCCTCCTCCTCATCCCTCTCTTCGGCACTCATTACATGGTCTTCAACTTCCTCCCAGACTACTTCAACGTGAGCCTGCGGCTTTGCATCGAGCTGTGTCTGGGCTCCTTCCAGGTCATTCAGTCTGCTATCAGCACAACACAGCTTAAACACAAACACAGCACACATAAATTATTAATGCTGGGATACACTACACGACTTCTGCCCAGATACACGTGTTATTGCTAGTTGGCACAAACCAGAACCAGTCTGCAGATTTTCAGCACTTGGAGTTCATGAATTTAGTGTGTGATTCACAAACAAATGACTCTTTCTGATTAGCTCGTGTTAGTGAATCAGAAACATGCTGCTCAAACATATTCATACCAATACCATTTTCAGTCTGTCCTTTTTATTGAATCAAAAACTTCCAGCGCAACCAGTGTAGGCTGATTAATTAACTAATGTCTCTTTTACAATGGTTCTCTTCAGTGAATCAAAAACATGAAAAGCAACCTGTGTAGTTCACAAACAATTGAGTTAAGACCGTATTTAACCAGTTCTTTTATTAACATCAAAACAATACAGCACAAACAGTACAGTCTGGTTCATGAACAAATGACTTCAAATGCTTCTTTTTAGTGAACCACACACATACAGTACAGTACAGCTCAACCAGTGTATAGACCAAATGACTCTTTTAAAATGTTCTTAGTGAATCAGAAACATACAAAGCAGCCATTGTAGCCTGGTTCATAAGTAAATGATTCATTTAAACCGGTTTTTATTCAATCAACAACATGCAGCACAAAAAGTATTGTCCGATTTACACACAAATTACTTTTAGTCAATCTTAAACATAGAAAACCAGCGTAGTTCACAAAACAAATGCTTAGCAGTCTGATTCATGAACAAATGACTCTTTTAAACCAGTTTTTTTATTGAATTAAAAACACCTAACACAAACCGTATAGTCTGATTCATGAACAAATGACTCTTTTACAGCTGTTCTTTTAGTAAATGAAAAACATACAAAGCACCCAGCATAGTCTGATTCACAAACTTTTTCTTATTAAATTAAAAACATGCAGTGTAAATAATGTAGTCTGATTAACTAATAAATGACATTTTAATGAGTCACATGCTGACAATGAGCCGCATGTTTCTGCAAGAGTTTGTGGTCGATGAGCTATCCCCAGTCGTTTAGTAGATGATGGCCCGTTTTTCTCCATTTTCAGCCATTTACCAAATCCAAAAGTGTATAATGCCTAGTATTCTGTTCAGATTTTTAAAGTCATGTCTTCAAGTGAGCTGAGATCAAAACAAGCTCAGAGCAGACCTCATCCTCACCTTTGATCTGCTGAGACAGGAGATGGACGTTGGGGCTTTACAGATATTACTTAGTTAGATGGAACACTAATTGAGTTTCCTGAAGGGCCGGTGACTAATTTTAAAGATTAATTCCATGCAGGAGTTCAAGAAACATAACAGGAAGGCTGTTACCTTCTTGTAAAGGTTTAATATGATGTCCGTGATGTGTGTTTTTTAGTGCTAATTACTTTCTGTGAAGGCTAACATTGAAGAAAGACTTTGTCATTTATCTTGACTAGTCAGACATGTCAACTCACCCCGAATGTGTAAAAATGACTGACAGGCAGAAAGGCACCTCAAGTTTTTAGATTGCTATTTGCTGTTTACAGAGCCTACGACAGTCCTTGTGACAGGTTTGATATCTTAGGACATGTATTTTAGGGTTCTCAGTTAGATATATATATAGCCTGTATATGTAGTAAATATCGGGGTGGTGGGTGTGTGTGTGCTGGAGATTGACATGTCTCAAGCTATATTTTGATTTAGCCGCTTTCAAGGCTATCCCTCACTGATCCTAGGACATTTGGAAACACCTCTACAGCAGCATTTATCTGCCATTGATCTGATAGTACAGGGATAGCTCACCTGAAAATGAGAATTGTGCCATTATTTACTAATCCTCATGTTGTTTCAAATCTGTATGCTGTTATTTTTCTTTGAAAAGTAGAGTAGTTCTATGGATACCATCTTTAAACTGAATTTCTTGTGTCAGACATTGATTATGATGTGCAAAATTATTCTAAAATGATAAACTCAAGCTCACAAGAGTCATGTGCTTGTGAATCGGACTGCACTGGTTGTTTGGTCTGTTTTTGATTAACAAAAAAAATCCTATATAAAAGAGTCCTTGTTTGAGATTCTGACTTAAGTTGTGCTGTACGTTTTTAACCAGCTAAAACCAACCAGTTTAGAAGAGTCATTTGTTCATGAATCGGACTACAGTTCTGATTCACTAAAAAGAGCTGGTTTAGAAGAGTCATTTGTTCATGAATCGGACTACAGTTTCTGATTCACTAAAAAGAGCTGGTTTAGAAGAGTCATTTGTTCATGAATCGGACTACAGTTTCTGATTCACTAAAAAGAGCAGGTTTAGAAGAGTCATTTGTTCATGAATCGGACTACAGTTTTGATTCACTAAAAAAGAGCTGGTTTAGAAGAGTCATTTGTTCATGAATCGGACTACAGTTTCTGATTCACTAAAAAGAGCTGGTTTAGAAGAGTCATTTGTTCATGAATCGGACTACAGTTTCTGATTCACTAAAAAGAGCTGGTTTAGAAGAGTCATTTGTTCATGAATCGGACTACAGTTTCTGATTCACTAAAAAGAGCTGGTTTAGAAGAGTCATTTGTTCATGAATCGGACTACAGCTTCTGATTCACTAAAAAGAGCTGGTTTAGAAGAGTCATTTGTTCATGAATCGGACTACAGTTTCTGATTCACTAAAAAGAGCTGGTTTAAAAGAGTCATTTGTTCATGAATCGGACTACAGTTTCTGATTCACTAAAAAGAGCTGGTTTAGAAGAGTCATTTGTTCATGAATCGGACTACAGTTTCTGATTCACTAAAAAGAGCTGGTTTAGAAGAGTCATTTGTTCATGAATCGGACTACAGTTTCTGATTCACTAAAAAGAGCTGGTTTAAAGAGTCATTTGTTCATGAATCGGACTACAGTTTCTGATTCACTAAAAAGAGCTGGTTTAGAAGAGTCATTTGTTCATGAATCGGACTACAGTTTCTGATTCACTAAAAAGAGCTGGTTTAAAAGAGTCATTTGTTCATGAATCGGACTACAGCTTCTGATTCACTAAAAAGAGCTGGTTTAGAAGAGTCATTTGTTCATGAATCGGACTACAGTTTCTGATTCACTAAAAAGAGCTGGTTTAGAAGAGTCATTTGTTCATGAATCGGACTACAGTTTCTGATTCACTAAAAAGAGCTGGTTTAGAAGAGTCATTTGTTCATGAATCGGACTACAGTTTCTGATTCACTAAAAAGAGCTGGTTTAAAGAGTCATTTGTTCATGAATCGGACTACAGTTTCTGATTCACTAAAAAGAGCTGGTTTAGAAGAGTCATTTGTTCATGAATCGGACTACAGTTTCTGATTCACTAAAAAGAGCTGGTTTAGAAGAGTCATTTGTTCATGAATCGGACTACAGTTTCTGATTCACTAAAAAGAGCTGGTTTAGAAGAGTCATTTGTTCATGAATCGGACTACAGTTTCTGATTCACTAAAAAGAGCTGGTTTAGAAGAGTCATTTGTTCATGAATCGGACTACAGTTTCTGATTCACTAAAAAGAGCTGGTTTAGAAGAGTCATTTGTTCATGAATCGGACTACAGTTTCTGATTCACTAAAAAGAGCTGGTTTAAAAGAGTCATTTGTTCATGAATCGGACTACAGTTTCTGATTCACTAAAAAGAGTAATTTGTTCATGAATCGGACTACAGTTTCTGATTCACTAAAAAGAGCTGGTTTAGAAGAGTCATTTGTTCATGAATCGGACTACAGTTTCTGATTCACTAAAAAGAGCTGGTTTAGAAGAGTCATTTGTTCATGAATCGGACTACAGTTTCTGATTCACTAAAAAGAGTAATTTGTTCATGAATCGGACTACAGTTTCTGATTCACTAAAAAGAGCTGGTTTAAAAGAGTCATTTGTTCATGAATCGGACTACAGTTTCTGATTCACTAAAAAGAGCTGGTTTAGAAGAGTCATTTGTTCATGAATCGGACTACAGTTTCTGATTCATGAAAGAAGACTACAGTTTCTGATTCACTAAAAAGAGCTGGTTTAAAAGAGTCATTTGTTCATGAATCGGACTACAGTTTCTGATTCACTAAAAAGAGCTGGTTTAGTCAATGAAGAGCTGGTTTAGAATGAAGTACAGTTTCTGATTCATGAGTCATCGAATCGGACTACAGTTTCTGATTCACTAAAAAGAGCTGGTTTTCAATGAAGTACATTCTGTTCATGAATCGGACTACAGCTTCTGAACAAAAAAGAGTGAAGAAGAGTCATTTGTTCATGATCGGACTACAGTTTCTGACTAAAAAGAGCTGGTTTAAAAGAGTCATTTGTTCATGAATCGGACTACAGTTTCTGATTCACTAAAAAGAGCTGGTTTTGAGTCATTTGTTCATGAATCGGACTACAGTTTCTGATTCACTAAAAAGAGCTTTAAAAGAGTCATTTGTTCATTTGTTCGGAATACAGGACTCTGATTCACTAAAAAGAGCTGGTTTGAAAAGAGTCATTTGTTCATGAATCGGACTACAGTTTCTGATTCACTAAAAAGAGCTGGTTTAAAAGAGTCATTTGTTCATGAATCGGACTACAGTTTCTGATTCACTAAAAAGAGCTGGTTTAAAAGAGTCATTTGTTCATGAATCGGACTACAGTTTCTGATTCACTAAAAAGAGCTGGTTTAGAAGAGTCATTTGTTCATGAATCGGACTACAGTTTCTGATTCACTAAAAAGAGCTGGTTTAAAAGAGTCATTTGTTCATGAATCGGACTACAGTTTCTGATTCACTAAAAAGAGCTGGTTTAAAAGAGTCATTTGTTCATGAATCGGACTACAGTTTCTGATTCTAAAAAGAGCTGGTTTAAAGAGTCATTTGTTCATGAATCGGACTACAGTTTCTGATTCACTAAAAAGAGCTGGTTTAGAAGAGTCATTTGTTCATGAATCGGACTACAGTTTCTGATTCACTAAAAAGAGCTGGTTTAAAAGAGTCATTTGTTCATGAATCGGACTACAGTTTCTGATTCACTAAAAAGAGCTGGTTTAGAAGAGTCATTTGTTCATGAATCGGACTACAGTTTCTGATTCACTAAAAAGAGCTGGTTTAAGAGTCATTTGTTCATGAATCGGACTACAGTTTCTGATTCACTAAAAAGAGCATTTGTTCATGATTCAGTTTCTGACTAAAAAGACAGTGTTCATGATTACAGTTTCTGATTCACTAAAAAGAGTAATTTGTTCATGAATCGGACTACAGTTTCTGATTCACTAAAAAGAGTAATTTGTTCATGAATCGGACTACAGTTTCTGATTCACTAAAAAGAGTCATTTGTTCATGAATCGGACTACAGTTTCTGATTCACTAAAAAGAGCTGGTTTAAAAGAGTCATTTGTTCATGAATCGGACTACAGTTTCTGATTCACTAAAAAGAGCTGGTTTAAAGAGTCATTTGTTCAGTACATTCTGATTCACTCGGCTACAGCTTCTGATTCACTAAAAAGAGCTGGTTTAAAAGAGTCATTTGTTAGTTAGTCGGACTTCAGTGTTTGGGCCGTGTGTTCTTGATTGATTAAAAAATACAAGTTTGAACTTGAACAAAAGCACAAAAATTCTTCAGAATTGTCTCTTTTGGATTCGACAGAACAATTAACAGCATAAGAATTAATGAGCGATTCCTATCAGGTTTATATTCAGAGTGACACCTGCTAAATGTGTAAGCTGTTGGATGGTATTCATGTGGAACTATCTGATTCTTCACTGTGGATGTGACATTTAATCTCATGGATACTTTTGAAGGATTGGGATCTGATCCGGATGACTCGAAAAAACACAGATACATCCATGATTATGCATGAATGGTGTACTATGGGCCTGCAAAAACAGTGTTAACAGCAGAAAATTGTTTTGTCTCATAACACTGAGATGAAAGGGAGAGGAAGACAGATGGATTTATAATATTTGTAGATATTTGATCTGAGGAACATTTTATTCAATTGACAGAAACTGACTTTCTCTTCATTGATTTTCTTAAGGGTGTCATTGTGGCAGTTCTCTACTGTTTCCTGAACCAGGAGGTGAGTGATTATTATGTGGCAGCTCTCACACACCATACAAATACAAAATATACACCAACAAATAATGTGCTGAATGCTAGATTCCAAAAGTGCAATGCCCTTATACTTTTACCAACTGTAATAACGCATGCAAGTCCGATATCTGGACTAACCAGCTTGCTTACTGTTGATTCTGCATGTTATGTTTGTTTTTGAAATGATGCCTAAACAAGATTTGTACTCAAAATCTGGCCCAATAAACTCCCTGACAAACATGTTTGCCAGTCTTTGTTAATTTGATAAGAAACAGACAGGAGAATTCACAAGAGGACTGGTTAAAGGCCAATATGCAATTAAGGATGAATAATAATAATGCATTGCATTTCAGTCTTGCATTTAAGAAAATCATTTTTAACAAAGCCAATATATTAAAGGCAAAAATGAAAATTTGCTGAAAATGTACTCACCCTCAGGCCATCCAAGATGTAGATGAGTTTGTTCCTTCATTGGATTTAGAGAAAATTTAGCATTACATCACTTGCTTAAAAATGCATCCTTTGCAGTGAATGGGTGCCGTCAGAATGAGAGCTGATTAAAACATCAGAATAATATAAAATATATACATACATTTATAACATATGTTAGATTTAGGTTTGATCAAAGTCTCTCCTGAGATGTTGTTTATTGTACAGTATATGTGTTTGTCTGTCAGGTTCAGAAAGAAATATGCTTACGTTGGATGCGATATCAAGAAGGGAGTTACCTTGTCGTCCCCGTTGGAGCCAAAGGAAGTCAGATGGACACTCCATTCTAGAGTCAGTAAAACTCACCAGTGCTTCTAACACCTCCAGAAAACACGAACATCTGAATAAAACACAGTTTTATTAAATGTAGATTGTATCGCTCAGTTGATATGACAACACATGTCTTAAAGAGCCAGAATATACAGTATTTGGGCTGCAGTATATCTGGTCAAAAGTTGAATAAAAATGTGAATACTGGAATTCATCATTGCAAACCTGCTGCTTTTCGGGGGGGATTCTGTGTGGGTTTAATCAAAGAATGTACATATATAGAGAAAAGCCTATAAAAATATACTTATGTTGTCCTTCAAATTCAGATGTTATAATGATTATGATATTTATTACTTTGGGGAAATGTTAAACTCTAATAATGTATCCAATAAGCACGTATTTATCTGTATGTATGTTTACAGTATTAACGCTTGTAAAGAGAAATACAATTCATTGGTAGATTCATGGATTTTTGAGTGAGATACAGGTAACCAGACAAGTTGTTATGTTTTATATGTTGTAATTCTGTAGAATTTGTAATATTTCTATTTGTACAATTTCCTTATCTTTTATTTCCCAAGTTGTTTTGTGTTTCATAACTGTATTGCTGTGTATATTTAGCTGAAACGCTTGTAATATGCTGCAAGTTCCCATAGTGTGACAACATGCCCTGCAATTTGCTCATCATATGTTCCTGTATGTTTTTGTCCCCTGCCAGTAATGTTCAAAAGCGTCTTTGTAGCAAAGACTGAAAGGTGTGTGTTTCCAGCTAAAATTGTAACAACTAGCCCGGGTTCTCCTTTCTGCTTGTTGATTCGTTTCTTTTTACAACTAAAAAATGACTTAAGTATTCAAATGTTGCAGCTATCCACCTTAATTCACACGGCCATTTGTACCTTGATGAGCGAGGCTTCCGGTGCCATTCGCTCTGTTATTTCAGCTCTACTACAACATACCGTTATGCTGCAAACTGCTATTTGTTATGATGTTATTTTAATTCAATATCATAGTCGTAACACACTGGTTTGTCGCACAAATAGTCTCACCGTTTACTGTTTGTTATAGGCTACTTTTAGTTATTTATTTACCTGTAGCGACCATGTCTCGCACATTCAAAGAAAACAGAGCAGAGATTAAAATGCCAAATGTGTTTAACAGTGGAATGTTTTCATGTGTCTAAAGACTGCTGTTGTGTTGCTTTATATTTAGCCTTTTCATCTAATTCTCACCAAATGTGCATTTATACTCTATTGCCTATAAAAGCTAGTAAAATCATTGTAAACTTTTTTATATGTTGTATTATACTGTACATTTCTAGCTGTAATAGGCCTACATTATTTATTTGTTTATCTGTCAGTTTTCACATGCTCTCTGAGTGGCCTTAAGTGTATTAATGCATCAAATCAGAGTACACAGAGATGGAAATATTACCCAATTTTATGCTCTATCTCTGTAATGGATTTTATCATTTTTTAAGCTTTAATAGTGCAATTAAGTTGACGTCGTCACTCGCGTGCTTGCTATTGTGTGTGTGTGTGTGTGTGAGCTGGTCCAATGTGTACGTGTAGCCTACCTATTTTTAAACTTGTCTTGATTTAATGTCTATAATATAATAACTTTTTTAAAAACAGGAAAAATGTATACATGAAATGGATTTGTCTGTCATTAATAAACACCGACCCCTGCTGGTCAATACATCACACTACTTACTCACCATAATCATTTTAATGAGATTTGTCATGTTTAGGGTTTTGAAAGTATTGTTTTGTTCTTTATTCATTTTGCTAACAATTAGAACCAACTTGAGGTGCAGACAAAAATGGTCTGTCTTCGTTTATTTATTTATTTTGTTTTCACACATTTTCATCTAATCTGCCACGAAATGTTAACCCAACTTTGCCAAGTAATTTGGATCTAGCAGCTTGGACATCCAATTCATTTTAGCGAATTATTTCATATAATCCAATGAATCGATTCACCGCGAGTCATCGCTTTTTTCCGCTCTATTTTTATTGTTAAAATATATTTTGGATTAGTTTATAGCCTTCCCACGTGTGTTTGAACAATTCTAACAGTATTTCTAACGTCATTACAAAAGTTTTAGTCTAAAACAAAGCCACATAAAGTCAGGGAATTTACAAATATGTTGTGAATTGGTGCGACCAAAACATAAAAAAATAATCTCAGCATTAGTTTGTCAATAATAAAAACGCTAATTATTAGTAATAATTCTACAATATTGCTCCCCTTGCGTGTTTTACAGCGATTTCTGAATCGCTTTGTGAATCGGTTCGACTGAATCATTCAAAAGACTCGGTTTGAAAAAACGATTCGTTCGCGAGCATTACTTCAGCGCTTGTGAATCGGTTCGACTGAATCATTCAAAAGACTCGGTTTGAAAAAACGATTCGTTCGCGAGCATTACTTCAGCGCTGAAGCAATATGATGGCGAGGCGTGGCGTTTACAAACCCCTGTGTAATGATTGGCGTGCTAAAGTAAAAGACGTTTTCCTTTTTCCGAAAAAAAAGAAGGTTTGGAAAGGAAAGTGTCTTGAGAAAACATGGCGGAGTAAGAGAAAGAAACTTCACCGATGCTTCTTCAGAAAGCGAGAATCTCTCCCACCACACCACAGGACATGTCGCGCGAATACACACTTTAAAGCTGTTCAAATCTGAAAGTGAGGTATGAGTTTGATTTCGTTTCTCTTCGGCATTATTTAGTTTGTGCCCGAACAGCTTCTCCTTCTCTGAACTATTCTGTGTTGCATAGTAACGTTACTTCCTTGTCGTTTTAAGAAAGTTTATTTTTACTTCTATGGCAATTTCATTAAAACAAGACTCTACTAGTCAAAATGATCTTTTAACGTTACAGTGTATCTCAACGACAAGTCAGTATATGCTGACCATGGCATAGTAGCAGTGACACGATCGGCTCTGTCAAAACTTCTCCACCACTACGTTATATTAGAAACAAATTGGCAAAACATTTAATTTCCATTACTGTAAGCCCCTAAAAATAAAGATATAATATTTACATTTCAATGTATTTATACCCATATGCTTGATATCATATAAAGTAATATATTTAATTTTATTCTAGCTATTTTATAGGACAATTGGCATTTTTACGTGTTTTTTTCTTCTTTGTAGCCTTCTTAGTTGCATCCAGACGACTTTTATCAATAAGACTCATTGACATGATACATATAAGTAAGAAATACAGAAGTAAATCATTGTTTTTTTATTAAAATAAGAATTGAGTATGTTCCTAACTCTTTTGAGTGTAAGCTGTTTTCCAAAGCCTCCTGTGGGTTTGATGAGAAACACCTGGAAAGGCTCCGGCTGACAGACTGGACACAGCAGCTCTTGTGTTTGTGTGCTTGAATCTTTTAATGAAGCGCAGGCGTTTACAGTGTACAGGCTGTACCTTTGTGTTGTATTCTGTTCACAAAGCTATTGTCACTCTTGTAGAGCCTTTGAATAAGTGGCTCAATGACTCTGGAACTGTTAGCATAAAGAAAACATGAACTGAAAGGATGGTGCAGTTGTTTCTTTATATGGTTTCGGATCAGTGTGTGTGTGTGGTTAAATACTACTGGCATGACTGTTTAGTGAAATCACCCTGCAAAGGAATTTGATATGTCAAACAAAAAGGAGAATTCATAGAGCGTGTCTTTATCACATACTTGAGTAAACATATGTTTGGACATGGCCTGGGCTTTGCTGAACCAACTGGCTCAGGACTTTAGGAAAGGAGGCTGGAGCCACAAAACCACTGTGATTGGCCTATTGTGGTCTAAAATACAGAAGTGTTTACAATTCATATCAAATCAACTGTTTTTTGCTCAAGACATTGCAGAGGTGAAGGTCGCAGCCCTTTCCTGAGTATTCAGATTGTGGTTGAGTTTTGAATGTGAACAATGCTTTTAGATTTCTGCTCAATACAAGGAATTCCTGAAGTACAAACAAATATGATTTATGTTGTGTTCCCACTGTTCTGTTTCTGATCAAGATGAAGTTCATTCAAACATGTAAGTGTTGTCATGATTAACTCACACTCTTGCTTTCCCAAACTTAGGACGCTCTCCTGTGCAGTGTTATTTTAGTATTGTTTATGAATATACTATTGAATAAATGAATTAGCTTTTATTTAATATTTTTTTTTGTTTTTTAATTTTTATTTTAGAATGTTGTTATGTTTTATTAGTTTTTGTTTTTTAAATATCTTTTATTTTTTATTTTATTTTTTTTTAGTTCTTCAGCTTAAGCATATTTTATAGTAATTGCCAAGACAACGTTTCTAGTTTTCATGTGTTTTTTATGTTTGTTTTTAATCTAATATTTATATTTTAGATTTATTAAAACATTATTTAAACTTAATTTCAGTTAACAAATAATAATTAATTATTATTTATTAAATCATTTTTGTTTTAGTTAACAATGACATGGCTGCGTCTGTGGAATGCAAAAGGAAATATTTTACAGATGTATATCACCAAAAGTTATGATAAAGAAAGATCATGCAGCTCAAGTATTCTGAAGTCATATGAACTTTGTGTGAGTATGTATGTTTGTAGAGTATTTTCTCAAAAAAACTCAATTTTACCATATCTAATTTCCACAAATGCATAATCTATATTCAAACATGTCAATTTTACCATATCTAATGAAGAAGCATTGCACCAGGCATAATCTATATTCAAACATGTGGCATGAAGAAGCATTGCACCAGGTTTAACATCAGCAGTGCCAAATGACATTGAATCCTTGGGTTCTTCCTCACACAAACCTATCACGTGACTTCAAAAGACTTGGCATGGTTTGTGAGTCATATGGACTTTTTAATTATGCTTTTTTGTCAACTTTGTTGCTGGACAGGTTCTTTCTTACCATTGAAACTTTTTTGAAAATGACTCCACTTTTGTTTCTTGGAACAAATCATCTCATGGGTGGGTCTGAAATGGCGTAAGGGTGAGTAAATGGTATCTAATGTGTCAGCGTCCCTTCAGATGAAAGCATTAATCAAGATTATAGATGGTAATGTTGGTCTTCATTTTAAATGAAAAACCCTTTGTTTTTCTCATGCACTGGCTTATCCGACACTTGCCCGGGTCACGTCAAACAGCCACTGCAATGCAACAACTTTCCATCCTGGAAAAAATGTATCTTGATGATCGGATAGTTGCTCATGAGGAAGTCAAGAGACTTCCTTGTGTTCACCCATCTACATGAGATGCAACACGATACCTACTAAGTCAGAATTAATTTGTAGGGTGGAAGTGTTGCATGTTGTGATTAATCAGTCATTGACTGTTTTCTTGGTGATATCATTAGTTACTTACACCTCTCTCTCTCTCTCTCTCTGTGTGTGTGTGTGTGTGTGTGTGTGTGTGTGTGTGTGGCAGAAGGTACAGAGAGGGGGGGGGGCTCAAATTTCTTAGACTCTTTCTTTAGTGTCGCTCGCCTGTCAGACGGATGAAGATTCAGAGCTGGTGAAAGCATAGACATCTTCGCTCTTTGTTTATCTTTTGTTATGGTGACATGATAATTCGATTTATTTCCAAATCTGCATGTTTGCTGTCGGGTTTTTGTTTTAAACTTGGACTTTTACTATGAATTTAAATGGATATGATCACAAAAGACGAGGATCAAGCGTTTCATGTTCGTTCCAGGTAGGAGGACCATATGTTAACTGGTTTAACATTGCATGCATTTAAACATGTGGTTAAAGCAACCAAAAGACTTCACATGGCGTCAAATATGTCGTTTAGCGCTTGAGTTTGTCATTCTTTAGCAGATGTGATCCACTGACGTGCACCTGTTTTTCCATCAGATAAACAGGGTTTGAAATTGAAATGTGAGAGGGTGGAGGCGAGTGAATGAGGGCTCAGGTTTGTCGAGAGATCTCCTGTGTGTACATTTTTAATGGGTGTGTTTAAAAATTAAAAGGGAGTGTCATCAGTTGTTGCACTATTTTGTCTCTTGTATTGCTGTCGTACATCCTGAAATACTGCAGGAGCATCTCACACTGGTTTCTCTTTCCGCACAGCTTTTACAGAAAATATTGAAGAGAGCAGGGAATGGGATTGAATTCGGTAGGATTTGGAGCACATGCACAAAGCACTAGGCCATGGCCCCAACAAGCCTTGGAGTTTGGATGGGATGGTCCATCTAAACTTGAACTTTTCTGTTCATTTCTTGATCATTTGCTCACCTTCATATAATTGCAAACCTTTCATTTGTTGAACAGAAAAGGAGATGTTTGAAAACATGTTCACTCTGCTTCTTTCCATACAATGAATGCTCCAAAAAGCATCAAAAACACACCAGCACAACAGGAGTCCATACCACTTATGCAGTTTATGCCAAGTCTTCCAAAGCTGTACAGAGACTGATCTACTATTGTATGGTGGGTAAAGTTATTTAGTGAGTATCTTTCCTACTGCTGCTTCCAGATATCATTCCCCATTCTGAACTACCATGTTTCGTTTGGTCATCAAGGCAAGGTTATTTTAGTAATGTTTTATAATGTAATTATATTATTAATATTTTATATTCTCAGTTTTGTTTTAGTTATTTAGTTTAAGTTCTTGTGCTTTTGTCATTTTTATTAGTATTTAGTTTCTGTTTTAGTAATTGTAGTACTTTAAACTTTTAAATATTTTCCTTAGTTTTTTTTCCCTATTTCCCAAAATATTTAATATTTTTTAAGTTTTAGTTAACGATAACAACACTGATTCAAATGGACTACTTTTACAGCACTTCGCGTGTGTGTGTGTGTGTGTGTTTTGGTCACAACTCATTTTTATTGTATGGAAATCAAAATGAAGACTAGGCCTATTTCCAAGTCCTTGAAAGTTGTACAGCGGCTCTTCCTCTATTTGATCAAAGTTATTTAATGAGTATTTATTTTTACTCAATTCTCGATATTTGAACTGTCATTTAACGATACCATCCAATGCTAAGTATTACACTTTTCATATTTTATGTTAATATTTTGAATTGGCTTTTATATTAGTGTTTTCATTTAAGTTTTAGTAATTTTGTTAATTTATTTCTATTAAATTATTGTTTTATTTCTATTTAGCTTTATTTTAGATACAACTTACAATAGTTGCCAGTGCAGTTCATGAAGTTTTTCATGTAATTATATATAATTTTGTTTAATCTTTAATACTGAAATAATTGTTTGAACACTTATTTAATAATAACAAACTGATACAGCTGATAGCAGCTTAATTTACAACTTCGACATGTTCCTCACACAGTGCTCTTGTTTGGCTTCGGAAGACTTGTAATATAGCTTCTGATTTAAGTGGACTGCTTTTATAATACTTATTTGCTCACAACACCTTTTGTATGGAAAAGAGACATTGTGCTAAACATTTTCCTTTTATGTTCTACAGAACTCCTGGAAAGACTTGAAGGTGAATGAATAATGACAGAAGTTACATTTTTACAGAGAGCTGTCCCTTTAAAGTGGTCGTTTTAGAAATGAACCGAAATAACGAGCAACATATGCCTGGCGTTTCAGTAACTATCAGTGAAATTCATGATTCAATTCAATTCTCAGTGGAGAAATCACGTCAGCCGCTCGGCTCGCGTCCCACCTCGCTGAGGATAAAGAAATTAGAACATGTGAACGCCGCCAGCCTTCCGATGAGGACACTGGGCAAAGCGCGGGATTTAACTCTGTAATGATTTTCCCAGCGTGGCCTTGGTTACCTGAGTGTTTCTCTGGCTGGAGTCGATTGGTTCTTCACGATAACATCTCACTCTACTTCAGCAGAACATTAATCAATTCTGGCAGGTTTTCTTGGATTGCTTTATTCCTTCACAGCTCTAAAGCCTTCCTACCTTCTCTTTCACCTACCTTCTAGATGTTTACATATTCTGAAGAACATTGTGCACTTGATTGTTTGCTTACTGGCCCAAGCCAAAAGCCTAACTAGACTCTCACGTCTGTTTTAGGTCCCTCATTCAGTGTACTGTAGATTCATGTATGTTTTTTTGTCTTCTAAATACATATATTTAAATGTATTGTATTATGAATATTTAAACTAGCCTCAACAAGCCACATGATTTGAGTTATCATTCATGTCTGTTGCTGAAATGGTGCAGGACTAGCTAATGCTGGGTACACACTAAAAGATTTTACAATTTTATAAGATCTTCAAAATGTGAGAGACCACACACATGAGGACAAAAAATCCTAGATTGAACCGTTTTGCTCCTATAGTGTGTGGTGTGCTGCGATGTGAGGAAGACAGCACACCACACACCAACAGATTTTCAACCAGAGTCCTGACTGTGAACACGGGAAACCTCGCAGAAGCTCTCGAGACTTGAGAATAAACAAGATTAGTTTTTATTGCTATTTTAGAACAAAGAACATGCAAGGGCAATAATATATAACTTGCATCAAATACAATAATAAACAGATAAACAGATACATAAATTAAATTAAAAAAGCAATAAGAAAATTATATTTCATTAAACAAGTATAAATAATGACAAATTATTCAAAGAATAGATTTAAGGCAAAGTCCCAGTCTTTGGTAATGGCAGGAAGAAATTGCGACGATAGTGTCCAAATGCTTTTGTGCTGCACCATGACACGTGTTTGTTACGGTTTGTTATGCTTTCGTCTTCAGTCAGATCGCTTTCTGATTGGATATTGTTTAGTTTCACGTGATAATCTGCAGATCAATCACGTGTTTGTCCTCGGTGTCCCCCCCACACAGCAGGATTTCTGATCGGGGCGCCTCAGACGTTCTTCCGAGCGGATTCAGTCACTCTTAACACACCTCACACCACAGAAAAATCTGATAAGATAATCTTTAGATCCACCAAGATAATCTGGACATTACCTAGGATTGTCAGAAGGGGAGAAATCGGCCCAAAATCAGCCCGATTATCTTCTGGTGTGTACCCAGCATAAGTGTCAAAGCTTAATTCTAATCCTTAACCTTCAGTATGAGTAAGTAATAGTATGACTCTGCATGACTTGGCAAGCAAAACGAAGTAATTACACTCATAAAAATAAAGGTTCCAAGAGGGGGTTTTCACGGTTCTTAAAATAACCTTTTCTTTCTTAGTTTGAAGAACAAAGTTTGTACAATGGAAAGATTCCATACATGTTCAAGATTCTTCATGGAACCATTGCCATTAAAGAACCATCATTAAAAAAAAATCAACTTTCCAAAAGTTTTTTTTTTTTTTTTGCAGCACCAATGCCATGGAAGAAAAATAGTTGGTTCCCCAAATAACCTTGTTCAGTGAACAGTTCTTAAAATAACATTTTTTTTCTTAGTGTGAAGAACTTTAAAAAAAAAAATCTAAAGAACCTTTTTCCATCATAAAGAACTTTTTGTGGAATGGAAATTTCCATAAATGTTAAAGGTTCTTCTTGGAACCATGGATGCCAATAAAGAACCTTTATTTTTAAGAGTGTAAGTGGAAAAATATCAGAAGCTGCATTGCATTTTTTACTGAAGTTGACCCATCCAACTGGAATAACGGGTTTAGGAGCTGTTGCTCTCGTTCCTCTGCGCGTGGTAATCTCGGTGTCCTCTCACTCATAATTGGAACTGACGCTTGCCATCGGGTGTCCGTAGATGACACTGGCATGTGGCACTGTTGCATCTGTTATCAGGAGGCTTACCGCTGACCCCCCGTTTATGTGTACGAGACCCAGCGTAACCGGTCGCCGCATGTCAACAAGAAAACATTTTACAGGCTAAAGCCTGGTTTGGTTATGCAGAGGCTTGGGGAAGGTCTCACAGAGGGGGTTATCTAGGAATTCGGTGTCTTTTGGCAGAGGTCAGTCCGTTCTGGGATGTATCTGAAAGGGTCGAAGCCGTGGATCTCATGCTGCACCCCGTGGAGAATTAAACATGTCTATCACACCGGAGGAGAGAAAGTCATGAACAAGTTTAAGATGTTTAGACGGTGCGCTGAAAGTTCCAAAAAGAAAAAGGAAAAAAGGTGAGGTTTGTGAGTTTTCCTGCACACTGTTGCCTGGGTGTTGGAGGCGATTGCTAGTTCAAAAGTTTGGGGTCAGTAACATCGTTTTTTTGAAAGAAACTAATATTTTTGTTCAGCTAGGATACATTAAATTGATCAGAAGTAACAGTGAAGATGTACATTATAATGGTACAAAAGATTGCATGTTTCAAATAAATGTTATGCTTCATGGTTTCCATAAAAATAATAAGCAGCATAACTGATTTCATCGTTGATGATAATAATAATAAATGTTTCTGGAGCAGCAAATCAGCATATACAAAGGATAATGTGACACTGAAGACTGGACTAATGATGCTGAATATTCAGCTTTGAACATAGCATTAAATTACATTAAAAAAAAAAAAGTTATGTTTTGGTGAGGACTAAAAATTTACTTTTTTCTTACAAAAACATACTTGGAAAAATACTCTGCAATAACAAACAAACTTTGTACGCAAATACAACATACATGTTTATATATTGCACATATTTCGTCATACTTTAGACCGTTTCCGAGCATTCAAGTCAGCCTTCTGGTTGCTGGTACGTGGAAGCGTTTTCAGATACGATTCTTAGTCACTCTGTGAAACTCTTTAAACTGTTCATAAGGGAGTCATCATGTTTTTAGTGCGTGTCAGCCAAAAATACCTTTTCAAGAACTTGTGTAGACAAAGACCTAATGATGTTGGTGTTGTAGTAATTCTTCTAGACTTTGCTAGCATATCTGTGGAATGCTGTTGTTTGCCACAGACAAATATTTTAACTTGATGTCGCTTGGTGTGTATAAATGAATAGTAAATGCATTTAGAGTAAATAGACTTAAATGAAAGCTGTTATGATGACTTGGGTCCTCATCAGTAAGGCCTCTTAAAAAGGCCTGTGTATTTAAATATAAAAGTACAGAATGTGCTGAAACACAATTACTAAACTGCTTATTAGGTTTAAGTTGCTTCTAGTTCTTTTCTTTTACTAGTCTTATTAAAGTGTATATCGTTTGATATATTTATTATTTCAGTCCCAGCTACTTTAGTTGTGTCTCTGTGCTCATCCTAGTTACAGCCCTAGAAAATAGACATTTGGTTGAAAATCAATCAATAAAATATGTATATTTGACTTTATGTAATTCAGTGTTTTATTCATTTATTTATATTTATTTAAAATGTAGCTTTTATTTATTTGTATTTATTTAATTGCATTTTTATGTATTATTATTTACTTATAATTTATCTTATTTATTTATTACTTATAATGTTTATTTATATATTTAACTATTTATTATTTTATGTATGTATATATTTTTTATTATTTTTTTTTCTTCAATAATTCTTTATTAATTTATTTTATTAATACAATTTTATTTTTTGTTTCATTATTTATTAATTATTTAATAGTTTTTATGTAAATTTGTATTCATTTATTGGAGTTATTTTGCAAAACTTTTTTTTTTTTTTTTTTTTTTTTTACTAAAATACTTTTTTTTGGTCTAAGATAAATAACCTAATAATCCCATTTTGTCCTAATCTTGCTCCTTGCTCTCCTCTCTACTGTCCCGTGCAGGATGGAGGCCTCGTGTCTGGAACTGGCTCTGGCAGGTGAGCGTCTGTGTAAAGTGGGAGATTACAGTGCGGGTGTCTCCTTTTTCGAGTCGGCCATCCAGCTGGGCACAGAAGACCTGCAGATTTTGAGCGCTATCTACAGTCAGCTGGGCAATGCCTACTTCCACCTGCACGACTACAACAAGGCGCTGGAATACCATCGGCATGACCTCACGCTCACCAGGTCTTGATCTGGAAGCTTATGTCACTGTTTCAAAGCTGGTAGGATTATGTTCTTATCTAAAATAAGATGTTTTGTTATTCTTACTCTTTCAGAACTATCGGAGATCAGCTGGGGGAAGCTAAAGCCAGTGGGAACCTTGGAAACACATTGAAGGTTTTGGGTCGCTATGATGAAGCAGCAGTTTGTTGCCAAAGACATCTGGACATTTCCAGGATGCTCCATGATAAGGTGAGGTGTTTAACACAACCAAAGGGCCTTTTAATGCAATAGCCGAACTCAAAAGGAAGCTTGCATGCACGTGCGACGTGTTGAATAAAATCTGACAGCTATCATATGGCGTCATCAGGCTGAGAATATCACATTGACTATTTTTATGGCACATTTTGTCCTTTTTTGGAGCTTGACAGCTCCTCGTCACAGTATGCTTGCAGAAAACTTCCAAGTAAAAAGAAACAAGCCTCATTGCTTGGAAAAATATCGAAATATGACAAGATGATAAAAATAAATATAATTTTAAATGCATTTATTGACTGATTTTATTTATTTATTGATGTAAGCAATACTATTTATTTATTGATAAACTGTTAGAATATAAATAAATAAAATGGTTTGTATTTACAGTGTTTTTTTATCAAATAAAAATATATCTTTTAAAATAAGACTTCAGGGGTCACCAAATCAGGGGTGCCAGGGGTCACCAAGTTCAGTCTGGAGGGCCCTGCAGGTTTACATCAGGGCCAGTGTCCTGCAGTGTTTACATCAGGGGTCACCAAGTTCAGTCCTGGAGGGCCAGTGTCCTGCAGTGTTTACATCAGGGGTCACCAAGTTCAGTCCTGGAGGGCCAGTGTCCTGCAGTGTTTACATCAGGGGGGTCACCAGTGTCCTGCAGTGTTCAGTCACCATGGAGGGCCAGTGTCCTGCAGTGTTTACATCAGGGGTCACCAGTTCAGTTGGAGGGCCAGTCCTGCAGTGTTTACATCAGGGTCACCCAGTGGAGGGCCAGTGTCCTGCAGTGTTTACATCAGGGGTCACCAAGTTCAGTCCTGGTTTACATCAGGGCTTACAGGTGCATCTCAGAAAATAAGAATATGGTGAAAAAGTACATTTTTTCCTGTAAATTATTTCAAAAAGTGAAACTTTCATATATTTTAGATTCATTACATGTAATGTAAAACACTTCAAAATGGTCAAATTTTTTATATCCCATGTTTAAGGGCGAGTACATGATGACAAAATCTTTCTATTCCTTTAAACTCCATTTGAACAGTTCAGGGCCAAGTTTGCCTCGGATGTTTTCGGAAGTCCTGTTATCCCGAGACACTACTTGATCTATTTTAACTGACCATAAACATAGTTTAAATGCAAGCCGTTGATGCGTTTTCAGTGTGTAATGATTGGTGCGTGTGGACTGACTGTTGTGTGTGCGTGTCTGTGTGTGGTTTTGTTAGGTGGGGCAGGCCCGAGCGCTGTATAATTATGGGAATGTGTACCACGCCAAGGGGAAGAACATATGCTGGAGCGGTATGGACCCTGGGGAATTTCCTGAGGAGGCACGCATCGCTCTGAAGAAAGCAACAGAGTACTACGAGTGAGCCAGCATGTGTTGTTTTCATTCTTTTGAACACCCAAACCAGTGTGTAGACGAAACACTTGTGCCAAAAGACAAAATACTTAATTTCTGAAAGAGCATTGCAGAGACTGCAGCAATGTTTTCCAAAGGCATGCTAAAGCTTGTATTGTTTTATCCCTGCCACTGTATCTAATACTGCACCTCTCGGTTTGAAGAGCGAATCTGGCCATTGTGAAAGAGTTGGGGGACAGAGCGGCACAGGGCAGGACCTACGGTAACCTTGGCAACTCGCACTATTTGCTCGGACACTTCCAGGATGCGGTTCTGGCTCACGAACAGGTATTTTATATGGGGTGTTTCTTAAATGAACAAGCCTGTGGTTTCCATTAAAATGGACAAACTGACAGTTTCATAAAAATGCAAAAACTGATAAATGTTGAATTGCTGTACAGAAAAGGTCTGTATTATCATGTTATCAATTATATGACAGTGACGTGACATACGGTCAAGTATGATGACCCATACTCAGAATTCATGCTCTGCATTTACCCATCCAAAGTGCACACACACAGCAGTGAACACACACTCTCTCACACACACTCTCTCTCTCACACACACAGCAGTGAACACACACCCCGAGCAGTATTGTGGATATATGTATTGCAACAGTAAATATTACTACACACAATAATAATGCAGAAACGTGCAGTGTTGTAATCTGTGCATCTGCCATGCAGAAATTGCTCATGATGAACAAATCAAAAGGGGTTATGTTTCATGAATTAGGCTTATTGTAAAAATAAATAATGTTTGTTTGTTTGATTTTACAGCGTCTTCTTATTGCAAAGGAGTTTGGAGACCGAGCTGCAGAGCGGAGAGCATATTGCAACCTTGGAAATGCATACATATTCCTTGGACAATTTGAAGTCGCAGCTGAACATTACAAGTCAGTTCGCTTTTTATTTTAAATTATTTTTTTTATTATATTTTGTTTTATTTTTTATATTTTCTTCCAAGTTTTTAATATAATATACAAAGCAAGACATTCAAACAAAGCCACAACAACTTTTTTTCTGATAAATATTTTAATATTATCAGATATATTTTAATATATATATATTAATTTAATATTTTAAGTTAAACTTAATATCAAAGCAAGGAATACAAACAAAGCAACAAACGTGATAATTGTACAAATTATAATGAATTTACTTTCCACTTTCCTATTTATTTAATTTATTTTATTTTAGACATTATATTTTAACCCTTATAATAATGTTCATTATAATTTCTATCCTTGCAAGAGCTGCAACCGTGATTATTTATTTTTTTATTTTACATTATTGTTTATTTTATTATAATTAATTTACAAATTATAATTTATTTCATTTCCACTTTACTGTTTATTTAATTTCCATTAATATAGACTTTATATTATTGCTATTATAAGCCATGTTTGTTGTAATTTTTATTCCCTGCAAGGCAGAGAGAAAAACCTTTATTCATTGAAACCTTCAACCTTAACCAACATTTAGCATATATAGAAGTTTGAATAGACTGGGATCAGATATACTGGGAGCCTCGTGCATGGATTTCTTCAGCAGTCTTATATACAAGTAAAATGTCTCAACGTTTGATGCCTAAAATATGATATTACCATGGTACAAGTCCAAAAAACATGTACGTCTATACTTTGCTGTTAGATGAGCTGGAGTCGTATGTTGAGGTGATTGTGGTGTGTTTTTCCTGCAGGCGGACGCTGCAGTTGGCGCGTCAGCTGAAGGACAGGGCCGTGGAGGCGCAGGCCTGCTACAGTCTGGGCAACACCTACACGCTGCTGCAGGACTATGAGAGAGCCATAGACTATCACCTCAAACATCTCATCATCGCTCAGGACCTCAAAGACAGGTACACTGTCACTGTGTGTCTGTCTGTGCTGCTGCTCTTCCTGACGTCTAACGCTGTCTCTGTCTGTGTGTGTGTAGGATCGGAGAAGGGAGAGCGTGCTGGAGTTTAGGGAACGCCTACACCGCACTGGGAAACCACGAGCAGGCCATGAGCTTCGCTGAAAAACATCTGGAGATCTCCAAAGAGTGTGTGTGTGTGTGTGTGTGTGTGCGCTCTGAGATAACACCAACACACTTCCTGTCTGCACAGTAAAGCCCACGGGTGAATCTGAAGGAAAAGAACAATCTAAAGAAAACAAATCATGCCGAAAATCAGAAGAAAGAAAGACCAGTTAGAAATGTTTTAAATGGAAAGAAAGAAGGTTGTTTTGGGATCAAGATTCAAGGGGGGGTTAGTTAACAATAGTAACTCTGATCATGACATTATTTTTGCTTTTTCACTCCAAATTCTCAGTTCTTAAAAGCAAGTTCTCATTTTTCCCAATTAATGCCTCTGATACATTTATTTTATTTAATCCGTACAACACACTTTTGTGATTAAAAACACATTAAACATCAAAATTGAACAGATTTATTTTCTTAATGCACGTTCCTGATATTATTATGAATTATTTGTCATTGTTATTCCACTGAAATCTCAAAAAACTTCCTCCTGAAGTGAATTTTATTTTCTGCTTATGTCGCGTTAGACCTGTTTTGTCCCATTTCAGTTTTGAGAATTGGGGGAAATGTGTACATTTATGCATTAGCAGAGGTTTTTGTCCAAAGTGAGTTACAATAGAGGGACATGAGCAAATCAGCACAGAACCATCAATATTAATAAGATACAAAGTCAGCTTTATTATAACACTAGATTAGATTAGGAAACAAGCTAGAGCGGAGGTGAAATGCAAGAAAGAAGACGAGGACTTTTTTGCTTAATTGTCATAAAAATAATTTGAGAGTAAATATTCTTATTTCCTACATTTTATTTTGAGGTTAAATGTGACTTAAACAGGCTTCATGTGTGTGTTCATGATTGAGTGTGTTGTTTTCTGGTGAAGCACTTCCAGTATTGTGTGTGTGTGTGTGTGTGTGTGTGTGTGTGTGTGTGTGTGTGTGTGTGTGTGTGTGTGTGTGTGTGTGTGTGTGTGTGTGTGTGTGTGTGTGTGTGTGTGTGTGTGTGTGCTGCTCAGATTGGAGACCGTGGTGGGGCGCTGACGGCTCGAATGAACGTATCTGATCTGCAGTTAGTTTTGGGTCTGAGGCAGAACAATTCAAACACTAACAGTTCTGCCTTCATCGAGAGTCCGCCCGATGACAGCAGTCTGCCTGGTAACATCACACACAACTTTCCTCAAACTTTAAAACCACATGGCTGTTGAATTTGTACAAGAATCCTTACAGGTGCACAACGTTTGGTTACACTTTATCTCATGTTGTCCTTGTTACAGTGTAATTATACATTTAATTACTTAGTAATATTATTTAACAACATGTACTTAATATTTATTGTTATTTGTGATTTATTTCTATTTTTTATTTGTAGAAACAACAATAAAATTCTAAAAAATATATAATTCAGATAAAAGGGAGGTAATTATGAAAATACAATTTGTAAATAAACATAATCATATAAAAAATTAAGTTAATACAATAAAGCACTAAAATATACAAACATAGATAAACAAAATTATAGTTGTGATAAGTACAAACCACAGAGTATTATTTATTTATTTGTACAAAAATACTACATATTACTATTGAGAATGTAACACATTGAACACAAAATCCCATTTAAGCCATCTTAGAATAATAAGTATATTCATAAGTTTGCAATAAAACTGCAATAAAAAGTTAAAATGCTATTTCTTTAAATATGCAATGTATGCTGTATTTTGTCATCTTCAAGTTTAGTTTGAGAGTACCGTGTTTGTGATAGGGCCACCTACTGGAGGAACGTTGTACATTTAGTTTAAACTCAAATTATTTGGCTTGAATATTCTCCTTGTGCTGTTCTTTCATTTTTTGGATTACATAAATATATACATTTAAAATGTACAAAATTACTTTGGGTATGATTTAATATGCTTGTCAGAAACAAATACTAGTACATTTACACAATATATGCGTTTAGCACAACTGATCTACAGAATGAGTCCGAGTCACAGCTTCTTGCTGGTTTTGTAGATGGAAGATCCAGAGGAAGCAGGAGACACAGCATGGAGAACATGGAGCTCGTGAAACTCAGCTCTGACAAGAATATGGTGAGACATTCGCCGTGGTGCTTTTATTAGTTTGATAAATACTGACTCCAACGATTTTGGATAGTGTTACTTTTCTTTGTTAGGGTCAAAGTCAGTGTCAAAATTCAGACTTCATAGTATTGCATATCAAATCATTTGAGTAACAAAACTTTTAATGCCTCATCTGTCCAGGGCCAGGCCTGTGAGGAGTCTACAACGCCTCAGCAAACCAAATCATCCATAGCCAAGACATCTTCTAAACTTTTCTTCATCAATCGCTTCAGGAGCAAAAAACACAGGCCGAATGTGTCAAACTCCAGCCCACCAGCTGAGGATCTCAGCAGCAGCAGCAGCCCACCTTCAGTCCATCTGGACAAACAGGTCAAATACTGATCTTTTCTGAACCACACATGACCAATAGCAAGTTGTCATTTGAAATGCTAAATTATAAAAAATAAGTATGATTAAATATTTATTATGAATGTGATCATTTCCTTGAATGGCTTTTCCCACAGTACGCCCCGGACACTCTGGGTGACGATGGCTTTTTAGATCTTCTGAGCCGTTTTCAAGGCAGCCGCATGGATGACCAAAGGTGCTCGTTACAGGACGGCCTAAGCCCTTCCGTTCCCTGTGAAACCCCACCGGTGACCTTGAAGAAACGTGAGTCGTCCTTCCTCCCTCACTGACCTCTATACTTGTATATGAAGGTGCAAAATCATTGAAGGTGCATTCACACTGACAGTGTTTTAAAGCAGAAAAGTAGAAGCAGGTGATTTCAATGTACAGAAGTGAAACAATGTGAGCAGAAATGAACTTTCTGCAAATAACAAACCTACTAGCAACTAACAGACAGTGACAGTGTGAACGCACCTTTAGTTTATACCAGCGTATAGCAGTGCATACAGTGACGAGCAGTGTGTAAACACTGAACACTAGAGTATTGTCACATGACAAAATCACAGCCAATCATAAGGTGCTTGATGTTTCAAATAGGTGTTAGAAACCGAAACCAAAATGATCTTTTGTTTGTGTCTGTTTACGGGCAAAATGTCTACTTTTGCTCATTCAAAATAAAACTGAGGGCTGGAGTAATGATGCTGAAAGTTATTTTTATTCAGAAATCATTCTAATATGCTGATTTACTGCTTAAGAAATATTTATTATTATCAGTATTGAAAAAAGCTGTGCTGCTTAATATTTTTGTGGAAACAGTGGTAAAAAAAATTCAGGAATCTTTGATGAATAGTTAAAAAAGAATAGAATTTATTTGAAATAGATTACATTTTTGTTATATTACAAATGTCTTTACTGACACTTCTGACCATTTGACCAATTTATTGTTTCTTTGCTGAATAAAAGTATCAATTTCTGTTAAAAAAAAATAAAACAACTAACCCCAAACTTGAACAGTTGTGTTGTGTGTATATTTTAGCAGTGTTTAAATGGACCACATTGCTCTGTTTTAACCTTGTTCAGCTATTTCCACGCCCGGAGCGGATGCCTCGGCACAGCCTGGTCATTTCCTAGACCTGCTGGCCAGCTCACAGAGCCGTCGGCTGGACGAGCAGCGGGCCAGTGTGGACAGTCTCCCGGGTCTCCGGCTGGACCAGCGCCACAGCCAGGACGTTCTCAGCAAACTCATGGCCTCGGCCAATAACAAAGAACCAGATGAAGACTTCTTCGACATGCTGATTAAGTGCCAGGTTAATGTTGTTTATTGTAAGGGTGCATGGAACTCTTTCTGAAAGTGTATGTTCAATAGCTGTTTTTGGCTTGTATAGGGATCTAGACTGGATGATCAGAGATGTGCTCCTCCACCTCCTCCCACCAGAGGCCCTACAGTCCCCGACGAAGACTTCTTCAGCCTCATCCTTCGCTCCCAGGCCAAACAGATAGATGAGCAGAGAGTCATCTTACCATCAGACACGAGACCCTTTCAGACCAATCCTGACTGACATGTTTTTATGAAGCTAGAATACTATTTTAGGACCTTGCAAACCTCACTGAAGTCTTACTCCTGAATCATTGCCTTACAAGATGATTTCTCTTCTCTCTGAACAGGATTTTTGAAGGAGGAGATGCATGAAGCTCTTGTATTCTCCCTACTACCATGGTTTGAACTGGATTCAGATGTTTCTGTGCAGAATATATGCTTATATTCAGACCAAGACCGCAGTCTTTCTCAGGGATTCAGTACAATGCACTGAATGCATTTCATTTACCTGATAACTGGATGGACTTAACCAGCAGTAGATTGTCAGACCATTTTTTACACTAAACACAGTATCAGTTCTGTTTTGACTCTTTCTTTGAATTGAAATGTTTTGTTATCTTTTAATACCAGCGAAGCATTGCTCTATATTAATATTTTGAAGTTTTAGAAACGAGCAGTCTACAACAAGTTTGGATTTATGTAAATCTAAAATTCTATGGTCTGGAAAGTATATAAGACAAGGATGTATTACTAATTTTAAATGACAAGAGGAATAAAGCCTCATTTGAATAGATCCTGCTCAATTACAAATCACAAACTGGCACAGTTTAGTGTGCTGGAAATATTTTATTTGAAGCTGAAGCTACACAGGACCGAGTAATGCTGGGTACACACCAGAAGATAATCGGGCTGATTTGGGGCCGATTTCTCCCCTTCTGACAATCCTAGGTAATGTCAGATTATCTTGGTGGATCTAAAGATTATCTTATCAGATTTTCCTGTGGTGTGAGGTGTGTTAAGAGTGACTGAATCCGCTCGGAAGAACGTCTGAGGCGCCCCGATCAGAAATCCTGCTGTGTGGGGGGGACACCGAGGACAAACACGTGATTGATCTGCAGATTATCACGTGAAACTAAACAATATCCAATCAGAAAGCGATCTGACAGAAGACGAAGCATAACAAACCGTAACAAACACGTGTCATGGTGCAGCACAAAAGCATTTGGACACTATCATCGTGGGAGATTTTTTTTTTTCTCTTCTCAAATTTAATTTATTGTAATTTATATATTTCCCCTGGCTTGATGTTTTGTTTTTTGGTTATTTTTCAAGATCTTTGTATATTGTTTATATCAAAGCTATATCTAGTTTTGTTGTTATAATCTGTTTTGAGCTGTAACTGTTTTTTTTTTTGTTTTTTGTTCAATAATACAAAATTAAAGACACCATCATAGCAATTTCTTCCTACCATTACCAAAGACTGGGACTTTGCCATTACTTTAAAGCCTTAAAACTACTCTTTGAATAATTTGTAATTATTTATACTTGTTTAAGGATATTACATTTACTTATTGCTTTTACTTTTTAGTGTTTTTTTTAAATGTAATTTACATGTTCTTGCCCTTGTATGTTCTTTGTTCTAAAATAGCAATAAAAAACTAATCTTGTTTATTCTCAAGTCTCGAGAGCTTCTGCGAGGTTTCCCGTGTTCACAGTCAGGACTCTGGTTGAAAATCTGTTGGTGTGTGGTGTGCTGTCTTTGTCACATCGCAGCACACCACACACTATAGGAGCAAAACGGTTCAATCTAGGATTTTTTGTCCTCATGTTTGTGGTCTCTCACATTTTTAAGATCTTATAAGATTTAAAAACATATTTTAGTGTGTACCCAGCATTACTCACACCATGAAACATGTACTTGAGTTTCCCCCAAAAAATTGGTTAATGACAGTTTAGAATGACATTTGTAATCTCTCAAACTCATAAATGTCAACCCCTCCCCCTGCTTAGTCTGAGCTACGTGTCCGAAGAGGTTGAGCATCAGTGAGGCGTGATCCACCAGGTGTTCCTTATACTCGTCATAACTCACGGTCCATTCCAGAGGTCTGCCTATTGTGGGGAAAAGTGACAAATACTGAATGAATACTCATGCTTTCATTACAAGTTTCTTTACCCATGAACTGCACTATACCAACTGTGTTGTTTCATGTATTGCAACTCTTACAAAACCTTGTCATTTCTCACATTCAGAAGGCTTGAGCTCAATGCATGTGTTGTTTCTCTTCAGGAAGGTCTTCCTGACTCCGGTGTAGTACATGGCTGCAGTCTGGCTGTAGAGGGTGATGCTACGAGTTGAGCTGCATTTGTTTTTTAGATTGATGTTGTTATGATCTAAATTAGTCTAGGGAAGACCGCAACAGAAATAAATGGTTGGTGGCGAGACACTGCGATGGCAGCGCCGTCTCCAGACCCAGAAAACTGAAGTTAAGTTACTCATTTCTCTCTTAAGTAAGTAAGTCTTAGGCTGTAAATAAGTCTTAGCTGTATAATTGAGACCAAAGACAGAAAATCTAGGGCAGAAACTCTAATTGCAACATTTGCAACACAATTGAGGTAAAGGTACACAAACATCACACTAAGACTTAAGGCACACACTGATGTCTGGAGTTTAAGGACGAGATCTAGCCAGCCGTCGCACACATCCAGCCACCACCAACCACTGGTCTGAGGGTAGCTGTAGTTTAAATACTCTCTCTCTTCTCCCATCACCAATCACAGCAGAGCTCTTAATTAACCTCAGGTGGGGATAGAGGTTCTGCAGGGAGAGAAAGAGAGAAAACAAGGCACAGAATTCACCCAGCTGGACCTTACGGCTCAAGACGTAACAATGTAAAGCATGACATCTTTGCCCACGCATGGTCCATCCCCTTTCAGGCTGACTTCACAGACAACATCCTCAGCACAGGGAAGTGGGTATGTGCATCTCTTGGAGCTATGACGAAGAGCTGTTTCCAAAGCAGTGCACTTCTCAGAAGAACCTGATCAATGAAAGTAGAAGGAACATTTTGAGAGGAATGAATCACAGGAGAAACACCAACCTTCATCACTAGCACCATGGTGTTGAGAGCTGAACCAGATGTTTTAAGAGACATGCATGTGGTTTTTACCAAGTGGATGTTTGTAGAGATTTGTGATATCCACACGTTAATCTGAGCCGACAGCCTTGGTACTGATGCAGTGACCCACTACATCCTTCTCAACATGGACAACACCAAATGTACCATCACATTTCCTCTGCCAGTAAACTTTATCATTGTTCACCTAGAACACAAGAGCCAAACAGGAATCATGAGTAATATGTCATTATAATTGCTGTATGACACAATGGTAAATTAAGGAATTAACGCACTTCAGCGAAAGGAAGGGCACATCATGCTTCAGGAAGACCTGACGCTGCGGATCGCAGCAACAGAAGTGGGGCCGCAGCGGGAGAAGCCCTGCTGGTCAGTTGAGGAGTGGAATCAACCACCTGCCAACCTCCGAAACCAGATGGCAGATCAGTTCGAGTCATCCAGGCCTCATTCCACACGTGGTAGTTCCTACATGGAAGAGAAGAAGAAGAAATAGAAAACCTCATGCACATTCAGAGGAACTCTTTATGATATACAAGTGGTAATGACACTTACCAGATTGAATCAGTTCATGTGATCGATCAGCTGGAATTTCTCATCCAATAGATGTCAGATGTCAAACAAACATCAGTGTCATGAGCAGAACAGAAGTTTGAAACTGGACGAGCAGGAATTCCTAAACACCTCAACACTACAAGAAAGAGAAGAAGATTTAAGTGCATTACTCTTACAATCATTTTCAAATTTTTTCTCGTCCGTCTGCAGGAATCTTACGTGTGTTGGTGACTCCAGCAAAGGCCAAGCTCTGTCCATATTTGACCGGTATTCCTCACATTTGTAATATTGTTTCAGGATGGCACTGCTGCTGCACCAGGATGTCGGAGCAGTTCCATTCCATGCAGTTTGACCAGTTCCCATCACACACCACAGTCTTTGTTGGCAATAACCTGACAAGGAGATATGATTTAAAATATTAGAGAAGTACTGCATTCAAAAGAGAACTAATGAAACCATTGTGTCAGGCTTTCAACATGAAATCAGGGTATTGATAAGAAGATAATGAAGACTCACCATATCAGCACCACTCTGGATATGTTAATGGGGCTTCCCCATCCTGAGCAAGGTGTGCAGCTTTTCTCCAACACAAGCACATGCAGACAAGATTCCCTTCTCAAACTAAAAATCACAGATCATAGAGGAAGACAATTAGATATTGTTAAAAATTCATGCTATCTTATGCACTTGTTCTGTGGAATTATATCTCAGAAATGGGAAGGTTAGGAAAAACTGTCCAGGGGGGCCAGGAACCATAGTGGTCCTTTATCTCTGACATATCTTAAACTTTGAACTTTAATAATATATTAATTAATTATATATTTTTTTGCTCTTACTTGACCAAAGTTCATGTTTTGCAGGCAATCTGCTGCTTAGTTCATAGTAGATTCTGCCCATGTCATTCAGCACATACTCCGCTCTCTCTGAGTCATCTCAGGTACACAAAGTCATCTGATAAAGAAAACATTGAATATAATGGAAAAGCCTCATTAGTTTTAATAGTGCTCATTTATGCATTTATTACATTTTTATATTTACGGTTTTACCTTTACACAGGGGTTGAACAGCATGTAAATGTCATTTTCAGGAACACAAGGTAACGTGAATCTGCCTCCTGGACAGTGTGTCACGACA
>CM049794.1:2941094-3019950 GCA_027422405.1 Ptychobarbus kaznakovi
TAGGTGTAGGGTAGGTTGTAGGGCAATGCAACATACGGTTTGTACAGTATAAAAACCATTACGCCTATGGAAAGTCCCCGTACTTAAACCATAAAAACCAACATGTGTGTGTGTGTGTGTGTGGTGTGGGGGGGGGGGGGCATGGCAGAAGAAGGCACAGTGAACGGGGGGGGCTCAAATTTCTTAGACTCTTTCTTTAGTGTCGCTCGCCTGTCAGACGGAGACGATGGTTCAGATCTGTGAAAGCATAGACATCTTCGCTCTTTGTTTGTCTTTTGTTATGGTGACATGATATTAATTTATTTCCAAATCTGCATGTTTGCTGTCGGGTTTTTGTTTTAAACTTGGACTTTTACTATGAATTTAAATGGATATGATCACAAAAGACGAGGATCAAGCGTTTCATGTTCGTTCCAGGTAGGAGGACCATATGTTAACTGGTTTAACATTGCATGCATTTAAACATGTGGTTAAAGCAACCAAAAGACTTCACATGGCGTCAAATATGTCGTTTAGCGCTTGAGTTTGTCATTCTTTAGCAGATGTGATCCACTGACGTGCACCTGTTTTTCCATCAGATAAACAGGGTTTGAAATGTAATACAGTGAGAGGGTGGAGGCGAGTGAATGAGGGCTCAGGTTTGTCGAGAGATCTCCTGTGTGTACATTTTTAATAGGTGTGTTTAAAAATTAAAAGGGAGTGTCATCAGTTGTTGCACTATTTTGTCTCTTGTATTGCTGTCGTACATCCTGAAATACTGCAGGAGCATCTCACACTGGACCTGAAAGAGGAGTCAAGGGCCTGTTTCTCTTTCCGCACAGCTTTTACAGAAAATATTGAAGAGAGCAGGGAATGGGATTGAATTCGGTAGGATTTGGAGCACATGCACAAAGCACTAGGCCATGGCCCCAACAAGCCTTGGAGTTTGGATGGGATGGTCCATCTAAACTTGAACTTTTCTGTTCATTTCTTGATCATTTGCTCACCTTCATATAATTGCAAACCTTTCATTTGTTGAACAGAAAAGGAGATGTTTGAAAACATGTTCACTCTGCTCCTTCTTGGGGTAAGTTATTTAGTGAGTATCTTTCCACTGCTGCATCCAGATATCAATCCCCATTCTGAACTACAAGTTTCGTTTGGTCACAAGGCAAGGTTATTTTTGTAATGTTTTATACTGTAATTATATTATGAAGATTTTATATTCTCAGTTTTGTTTTAGTTATTTAGGTTAAGTCTAGTGCTTTTTCATGTTTTTTAGTATTGTTTTTCTGTTTTGTAATTGTAGTTCTTTAAACTTTGAAATATTTTCCTTAGTTTTTTTCCCATTTCCCAAAATATTAATATTTTTTATGTTTTAGTTATCAATAACAACACTGATTCAAATGGACTACTTTTACAGCACTGTTTGTGTGTGTTGTTGTGTGTGTGTTGTGTGTGTGTTGTGTGTGTGTGTGTGTGGTTTTGTGTGTGTGTGTGTGTGTGTGTGTGTGTGTGTGTGTGTGTTGTTAAGTTTGTGTGTGTGTGTGTGTGTGTGTGTGTGTTGTTGGTGTGTGTGTTTGTGTGCGTGTGTTTGTGTGTGTTGTGTGTGTTGTGTGTGTGTGTGTGTGTGTGTGTGTGTGTGTGTGTGTGTGTGTGTGTGTGTGTGTGTGTGTGTGTGTGTGTGTGTGTGTGTGTGTGTGTGTGTGTGTGTGTGTGTTTTGGTCACAACTCATTTTGATTGTATGGGAATCAAAATGAAGACTAGGCCTATATTCCAAGTCCTTGAAAGTTGTACAGCGGCTCTTCCTCTATTTGATCAAAGTTATTTAATGAGTATATTTCATGTATTATTCTCAATTCTGGATATTTGAACTGTCATGTTGCATTCCGTCATTAACGATACCATCCAATGCTATTTTAGTATTACACTTTTCAAATTTTATGTTAATATTTTAAATTGGATTTTATATTAGTGTTTTCATTTAAGTTTTAGTAATTTTGTTATGGGCCTTTGTCATTTCTATTAAATTATTGTTTTATTTCTATTTAGCTTTATTTTAGATTTACAACTGAAACTTATTAGTTGCCAGTGCAGTTCATGAAGTTTTTCATGTAATTATATATAATTGTGTTTAATCTTTAATTACTGAAATAATTGTTTGAACACTTAGTTAATAATAACAACACTGATAGCAGCTTAATTTACAACTTCACATGTTCCTCACACAGTGCTCTTGTTTGGCTTCGGAAGACTTGTAATATAGCTTCTGATTTAAGTGGACTGCTTTTATAATACTTATTTGCTCACAACACCTTTTGTATGGAAAAGAGACATTGTGCTAAACATTTTCCTTTTATGTTCTACAGAACTCCTGGAAAGACTTGAAGGTGAATGAATAATGACAGAAGTTAAATTTTTACAGAGAGCTGTCCCTTTAAAGTGGTCGTTTTAGAAATGAACCGAAATAACGAGCAACATATGCCTGGCGTTTCAGTAACTATCAGTGAAATTCATGATTCAATCAGTGGAGAAATCGCGTCAGCCGCTCGGCTCGCGTCCCACCTCGCTGAGGATAAAGAAATTAGAACATGTGAACGCCGCCAGCCTTCCGATGAGGACACTGGGCAAAGCGCGGGATTTAACTCTGTAATGATTTTCCCAGCGTGGCTTGGTTACCTGAGTGTGTTTCTCTGGCTCGAGTCGATTGGTTCTTCACGATAACATCTCACTCTACTTCAGCAGAACATTAATCAATTCTGGCAGGTTTTCTTGGATTGCTTTATTCCTTCACAGCTCTAAAGCCTTCCTACCTTCTCTTTCACCTACCTTCTAGATGTTTACATATTCTGAAGAACATTGTGCACTTGATTGTTTGCTTACTGGCCCAAGCCAAAAGCCTAACTAGACTCTCACGTCTGTTTTAGGTCCCTCATTCAGTGTACTGTAGATTCATGTTTTTTTGTCTTCTAAATACATATATTTAAATGTATTGTATTATGAATATTTAAACTAGCCTCAACAAGCCACATGATTTGAGTTATCATTCATGTCTGTTGCTGAAATGGTGCAGGACCAGCTAATGCTGGGTACACACTAAAAGATTTTACAATTTTATAAGATCTTCAAAATGTGAGAGACCACACACATGAGGACATAAAAATCCTAGATTGAACGTTTTGCTCCTATAGTGTGTGGTGTGCGTGATGTGATGAAGACAGCACACCACACAACCAACAGATGTGAACACGGGAAACCTCGCAGAAGCTCTCGAGACTTGAGAAAACAAGATTAGTTTTTTATTTTAGAACAAAGAACATGCAAGGGCAATAATATATAACTTGCATCAAATACAATAATAAACAGATAAACAGATACATAAATAAATTAAATACAAAAAGCAATAAGAAAATTATATTTCATTAAACAAGTATAAATAATGACAAATTATTCAAAGAATAGATTTAAGGCAAAGTCCCAGTCTTTGGTAATGGCAGGAAGAAATTGCGATGATAGTGTCCAAATCCTTTTGTGCTGCACCATGACATGTGTTTGTTACGGTTTTGTCTTCTGTCAGATCGCTTTCTGATTGGATATTGTTTCGTTTCACGTGATAATCTGCAGATCAATCACGTGTTTGTCCTCGGTGTCCCCCCCACACAGCAGGATTTCTGATCGGAAATAATTGAACATGTTGAATGGGGCGCTCAGACGTTCTTCCGAGCGGATTCAGTCACTCTTAACACATACACCTCACAGAAAAATCTGATAAGATAATCTTTAGATCCACCAAGATAATCTGACATTACCTAGGATTGTCAGAAGGGGAGAAATCGGCCCAAAATCAGCCGATAAGTTCGATAAGTGTCGAACCTTAATTCATAGGTTTATGGGTTTATTCTAATCCTTAACCTTCAGTATGAGTAAGTAATAGTATGACTCTGCATGACTTGGCAAGCAAAAATAAGTAATTACACTCATAAAATAAAGGTTCCAAGAGAGGGTTTTCACGGTTCTTAAAATAACCTTTTCTTTCTTAGTTTGAAGAACAAAGTTTGTACAATGGAAAGATTCCATACATGTTCAAGATTCTTCATGGAACCATTGCCATTAAAGAACCATCATTTAAAAAAATCAACTTTCCAAAAGTTTTTTTTTTTTGCAGCACCAATGCCATGGAAGAAAAATAGTTGGTTCCCCAAATAATCTTGTTCAGTGAACAGTTCTTAAAAGAACCATTTTTTTCTTAGTGTGAAGAACTTTAAAAAAAATCTAAAGAACCTTTTTCCATCATGAACTTTTTGTGGAATGGAAATTTCCATAAATTTTAAAGTTTCTTTGTGAAACCATGGATGCCAATAGAGAACCTTTATTTTTAAGAGTGTAAGTGGAAAAATATCAGAAGCTGCATTGCATTTTTTACTGAAGTTGACCCATCCAACTGGAATAACGGGTTTAGGGGCTGTTGCTCTCGTTCCTCTGCGCGTGGTAAATCGGTGTCCTCTCACTCATAATTGGAACTGACGCTTGCCATCGGTGTCCGTAGATGACACTGGCATGTGGCACTGTTGCATCTGTTATCAGGAGGCTTACCGCTGACCCCCCGTTTATGTGTACGAGACCCAGCGTAACCGGTCGCCGCATGTCAACAAGAAAACATTTTACAGGCTAAAGCCTGGTTTGTTATGAGGCTTGGGGAAGGTCTCACAGAGGGGGTTATCTAGGAATTCGGTGTCTTTTGGCAGAGGTCAGTCCGTTCTGGGATGTATCTGAAAGGGTCGAAGCCGTGGATCTCATGCTGCACCCCGTGGAGAATTAAACATGTCTATCACACCGGAGGAGAGAAAGTCATGAACAAGTTTAAGATGTTTAGACGGTGCGCTGAAAGTTCCAAAAAGGAAAAAAGGTGAGGTTTGTGAGTTTTCCTGCACACTGTTGCCTGGGTGTTGGAGGCGATTGCTAGTTCAAAAGTTTGGGGTCAGTAACATCGTTTTTTGAAAGAAAATAATATTTTTGTTCAGCTAGGATACATTAAATTGATCAGAAGTAACAGTGAAGATGTACATTATAAGGTACAAAAGATTGCATGTTTCAAATAATATGTTTTTGCTTTGAACTAGCATTATATTATAAAAAAAAAAAAAAAAAAAAAAGTTATGTTTTGGGTGAGGACGAAAAATTTATTTTTTCTTACAAAAACATACTTGGGAAAATACTCTGCAGTAACAAACAGAAGTCTTTGTACGCAAATACAACATACATGTTTATATTTTGCACATATTTCGTCATACTTTAGACCGTTTCCGAGCATTCAAGTCAGCCTTCTGGTTGCTGGTACGTGGAAGCGTTTTCAGATACGATTCTTAGTCACTCTGTGAAACTCTTTAAACTGTTCATAAGGGAGTCATCATGTTTTTAGTGCGTGTCAGCCAAAAATACCTTTTCAAGAACTTGTGTAGACAAAGACCTAATGATGTTGGTGTTGTAGTAATTCTTCTAGACTTTGCTAGCATATCTGTGGAATGCTGTTGTTTGCCACAGACAGATATTTTAACTTGATGTCGCTTGGTGTGTATAAATGAATAGTAAATGCATTTACAGTAAATAGACTTAAATGAAAGCTGTTATGATGACTTGGGTCCTCATCAGTAAGGCCTCTTAAAAAGGCCTGTGTATTTAAATATAAAAGTACAGAACGTGCTGAAACACAATTACTAAACTGCTTATTAGGTTTAAGTTGCTTCTAGTTCTTTTCTTTTACTAGTCTTATTAAAGTGTATATCGTTTGTTATATCAATATATTTATTATTTCAGTCCCAGCTACTTTAGTTGTGTCTCTGTGCTCATCCTAGTTACAGCCCTAGAAAATAGACATTTGGTTGAAAATCAATCAATAAAATATGTATATTTGACTTTATGTAATTCAGTGTTTTATTCATTTATTTATATTTATTTAATTGCATTTTATGTATTATTTATTTACTTATAATTTATATTAATTATTTATTTATTACTTATAATGTTTATTTTATATATTTAACTATTTATTATTTTATGTATGTATATATTTTTGATTATTTATTTTTCTTCAATAATTTCTTTATTAATTTATTTTATTAATACAATTTTTTTTTTATTATTTCATTATTTATTAATTATTTAATAGTTTATGTTAATTTGTATTCATTTATTGGAGTTATTTAGCATTTTGCAAAACTTTTTTTTTTTTTTTTTTAAGTTTATTTTTTTTTTTTACTAAAATACTTTTTTTTGGTCTAAGATAAATAACCTAATAATCCCATTTTGTCCTAATCTTGCTCCTTGCTCTCCTCTCTACTGTCCCGTGCAGGATGGAGGCCTCGTGTCTGGAACTGGCTCTGGCAGGTGAGCGTCTGTGTAAAGTGGGAGATTACAGTGCGGGTGTCTCCTTTTTCGAGTCGGCCATCCAGCTGGGCACAGAAGACCTGCAGATTTTGAGCGCTATCTACAGTCAGCTGGGCAATGCCTACTTCCACCTGCACGACTACAACAAGGCGCTGGAATACCATCGGCATGACCTCACGCTCACCAGGTCTTGATCTAGAAGCTTATGTCACTGTTTCAAAGCTGGTAGGATTATGTTCTTATCTAAAATAAGATGTTTTGTTATTCTTACTCTTTCAGAACTATCGGAGATCAGCTGGGGGAAGCTAAAGCCAGTGGGAACCTTGGAAACACATTGAAGGTTTTGGGTCGCTATGATGAAGCAGCAGTTTGTTGCCAAAGACATCTGGACATTTCCAGGATGCTCCATGATAAGGTGAGGTGTTTAACACAACCAAAGGGCCTTTTAATGCAATAGCCGAACTCAAAAGGAAGCTTGCATGTACGTGCGACGTGTTCGTGTGAATAAAATCTGACAGCTATCATATGGCGTCATCAGGCTGAGAATATCACATTGACTATTTTTATGGCACATTTTGTCCTTTTTTGGTCGTCACAGTATGCTTGCAGAATCGTATGCACAGTATGCTTGCAGAAAACTTCCAAGTAAAAAGAAACAAGCCTCATTGCTTGGAAAAATATCGAAATATGACAAGATGATAAAAATAAAAATAATTTTAAATGCATTTATTGACTGATTTTATTTATTTATTGATGTAAGCAATACTATTTATTTATTGATAAACTGTTAGAATATAAATAAATAAAATGGTTTGTATTTACAGTGTTTTTTTATCAAATAAAAATATATCTTTTAAAATAAGACTTTAAATCAGGGGTGCCCAAACTCGGCCCTGGAGGGCCAGTGTCCTGCAGTGTTTACATCAGGGGTCACCAAGTTCAGTCCTGGAGGGCCAGTGTCCTGCAGTGTTTACATCAGGGGTCACCAAGTTCAGTCCTGGAGGGCCAGTGTCCTGCAGTGTTTACATCAGGGGTCACCAAGTTCAGTCCTGGAGGGCCAGTGTCCTGCAGTGTTTACATCAGGGGTCACAAGTAAAGTCCTGGAGGGCCAGTGTCCTGCAGTGTTACATCAGGGGTCACCAAGTTCAGTCCTGGAGGGCAGTGTCCTGCAGTGTTTACATCAGGGGTCCAAGTAAAGTTACAGTGTCCTGCAGTGTTTAACATCAGGGGTCACCAAGTAATGTCCTGGAGGGCCAGTGTCTGCAGTGTTTACATCAGGGGTCACCAAGTTCAGTCCTGGAGGGCCAGTGTCCTGCAGTGTTTACATCAGGGGTCACAGTTCAATCCTGGAGTGCCTGCAGTGTTACTTCAGGGTCAAGTCAGTCCTGGAGGCCAGTGTCCTGCAGTGTTTACATCAGGGGTCACCAAGTTCAGTCCTGGAGGGCCAGTGCCTGCAGTGTTTACATCAGGGGTCACCAAGTGTCCTGGAGGGCCCTGCAGTGTTTACATCAGGGGTCACCAAGGTCCTCAGTGTCCTGTGTTTACATCAGGGTCACCAAGTTCAGTCCTGGAGGGCAGTGTCTGCAGTGTTTACATCAGGGGTCACCAAGTTCAGTCCTGAGGGCAGTGTCCTGCAGTGTTTACATCAGGGTCACCAAGTTCAGTCCTGGAGGGCCAGTGCCCTGCAGTGTTTACATCAGGGGTCACCAGTTCAGTCCTGGAGGGCCAGTGTCTGCAGTGTTTACATCAGGGGTCACCAAGTTCAGTTCAGTGCCTGAGGTTTACATCAGGGGACCAAGTTCAGTCCTGGAGGGCCAGTGCCCTGCAGTGTTTACATCAGGGGTCACCAAGTTCAGTCTGGAGGGCCAGTGCCCTGCAGTGTCAGGGTCACCAGTTCCTGGAGGGCCAGTGCCCTGCAGTGTTTACATCAGGGTCACAGTTCAGTCCTGGAGGGCCAGTGCCCTGCAGTGTTTACATCAGGGGTCACCAAGTTCAGTCCTGGAGGGCCAGTGTCCTGCAGTGTTTACATCAGGGGTCACCAAGTTCAGTCCTGGAGGGCCAGTGCCCTGCAGTGTTTACATCAGGGGTCACCAAGTTCAGTCCTGGAGGGCCAGTGCCCTGCAGTGTTTACATCAGGGGTCACCAAAGTCCTGGGCCAGTGCCCTGCAGTGTTTACATCAGGGGTCACCAAGTTCAGTCCTGGAGGGCCAGTGTCCTGCAGTGTTTACATCAGGGGTCACCAAGTTCAGTCCTGGAGGGCTTACAGGTGCATCTCAGAAAATAAGAATATGGTGAAAAAGTATATTTTTTCCTGTAAATTATTTCAAAAAGTGAAACTTTCATGTATTTTAGATTCATTACATGTAATGTAAAACACTTCAAAATGGTCAAATTTTTTATATCCCATGTTTAAGGGCGAGTACATGATGACAAAATCTTTCTATTCCTTTAAACTCCATTTGAACAGTTCATGGCCAAGTTTGCCTCGGATGTTTTCGGAAGTCCTGTTATCCCGAGACACTACTTGATCTATTTTAACTGACCATAAACATAGTTTAAATGCAAGCCGTCGATGCGTTTTCAGTGTGTAATGATTGGTGCGTGTGGACTGACTGTTGTGTGTGCGTGTCTGTGTGTGGTTTTGTTAGGTGGGGCAGGCCGAGCGCTGTATAATTATGGGAATGTGTACCACGCCAGGGGAAGAACATATGCTGGAGCGGTTATGGACCCTGGGGAATTTCCTGAGGAGGCACGCATCGCTCTGAAGAAAGCAACAGAGTACTACGAGTGAGCCAGCATGTGTTGTTTTCATTCTTTTTAACACCCAAACCAGTGTGTTTGTGCCAAAAGACAAAATACTTAATTTCTGAAAGAGCATTGCAGAGACTGCAGCAATGTTTTCCAAAGGCATGCTAAAGCTTGTATTGTTTTATCCCTACCACTGTATCTAATACTGCACCTCTCGGTTTGAAGAGCGAATCTGGCCATTGTGAAAGAGTTGGGGGACAGAGCGGCACAGGGCAGGACCTACGGTAACCTTGGCAACTCGCACTATTTGCTCGGACACTTCCAGGATGCGGTTCTGGCTCACGAACAGGTATTTTATATGAGGTGTTTCTTAAATGAACAAGCCTGTGGTTTCCATTAAAATGGACAAACTGACAGTTTCATGAAAATGCAAAAACTGATAAATGTTGAATTGCTGTACAGAAAAGGTCTGTATTATCATGTTATCAATTATATGACAGTGACGTGACATACGGTCAAGTATGATGACCCATACTCAGAATTCATGCTCTGCATTTAACCCATCCAAAGTGCACACACACAGCAGTGAACACACACACACACCGTGAACACACACCCCGAGCAGTATTGTGGATATATGTGTTGCAACAGTAAATATTACTACACACAATAATAATGCAGAAACGTGCAGTGTTGTAATCTGTGCATCTGCCATGCAGAAATTGCTCATGATGAACAAATCAAAAGGGGTTATGTTTCATGAATTAGGCTTATTGTATAAATGTTTGTTTGTTTGATTTTACAGCGTCTTCTTATTGCAAAGGAGTTTGGAGACCGAGCTGCAGAGCGGAGAGCATATTGCAACCTTGGAAATGCATACATATTCCTTGGACAATTTGAAGTCGCAGCTGAACATTACAAGTCAGTTCGCTTTTTATTTTAAATTAAATTTTTTATTATATTATATTTTTTTTTATTTTTTATATTTTCTTCCAAGTTTTTAATATAATATACAAAGCAAGACATTCAAACAAAGCCACAACAACTTTTTTTCTGATAAATATTTTTATATTATCAGATATATTTTAATATATATTAATTTAATATTTTAAGTTAAACTTAATATCAAAGCAAGGAATACAAACAAAGCAACAAACGTGATAATTGTACAAATTATAATGAATTTACTTTCCATTTTCTTATTTATTTAATTTATTTTATTTTAGACATTATATTTTAACCCTTATTAATGTTCATTATAATTTTATCCTTGCAAGAGCTGCAACCGTGATTTATTTATTTTTTATTTTACATTATTGTTATTTTATTATGATTAATTACAAATTATAATTTATTTATTTCCACTTTACTGTTTTATTTAATTTCCATTAATATAGACTTTATATTTTAGCTATTATACGCCATGTTTGTTGTAATTTGTATTAAAACATTTATTCATTGAAAACTTCAACCTTAACCAACATTTAGCATATATAGAAGTTTGAATAGACTGGGATCAGATATACTGGGAGCCTCGTGCATGGATTTCTTCAGCAGTCTTATATACAAGTAAAATGTCTCAACGTTTGATGCCTAAAATATGATATTACCATGGTACAAGTCCAAAAAACATGTACGTCTATACTTTGCTGTTAGATGAGCTGGAGTCGTATGTTAGGTGATTGTGGTGTGTTTTTCCTGCAGGCGGACGCTGCAGTTGGCGCGTCAGCTGAAGGACAGGGCCGTGGAGGCGCAGGCCTGCTACAGTCTGGGCAACACCTACACGCTGCTGCAGGACTATGAGAGAGCCATAGACTATCACCTCAAACATCTCATCATCGCTCAGGACCTCAAAGACAGGTACACTGTCACTGTGTGTCTGTGCTGCTGCTCTTCCTGACGTCTAACGCTGTCTCTGTCTGTGTGTGTGTAGGATCGGAGAAGGGAGAGCGTGCTGGAGTTTAGGGAACGCCTACACCGCTCTGGGAAACCACGAGCAGGCCATGAGCTTCGCTGAAAAACACCTGGAGATCTCCAAAGAGGTGTGTGTGTGTGTGTGTGCGCTCTGAGATAACACCAACACACTTCCTGTCTGCACAGTAAAGCCCACGGGTGAATCTGAAGGAAAATAACAATCTAAAGAAAAACAAATCATGCCGAAATCAGAAGAAGAAAGAAAGACCAGTTAGAAATGTTTTAAATGGAAAGAAAGAAGGTTGTTTTGGGATCAAGATTCAAGGGGGGTTAGTTAACAATAGTAACTCTGTCCGATCATGACATTATTTTTGTCAATTAAGATCTTTTTCACTCCAAATTCTCAGTTCTTAAAAGCAAGTTCTCATTTTTCCCAATTAATGCCTCTGATACATTTATTTTATTTAATCCGTACAACACACTTTTGTGATTAAAAACACATTAAACATCAAAATTGAACAGATTTCTTTTCTTAATGCACATTCCTGATCTTAATATGAATTATTTGTCATTGTTATTCCACTGAAATCTCAAAAACTTCCTCCTGAAGTGAATTTTATTTTCTGCTTATGTCACGTTAGACCTGTTTTGTCCCATTTCAGTTTTGAGAATTGGGGAAAATGTGTACATTTATGCATTAGCAGAGGTTTTTGTCCAAAGTGAGTTACAATAGAGGACATGAGCAAATCAGCACAGAACCATCAATATTAATAGATACAAAGTCAGCTTTATTAGAACACTAGATTAGATAGGAAACAAGCTAGAGCGGAGGTGAAATGCAAGAAGAAGACGAGGACTTTTTTGCTTAATTGTCATAAAAATAATTTGAGAGTAAATATTCTTATTTCCTACATTTTATTTTGAGGTAAATGTGACTTAAAGGCTTCATGTGTGTGTTCATGATTGAGTGTGTTGTTTTCTGGTGAAGCACTTCCAGTATTTGTTTTTGTGTGTGTGTGTGTGTGTGTGGTGTGTGTGTGGTGTGTGTGTGTGTGTGTGTGTGTGTGTGTGTGTGTTGTGTCTGTGTGTGTGTGTGTGTGTGTTTTGTGTGTGTGGTGTGTGTGTGTGTGTGTGTGTGTGGGTGTGATGTTTGTGTGTGTGTGTGTGTGTGTGTGTGATGTGTGTGTGTGTGTGTTGTGGTGTGTGTGTGTGTGTGTGTGTGTGTGTGTGTGTGTGTGTGTGTGGTGTGTGTCTGTGTTGTGTGTGTGTGTGTGTGTGTGTGTTGTGTGTGTGTGGTGTGTGTGTGTGTGTGTGTGTGCGCAGTGCGCGTGCGTGCGTGTGCGTGCGTGCGCGTGCTGCTCAGATTGGAGACCGTGGTGGGGCGCTGACGGCTCGAATGAACGTATCTGATCTGCAGTTAGTTTTGGGTCTGAGGCAGAACAATTCAAACACTAACAGTCTGCCTTCATCGAGAGTCCGCCCGATGACAGCAGTCTGCCTGGTAACATCACACACAACTTTCCTCAAACTTTAAAACCACATAGCTGTTGAATTTGTACAAGAATCCTTACAGGTGCACAATTTTGTTACACTTTATCTCATGTTGTCCTTGTTACAGTGTAATTATACATTTAATTACTTAGTAATATTATTTAACATGTACTTAATATTTATTGTTATTTGTGATTTATTTTTATGATACACCGAGTGCTGTAGAAACAACAATAAAATAATACAAAATATATAATTCAGATAAAAGGGAGGTAATTAGGAAAATAAATTAGTTAATAATACAATCATATAAAAAATTAAGTTAATACAATAAAGCACTAACATACACAAACATAGATAAACAAAATGAAAGTTGTGATAAGTACAAACACAGAGTATTATTTATTTATTTGTACAAAAATACTAATATTACTATTGAGAATGTAACACATTGAACACAAAATCCCATTTAAGCCATCTTAGAATAATAAGTATATTCATAAGTTTGCAATAAAACTGCAATAAAAAGTTAAAATGCTATTTTTTTAAATATGCAATTTATGCTGTATTTTGTCATCTTCAAGTTTAGTTTGAGAGTACCGTGTTTTAGAGGTCTTCACGGAGGACCCGAGGACCCGGGACCCGACCCGGGACCCGTACGGGTTCGGGTCTATATTTTAAATGGTCAGTCGGGTCCGGGTCGGGTCCCAATCTATTACTTCGGGTCCCGGGTCTTTTTAACATTGTGCGTAATACCCGAGTCGATCGGAGAACACCGCACCCGCGAGTGATCAGTGTCAGTCAGCATGCGTGTGTTTTGTAACTTGCAGTTTGTAAAATTAGGATGAGAAAAGTGTGAGCGGGAAATAAAGTGGAAGAAAAAAAAAAACACGTTACCTCAGCCGCCAGAAGCAGAGCGCGGGCGGAGTTAATGTAGTAGTACTGCAAGCGGACGGTGATCATGGATTCCTTCATGAGTGATGTGGAAAAAAAGCTGAAACAAAACTGAAGAGACGCACCTGTTATTGAACACGCACGCAGTAGAGTGTAACGAACTTCTAATTCTGTGCGTTTTTTGCTAAAAATAAATAAATATTGCTCCGAGTCTTTAATGCATTAGTCATCCGTCTCCGTGACAGCAAGTACTTTTGAAGCTGGAATAATGAGTGGATTGAGAAGGCTCTTTCAGACGGCAAGAGAGAGGAACAGCCTAACATGGATGGACATTTATTGACAAGGAGGATTGTATGCATCGCAGTCAGGGAGAGGGCTAGCCTACTAACAGTAGTTAAGGAAAAAAGTTTTTTTTTTCGCAACATGTTTATTGACTTAATAGCATTTGCTGTGCAATATGTGCCGATCGGGACAGGTGCAGTCGGGTCTGTGTCTTCCCAGCCGGGTTCGAGTCCAACTTTCGAATAATGGTCGGGTCCGGGTAGTACATTTAAGGCATTTCTCGGGTCTGCACGGGTTCGGGTCCCACTTTCAAATAAAATACGGATCCGGGTCGGTTCCGTGCAGCATATTTACGGGTCGGTTCGGGTACGAATTTTTGGACCCGTGAAGACCTCTACCGTGTTTGTGATAGGGCCACCTACTGGAGGAACGTTGTACATTTAGTTTAAACTCAAATTATTTGGCTTGAATATTCTCCTTGTGCTGTTCTTTCATTTTTTGGATTACATAAATATATACATTTAAAATGTACAAAATTACTTCGGGTATGATTTAATATGCTTGTCAGAAACAAATACTAGTACATTTACACAATATATGCGTTTAGCACAACTGATCTACAGAATGAGTCCGAGTCACAGCTTCTTGCTGGTTTTGTAGATGGAAGATCCAGAGGAAGCAGGAGACACAGCATGGAGAACATGGAGCTCGTGAAACTCAGCTCTGACAAGAATATGGTGAGACTTTCGCCGTGGTGCTTTTATTAGTTTGATAAATACTGACTCCAAAGATTTTGGATAGTGTTACTTTTCTTTGTTAGGGTCAAAGTCAGTGTCAAAATTCAGACTTCATAGTATTGCATATCAAATCATTTGAGTAACAAAACTTTTAATGCCTCATCTGTCCAGGCCAGGCCTGTGAGGAGTCTACAACGCCTCAGCAAACCAAATCATCCATAGCCAAGACATCTTCTAAACTTTTCTTCATCAATCGCTTCAGGAGCAAAAAACACAGGCCGAATGTGTCAAACTCCAGCCCACCAGCTGAGGATCTCAGCAGCAGCAGCAGCCCACCTTCAGTCCATCTGGACAAACAGGTCAAATACTGATCTTTTCTGAACCACACACATGACCAATAGCAAGTTGTCATTTGAAATGCTAAATTATAAAAATAAGTATGATTAAATATTTATTATGAATGTGATCATATCCTTGAATGGCTTTTCCCACAGTACGCCCCGGACACTCTGGGTGACGATGGCTTTTTAGATCTTCTGAGCCGTTTTCAAGGCAGCCGCATGGATGACCAAAGGTGCTCGTTACAGGACGGCCTAAGCCCTTCCGTTCCCTGTGAAACCCCACCGGTGACCTTGAAGAAACGTGAGTTGTCCTTCCTCCCTCACTGACCTCTACACTGGTATATGAAGGTGCAAAATCATTGAAGGTGCATTCACACTGACAGTGTTTTAAAGCAGAAAAGTAGAAGCAGGTGATTTCAATGTACAGAAGTGAAACAATGTGAGCAGAAATGAACTTTCTGCAAATAACAAACCTACTAGCAACTAACAGACAGTGACAGTGTGAACGCACCTTTAGTTTATACCAGCGTATAGCAGTGCATGCAGTGACGAGCAGTGTGTAAACACTGAACACTAGAGTATTGTCACATGACAAAATCACAGCCAATCATAAGGTGCTTGATGTTTCAATAGGTGTTAGAAACCGAAACCAAAATTATCTTTTGTTTGTGTCTGTTTACGGGCAAAATGTCTACTTTTGCTCATTAAAAATAAAACTGAGGGCTGGAGTAATGATGCTGAAAGTTATTTTTATTCAGAAATCATTCTAATATGCTGATTTACTGCTTAAGAAATATCTCTTATTATCAGTATTGAAAAAAGCTGTGCTGCTTAATATATTTGTGGAAACGGTGGTAAAAAAAATGTTCAGGAATCTTTGATGAATAGTTAAAAAATAACAGAATTTATTTGAAATAGATCACATTTTTGTTATATTACAAACGTCTTTACTGACACTTCTGACCATTTGACCAATTTATTGTTTCTTTGCTGAATAAAAGTATCAATTTCTGTAAAAAAAAAAACAAACACTAAATACAACTTACCCCAAACTTGAACAGTTGTGTGTATATTTTAGCAGTGTTTAAATGGACCACATTGCTCTGTTTTAACCTTGTTCAGCTATTTCCACGCCCGGAGCGGATGCCTCGGCACAGCCTGGTCATTTCCTAGACCTGCTGGCCAGCTCACAGAGCCGTCGGCTGGACGAGCAGCGGGCCAGTGTGGACAGTCTCCCGGGTCTCCGGCTGGACCAGCGCCACAGCCAGGACGTTCTCAGCAAACTCATGGCCTCGGCCAATAACAAAGAACCAGATGAAGACTTCTTCGACATGCTGATTAAGTGCCAGGTTAATGTTGTTTATTGTAAGAGTGCATGGAACTATGAACTCTTTCTGAAAGCATATGTTCAATAGCTGTTTTTGGCTTGTATAGGGATCTAGACTGGATGATCAGAGATGTGCTCCTCCACCTCCTCCCACCAGAGGCCCTACAGTCCCAGACGAAGACTTCTTCAGCCTCATCCTTCGCTCCCAGGCCAAACAGATAGATGAGCAGAGAGTCATCTTACCATCAGACACAAGACCCTTTCAGACCAATCCTGACTGACATGTTTTTATGAAGCTAGAATACTATTTTAGGACCTTGCAAACCTCACTGAAGTCTTACTCCTGAATCATTGCCTTACAAGATGATTTCTCTTCTCTCTGAACAGGATTTTTGAAGGAGGAGATGCATGAAGTTCTTGTATTCTCCCTACTACCATGGTTTGAACTGGATTCAGATGTTTTTGTGCAGAATATATGCTTATATTCAGACCAAGACCGCAGTCTTTCTCAGGGATTCAGTACAATGCACTGAGTGCATTTCATTTACCTGATAACTGGATGGACTTAACCAGCAGTAGATTGTCAGACCATTTTTTACATTTTTTAACACTAACACAGTATCAGTTCTGTTTTGACTCTTTCTTTGAATTGAAATGTTTTGTTATATTTTAATACCAGCGAAGCATTGCTCTATATTAATATTTTGAAGTTTTAGAAACGAGCAGTCTACACAAGTTACGATTTATGTAAATCTAAAATTCTATGGTCTGGAAAGTATATAAGACAAGGATGTATTACTAATTTTAAATGACAAGAGGAATAAAGCCTCATTTGAATAGATCCTGCTCAATTACAAATCACAAACTGGCACAGTTTAGTGTGCTGGAAATATTTTATTTGAAGCTGAAGCTACACAGGACCGAGTAATGCTGGGTACACACCAGAAGATAATCGGGCTGATTTTGGGCCGATTTCTCCCCTTCTGACAATCCTGGGTAATGTCCGATTATCTTGGTGGATCTAAAGATTATCTTATCAGATTTTCCTGAGGTGTGAGGTGTGTTAAGAGTGACTGAATCCGTCTCGGAAGAACGTCTGAGGCGCCCCCGATCAGAAATCCTGCTGTGTGGGGGGGACACCGAGGACAAACACGTGATTGATCTGCAGATTATCACGTGAAACTAAACAATATCCAATCAGAAAGCGATCTGACGGAAGCATAACAAACACATGTCATGGTGCAGCACAAAAGCATTTGGACACTATCATCGTGGGAGATTTTTTTTTTTTCTCTTCTCAAATTTAATTTATTGTAATTTATATATTTCCCCTGGCTTGATGTTTTGTTTTTTGGTTATTTTTCAAGATCTTTGTATATAGTTTATATCAAAGCTATATCTAGTGTTGTTGTTATAATCTGTTTTGAGCTGTAACTGTTTTTTTTTTTTTTTTTTTCAATAATACAAAATGAAAGACACCATCATAGCAATTTCTTCCTGCCATTACCAACGACTGGGACTTTGCCATTACTTTAAAGCCTTAAAACTACTCTTTGAATAATTTGTAATTATTTATACTTGTTTAAGGAAATTACATTTTCTTATTGCTTTTCCTTTATTTACTTTTTAGTGTTTTTTTTTTTTTATTGTATTTGATGTAATTTATATGTTATTGCCCTTGCATGTTCTTTGTTCTAAAATAGCAATAAAAAAAATCTTGTTTATTCTCAAGTCTCGAGAGCTTCTGCGAGGTTTCCCGTGTTCACAGTCAGGACTCTGGTTGAAAATCTGTTGGTGTGTGGTGTGCTGTCTTTGTCACATCGCAGCACACCACACACTATAGGAGCAAAACGGTTCAATCTAGGATTGTTTGTCCTCATGTTTGTGGTCTCTCACATTTAAGATCTTATAAGATTTAAAAACATTTTAGTGTGTACCCAGCATTACTCACACCATGAAACATGTACTTGAGTTTCCCCCAAAAAATTGGTTAATGACAGTTTAGAATGACATTTGTAATCTCTCAAACTCATAAATGTCAATTTGTCCCCCTGCTTAGTCTGAGCTACGTGTCCGAAGATGTTGAGCATCAGTGAGGCGTGATCCACCAGGTGTTCCTTATACTCGTCATAACTCACGGTCCATTCCAGAGGTCTGCCTATTGTGGGGAAAAGTGACAAATACTGAATGAATACTCATGCTTTCATTACAAGTTTCTTTACCCATGAACTGCACTATACCAACTGTGTTGTTTCATGTATTGCAACTCTTACAAAACCTTGTCATTTCTCACATTCAGAAGGCTTGAGCTCAATGCATGTGTTGTTTCTCTTCAGGAAGGTCTTCCTGACTCCGGTGTAGTACATGGCTGCAGTCTGGCTGTAGAGGGTGACGCTACGAGTTGAGCTGCATTTGTTTTTTAGATTGATGTTGTTATGATCTAAATTAGTCTAGGGAAGACCGCAACAGAAATAAATGGTTGGTGGTGAGACATTGTGCGACAGCAGAGAAAGCTCCGTCTCCAGACCCAGAAAAAGCTACAAGAACCCAAACAACCATGGTCACGTGCAGCAAAAAGAGAAGTTTTATTTACAGTCCAAACAAAGTAGTAACAAAAAGAGTATTAACTTCAGAAGAGGGCAAGGCCAAAATAACAAAGTCAGTTGGGTTATTACAGTTTGATTTTAAGCTTCAAAGAAAACAAAATACAGCAGATTAAACTAACTCCCTAAACTAACATAAATAGGAGATAATAGGTCATACAAAACAAAATGGCACCCACCTTCCTACTAAACCCAAAGCAAAAGACATGAATTAAAGGCTAATATTAGTAACGGGCAACTGAAGTTAACAATCATTTCTCTCTAAATTAAGTCTCAGTCTGAGACAAAATAGAAACTCTGTAATCAATGAGTACACCAAATCACAAAATACAGTATTTTAAACTCTCTCTCTCTCCCTCTACAGAGTCTTAATTAACAGGTGGGGATAGATTCTGCAGGGAGAGAAGAGAGAGAAAACAGGCACAACACAGCTGGATTGAGGTAAAGGTACATCTTTGCCCAATGGTCCATCCCCTTTCACTTCCAACACTCAGCACAGGGAAGGTATACACTGAGGGTAGCTGTAGTTTAAATACTCTCTCTCTTCTCCCATTACACAATCAGAACAAGCTCTTAATTAACCTCAGGGGGGGAGCAGGTGCGGGAGAGAGAAAGAAAAGAGAGAAAACAAGGCACAGAACATTTCACACAACGGAACCTGAGAGGAATACGGCTCACAGGAGAAACACCAAAACGTAGCACATGGTGTTGAGAGCTGAACCAGATGTTTTCTGCCCACGCATGTGGTTTTTCCCCAAGTGGATGTTTGATATCAGGCAAGTTAATCACAGACAACAGCCTTGGTCAGCACTGATGCGTGGGTATGTGCATCTCTTGGAGCCACAGATAACACCAAAGTACCATCACATTTCCTCTGCACTTCTCAGAAGAACATGATTAATGAAAGTAGAAGGAAAATTTTGAGAGGAATTAGAACACAAAGAGACAAACAGGAATCATGAGTAATATGTCAATATTTGTAGGACACAATGGTAAATTAAAGATATCAACACGATTTAACGATCAGCGAAAAGCCGACAGCTTGGCACATCATGCTTCAGGAAGACCTGACCCACTACATCCTTCTCAACACTGCGGGACAACACCAAAGCAACATTGCTTTCTTTTGCTGTAAACTCTATCAGTGGGGGGGCCGCAGCGGGAGAACACACAGCCCTGGCTGGAGAGGAGTGGAATCATAAGCCAACCTCCGTTAATCTCTGATTAATAGAATGGCAGACGCATTCGAAAAGGAAGGGCATCCAGCCTCATTCCACACTGGACCATGGAAGAGAAAAAAGAAATGACCGCTACGCATGCAACAGAAGTCACTCTTTAGATAGCCCTGGCTGGTCAGTTGAGGAGTGGTAATACTTACCTGCCAATCCGAAACCAGTTTTCTCATGGCAGATCAGTTCGAGTCATGTCAAACAAACATCACATGAGCAGAACATGGAAGAGAAGAAGAAAGAAATAGAAATTTGCCCAGAGGAACTTTATGAATTCCTAAACACCTCAACACTACAAGAAAGAGAAGAAGAATATAATGCATTACGTCTACAATCAGATTGAATCACGGTTCATGTGATCCCTGGAATTTCCAGTCATCAGGACTGTCAAACAAACACGTGTGTTGGTTCACAGAAGTTTGGACATTTGACATTCCTCCACAAGAAAGAGAAGAAGAATATAATTGCATTAAACCTACAATCACAAAACATTTTCTCCTCGTCCAGTCTGCTGGAACTCAGGACGTGTGGGTATCCAGCAAAGGCCAGTGACCAGTTCAGGTATCAGCACACCACAGTCTTTGTTGGCATTTGTAATACCTGTTTCAAGGAGATATGATTTAAAATATTAGAGAAGTACTGCTGCTGCACAAAAGAGAACTAATTAAACCATTGTGTCAGCTTTCAAACAGTTCCATCTCCAGGGTATTGATAAGAAGATAATAGCAGACTCACCATGACCAGTTACCCACCTGGATATGTTAATGGGGCTTCCCCATCCTGAGCAGTCTTTGTGCAATAACCACAAGAAGATATTATTTAAAATATTAGAGAAGTCCAACACAAACATCATTCGAAAGAGATTCCTTCTCAAAGAAACCAACTGACAGAGGAGAGAAGAAATTGGAAATGGAAAAATGTGAAATGCCTCGTCTCTTGTGGTGTAGAGCTTATTGATAAAAGTATGAAGACTCACCATATCAGAAGTCGAATGTAAAATATGGGCTTTTGAGTTCCAACACTTTTAAGGTGTGCTGCTTCTCCAACACAAGCAAATTTATGCAGAGAAGATTCCCTTCTCAAAACTAAAAATCAGACAGAGAGAGGAAACAGAAAAATATCAATTTTGTTGTGTGTGCCGTCATGCCGTCTCTTGTGGACTAACTGAAATTCAGTGGATTCAACAGATGATTCAAGAGAAGAAGTTGAATTAAAAAGACACTCGTGTCTTTTGTAATATATGAGTGAAAGTTTACTATAGACCAAAAAATTCCACAGGCGTTTAATGCACACCCTTGTGTCCTGATTCTGTCATTCAGCACATACTCCACTCTCTCATTTGAGAAGGTGACTTTACATCACCAGATGCACACCATTAGAAAATTAAAGACCAGCAGAAAACACTGGGTCATTAATCACTTAGTTTAATCGGAACCTTTCATTTTTACGAGTCATTTTATACCCTGATAATTCCCATCTGAGCAAAGCGCATTATAGGGATAAAAAAAGACAAAGTAAAACTAAATCGATAATATACTAAATATTCCCAATTTTATTTACTCGCTTGCTTGTACAATCCTCCACATTCCTTGACGACGACTTCTGAATTGGAGTTTATTTTTTATATTATTTTATTATATTACTTGTTATATAACATACATTTGAAAGAATGGAGCTCCTTTCAACAATGAGATTAAATAAGAGGTTTCAAAGCAAAATTAGCTCTGATACATCCAGTAATAATGCATTATTATATTAAATTGGAGAATAGTTAAGAGTCCATTATTCTTACATTTATTTCTCATGATTTTCAGAACAAGGACTATTCTTTGATATATGACTGTTAGTCAGTTATTAAATAGAATGACTCATAACAATTGGAAAGCAGAGTATGGAAATTCACATGCAAGAGAATTAATGAAAGAAATATGTAAAATTGTCATGTTTTAATCTTTAATTTCTTTTTTTTTTTTTCCTGAGAGAAGATAAAATGTTGCCTCAGGTGCCGACAGCATCCCTTGAAGTGACGAGGAAAGAGATGTCACTTATTTGAAGTGGAGGTAAGGAATATGATTTTGTAACTTCAAATTAGTATGTACCTTTGGATTGGATGTATCAGCTATATTATAGAAGGTATTGTCAAGCATGTCATTATTATTATTTTTTTTGGTCAACAGAATTGTTCATCATCCCCAACTTGAACCTCATGCTCCACCCAGAAGGCATATGAGAAAATAAGGAGCAATAGCCTTTAATATGACTAATTACATCAAAATGACCCAAAATCATCCATAAGTCATCAGTCCAGCACATTTTAGGGAACAATGACTCTTCAAGGGTTTAAGCATGACATAATCTGAATCATAAGTGATTCCGGTCCAACTTGACAGAAAACTGCGAAAGGCCCAGTATGTATGTACTGTATGTATGTATGTATGTATGCATGCATGCATCCATCCATCCATCCATTCATTCATCCATCCATCCCTGTTTGTCTGTCTGTCTCTTTTTGAACGTGTATGTTCAATAGCTGTTTTTGGCTTGTACAGGGATCAGGCTCAGGGATTCAGTTTCATTTCATTCACCTAGATAGGCACAGCCATATCACCCTGCAGCCCAAGACCTAAGCAGGGTAGCTGGTTCCCTCGTTCCATACCTGATGGAACGTGAGACCTCTGGGAACTAGGCTGTGTTATGTTGTGAGACCAGCAGCGGTGCTCACCAGGCGGTTAACCTCACCAGTGCGGTCATGTTCGACGTAGGGACACTATACTCAAAAAGCACACAATGAATTGGGGATAATGTATCTTATGGAGCATCTACTCTCGATGTTTGGTATCAGTTGAAATGTCTCAGGTAGTGTAAATGACTGGTAGTGTAAATTTTCACAGTTGTCACTCATATTATGAGAAAAGATTACATGTTTGCTCTGTTTTTTCGGAGCCGAACACAAAAGGTATTATTTTCGGAGCCGTTAACTAACTTGAAGATTTCTTTGTTCTGGTCTGGATATATATAAGTGAAGGTAAAATAGCATTGCTCGTTTGGATGAATACCAGCCTCTGTGTGTCTGGTGCTGTGACGGCGTCTCATCCAGCTCTGGTCGCGATCTCTCACATGTTGTTGTGTGCATATAAATATAATTATGTTAAATGGATTGTGCTCAAAAGGTCTTTAAATTTTACAACAGCTTTGTTCTCACAGCTAATCGTGGAGAGTTTGCGCATTCTTTCAATGATACCAGATGTGAGTGCTCACAATTGTCCAGAAATTTTCTTACACATGTTGTACTGTTGTGTCTATCTACTGTCACTGGTATGTCCATTTCACTGTGCGTTTTCATATAGCACAGTAATTAGAGAGCATTCCTAAAGGAGCACACATTTCGGTTTGATTCCTGCGTACTTTTTCAAGATGTAATTCAGCATTCTTACCTTTTTAGTGTGCTACAGGATACTTGCTACCTGGCTCTGGTGATGGTTATGATTACTGTCATCACGTTTTGCTCTGTCGCACAGAGTTGGAACTCATGGATTACATGTTCTCACTGCACTTTTTGACCATCTCAGTGATTTAAGGTCGAGACTCCAGTATGTTGAGGAACTGGAACCCCTTGGTATATTCCCTGATTTCTTTCTAGTTTTTTTCTTGAAGGAGTCGGTTAATAACCTAACCTGAGGGTTACAAATACTTCAAGTCATTCTCTTTCCACTTCCCATGACACTAGGCAACCAGTGCAGCTTAAAGAGCTAAACAGTGTGCTGATCTCGTGCAGTACCAGTCGTCACTTTTATCACAGAGTTAGAATTTGATCACTTCGGAGGGTAATTATGTCCTGTGAAGATTCGGCTAGCTCTTCAGGTGTGGCAGCGTTGCGAGTCCGTAAACCAAGATGGCTGCTATGCTTTCCTGGTTTAAAGCTTACGCGAGAGTCATGACTCGAGAACACTTCCACGTCTCCTGCACCTTGCCTGGAGATTGGTTTCTTGGTTGGCCCTGCTGGCAGGGTCCGAGTTACCTTTCTTGAAGTAAGGAAGTGACTAAATCCCACCTTTTTCTGCCCGAAGCCGGTCATTATGGTCCTTCTTCCTCTCACTACCCTCATTTACGGAAGCAAGCGGTCTGTGGTGATGCACTGTGTAAGACTACCTCTTGGCGGGTAATCCGTGTCTCCCCTCCCGATGCAAGTTCATGATCATCTCATAAAGAAGCAAATTACACATTGTGGAGAGCCACTTCACGGCTCATGCCATGGCGCTCCTGATTCAGGTATACCAGGCTCAATGTTTTATCAAAACTATCACAAGGGTTTTTCCGACCCATGGGTTACAGACTGCGTACAGCGAGCTCACGAGAAGATATTTACATCACTGCATACATTTCCCTTTTTTTAATTAATAATATTTCATTTTCAAATTAATTCAGGCACATCCACCAGTGTCTCTCATGTGGGTGAACCTGGCAGATACATACAATTAGTTATCCTATTATTAATTATATTATTATTATACACCTGTCTGTCAGGCCAAATGAAAATCTTTTCCCATGCAGTTTACAGTAGCACATGGAAGCAGACAGAGGCTTTAAGCATATTGTTGCCTCCATCCACAGTCATACTGCAGCGCCTCCACTGCATCATGCAGAGTGGTGCCCCCTGCACACTTGTACTCAGCCTAAGCAGCAGCCTTAGGTGGCAGTCTAAATGATTGTCAGACAGTGCCAAACCAGGCGCAAGCATGTAAGCGGCTCTGAGACAGGCGACCCAGAGGTGGGAAGATCTGCTCTTTGGGAGATGGTGTCTGCATCACTCCCTGCCCCAGAGGAGGGCCGGGTGGAGAATCTTTTGTTTCCTTTTGTTTTTGTTCCGCCGCTGGCACTCTGAGTCCAGCGGTACCCACATTTTCAATAAAAGAGCAATTTCCTATATCTCTGGGTCACAAGAGGGAGCGGTTGGCATTGTGCAATGTGTTATAAACACCCTTCCCCCTCTCTCTTCGCCAGCAGTCAGTGGTGTGTGGTTCGAGGATGCCACCAGGCCTTCTCTCACTCCCTCTGCCCCACCCTGGAACCAGGTAAGTGTTGCGCAGCTCATGCAGACTCTACTTTGGGCCACCTCAGTGCCTCCCAAGTTGAGTCCCTGTGTTCCACCTCGCTGCCCCACCCCGGGTACGTCTGTGGTTCCATTGGTCCCGCTTGCACGGTGTCTGGGAGCCTGGCTAGCGGGACTCGCTATCTCGCTGGCTCATCCGCACCATCAGACTCGGCTATGCGATTCAGTTCGCCCGGCGTCCCCCCAAGTTCAGGGGCATCCACTTCACCTCTGTGCGAAGCAGCGATGCTCCTGTCTTACGGAAAGAGATCGAAGTCCTCCTGGCGAAGGCGGGTTGAGCTGGTCCCTCCAGCCAATGTGAAGGCAGAGTTTTACAGCCCCTACTTCATTGTGCCCAGGAAAGGTGGTGGGTTACGGCCAATCTTGGACTGCGGACCTTGAACCGGGCTCTGCACAAGCTCCCGTTCAAGATGTTAATGCAAAAACGAGTGCATCCGTCCCCGAGATTGGTTTGCAGCGATCGACCTGAAGGTTGCGTATTTTCATGTCTCGATTCTCCTCCGACACAGGCCATTCCTACGGTTTGCATTCGAGGTTCGAGCGTATCAGTACAAGGTCCTACCCTTCGGGCTGTCCCTGTCGCCTCGCATCTTCACGAAAGTCGCGGAGGCAGCAATTGTTCCTCTCAGAGAATGCGGCAGTCGCATTCTCAACTATCTCGACGACTGGCTGATGCTGGCACAGTCTCGGGACCAGTTGTGCAAACACAGGGACTTCTGTGGGACTTCCGGTCAACTGGGAAAAGGGCAAACTCTCCCCTGTGCAGAGGATCTCTTTTCTCGGTATGAAGTTGGACTCGGTCAACCAGACAGCGTGACTCACAGAGGAGCGCGTCCAGTCAGTGTTGAACTGCCTGAATTCGTTCAGAGGCAGGACAGCGGCCCCACTGAAACTTTTTCAGAGGCTCCTGGGGCATATGGCATCCACAGCCGCAGTAACGCCGCTCGGGTTGCTTCATGTGAGGCCGATTCAGCACTGGCTTCACGGCCGAGTCCCGAGATGGGCGTGGCAGAGTGGCACACACCGGGTATTCATAACCCCGTTCTCGAGCTGAACGATTAATTGCATTTGCGATATTATCGCGATATGAAAAAAACACGATTTCTCAACCGCAGAGGCTGCAATTATACGGTCACGTGACACGCAAGAGTAATGTATAACGATCGTATGACATCCAAGTACGGCAAGAGAAAGCATTAGGAGACGTCCGCTCTCTTATAGCTCTCGGGGTACTTTGATGACACACACCGATCGGTCTAGCAGTACTGCTTCAAGTCAAACACATCTAAGCGGTCTTCAGAGGAAGCATCATGTTGGCACGCTGCTATGTTGCCAAGTCCGCAGTTTGCCGCGGGTTGTTTTCGTGTCCACGGGTCTTTCATAACATGAGGAATTTACGGGTTCTCCTGTAGTGGGCGGAGCTAATCCATAAACGGCAATCTCATTGGCCGGTGCTCACCTATCATCGTCCCTGTTTTGATTTCAGCAAAACAGTTAGAGCGAATGCAGACGACCTGATTAATATTCATGAACCCAGCAGCTCAATAATCCAATAATCCCAAGTCCCACCCCCAAAAGTTCCGGACCTTTGAAAAAGTACTACCTCGCGAGCAGGGTTGTGGCTAGAAAGGGACACAGCTCCAACCAAATGAACAATGCAATGAAAATTTCTACCCATTAGATTGTGTTTTATTAATGTCTACACATACCCAACCCTAAGCCTACCCCTTACAAAAATCAAACAAAAAAAATAGTAATTATTGTTGTACAGTGTGATAAAATAACGCTGTATTGATAGCGCCATACCTATCCCTTCTAGACTTAATCCGTGAGGCAGGGACTTTCTGAGGGGCAAATTTTTTCCCGGAACTTTATTTAGATTCTGGTTCCTGCGGGGAAAATACACAGAGTACCGGCTCAAAGTTCCTAGTTCCTGAGGAAAGTTCCTGTGGTGGAAACAGGGCTTATACATTTTTTGAGGAGTCTGCAAAAGTTTGGATTTATGTACATATAAAATTCCAGGTTTTGTAAATTGTATAAGACAAGAATGTATTGCTAATTTTAAATGACAAGAGGAATAAAGCCTTGTTTGTTGTATTGATCCTGCTTGATTACACATCACAAAATGACACAGTTTAGTATGCAGGAAATATTTTATTTGTTTAGCTGAAGCTACACAGCACAGATCAACCAACACCATGAAACAATTACTTGAGTTTCCAAATGAGAAAAAAAGGTTAATGACTGATTCGGAATGACATTTGTAATCTCGCAAACTCATAAATTCCAATTCCCAAAAACAAAATAACAAAAAATCAGAAAAGATGAAAAGACAACAGTGTCTTGCATAAAGCATACGTGCACTTGTCCTACATCATGACTAAATGCATCATAAGAAGTTTAAGGTTTACAGCTTGTAGGTTAAGAGAAACTTCTGTTCAATGGAACCACAGCGTTTCCTCAGTTCTAGTTATTTGTTTGGTTTAACAGTGCTGTTTGACAACAATGTTGGTGAATCCATGCACCTGAGTGAGCTGAGGACAATCAAATGATGCCAGAAGTTTCTGTGGGCCGTGACATTTGGGAATAAACTTCTCCATCAGGCACACTGTGGCATGCCCTGCAATGTCACTGTGAAAGAAAGAAAGACCGATTATTTAATACAACTGTGATTATTACATTTAACTTTTTTTGATTAAATAATCACAGTTTGAGTTTAGCAATCATCATTTATACAATTAAAGATGTGTCTTCAGAATTTTTGTTTTGTTATGCTGGTTTAATGTCTCTTCACAACCCAATAGCAATAATTAAGTTAAGTTGTCTAAATGTATTTATCTGTAAATCCATATTCTGTGGAAGGCGTAGGACCATGAAATGTTCGTCCAATCAAAACGCTCGGTCCTAGCGTTTTAATTGGCTTTCCTACCTGCCTGTCAACATATGTATTTGCATACCTTTGTGCACCCGGTTCACACAGATAGGAATACGTCATTCAGCGCGTTCACGCACATTGTGCAGACAGAGCGAGAATGGTAGACAAGCATCAACAACCCGGTATTCCTTCCTGGTATTGTAGTACTTTTACTAACTGTATTATAATGTTTTCTCACCAGTGAATGATACATGATGTAGCCCAGTGGTTTCCAATTCCAGTCCTCGCGCCCCACCACTCTGCATATTTTGCATGTCTCGCTTAGTTATCACAACCGATTCAGATAACCAGCTCGTTAGAAGTGAGCTACGTGCATGAACTGCATTTCGATTGACTTGCTCCCTACACAGTGTTCTTTGCTCCCTACTCCCTGAGCAGGGGAAATCCGTTGAAGTTTACTTCCCTTCAGAACCTTCATTCACGGATTTGCGCTACGCAGAGTCTTCACACACAGACAAAGCTTACTAAAGAAGTGTGAGGTGTGAAATAATATACCTCAGTATATAAATACTGTCTCGCACACTTTAATGCCATTTGTAAGGAACATATACGCTCGCTTCGAACTGGAATCATGGCGGACTATCTGGTGATGTCCAATTCACAGGGCACTTACGGTCGAATAGAAAAAACGTGGCATGTGATAAGAGATACATATGAAATGTGCAAAGCGGGGATGCGCGAGGACTGGGATTGGGAAACGCTGATTTAGCCTATTGTAGTAATGTTGTCTCTGGTATTCTGGTCTGTGAGTGTATATGTGTTCAGGGGGAGTTGCTTTGGACGGCGATTGCAGGGAGGGAGGGACATTTGCTGTCAGTGCTATCAGGCTAAAGTTAGCATTTTCCAAGATCTCCTACTTTACCTTTAAGTGAAAATTAAACATAATAATGCATCATTTATTATTTAATAAAAAAATGAATGAAATTAATTTTACCCATAGTTAACAACTCTGGCATGCTGCAGTCCAAGTCCCACAAAGCGGAATGCAGTGTTCTTCAGGACACAAGGCAGTGGATTCTGGAAAGTGATTTTGACTGGAACTTCTTGACCCAATACAGCATCACATACAGGCTGAGAAGAACCACATACAAGACACAATTTAGCACAAAATGATTTCAAACAATCAAAAGATTTATCAGTTGAACCATAACTTTGAACTCACAGCGATAACAAGGTCTGGTGTGCGCAGTCTGAAGCTGTACTGGGTGGCCAGAACCTGCTTAGTCTGAGCTACGTGTCCGAAGAGGTTGAGCATCAGTGAGGCGTGATCCACCAGGTGTTCCTTATACTCGTCATAACTCACGGTCCATTCCAGAGGTCTGCCTATTGTGGGGAAAAGTGACAAATACTGAATGAATACTCATGCTTTCATTACAAGTTTCTTTACCCATAAGCTGCACTATACCAACTGTGTTGTTTCATGTATTGCAACTCTTACAAAACCTTATAATTTCTCACATTCAGAAGGCTTGAGCTCAATGCATGTGTTGTCTCTCTTCAGGAAGGTCTTCCTGACTCCGGTGTAGTACATGGCTGCAGTCTGGCTGTAGAGGGTGACGCTACGAGGTGAGGAGCATTTGTTTTTTAGATTGATGCAAAGCACGGCATCTTTGCCCACGCATGGTCCATCCCCTTTCAGGTTAACTTCACAGACAACATCCTCAGCACAGGGCAGTGGGTATGTGCATCTCTTGGAGCCATGACGAAGAGCTGTTTCCAAAGCAGTGCACTTCTCAGAAGAACCTGATCAATGAAAGAAAGAGTCAAATTTGCATAGGGATGAATCACAGGAGAAACACCTACATTCATCGTTAGCATTAGCACCATGGTTGAAAGCGTTGAGTGCTAGAATAGATGTAAATGCATGTGGTTTTTACCCAGTGGATGTTTGTAGAGATTTGTGATATCCACACGTTGATCTGAGCCGACAGCCTTGGTACTGATGCAGTGACCTACTACATCCTTCTCAACATGGACAACACCAAATGTACCATCACATTTCCTCTGCCAGTAAACTTTATCATTATTCACCTAGAACACAAAGAGGAAAACAGGAATCATACGTCATATGTCATTATAATTGCTGTATGACACAATGGTAAATTAAAGGAATTAACGCACTTCAGCGAAAAGGAAGGGCACATCATGCTTCAGGAAGACCTGACCGCTGCGGATCGCAGCAACAGAAGTGGGGCCGCAGCGGGAGAAGCCCTGGCTGGTCAGTTGAGGAGTGGAATCAACCACCTGCCAACCTCCGAAACCAGATGGCAGATCAGTTCGAGTCATCCAGGCCTCATTCCACACGTGGTAGTTCCTACATGGAAGAGAAGAAGAAAGAAATAGAAACACTTCATGCACATTCAGAGGAACTCTTTATGATATCACAAGTGGTAATGACACTTACCAGATTGAATCACGGTTCATGTGATCGATCAGCTGGAATTTCTCATCCAAATAGATGTCAGATGTCAAACAAACATCAGTGTCATGAGCAGAACAGAAGTTTGAAACTGGACGAGCAGGAATGCCTAAACACCTCAACACTACAAGAAAGAGAAGAATATAAGTGCATTACATCTACAATCACAAAACATTTTCTCCTCGTCCAGTCTGCAGGAACTCTTACGTGTGTTGGTGACTCCAGCAAAGGCCAAGCTCTGTCCATATTTGACAGGTATTCCTCCACATTTGTAATATTGTTTCAGGATGGCACTGCTGCTGCACCAGGATGTCGGAGCAGTTCCATCTCCATAGCAGTTTGACCAGTTACCCACCAGCACACCACAGTCTTTGTTGGCAATAACCTGACAAGGAGATATGATTTAAAATATTAGAGAAGTACTGCATTCAAAAGAGAACTAATGAAACCATTGTGTCAGGCTTTCAAACATGAAATCAGGGTATTGATAAGAAGATAATGAAGACTCACCATATCAGACACCACTCTGGATATGTTAATGGGGCTTCCCCATCCTGAGCAAGGTGTGCTGCTTTTCTCCAACACAAGCAAACATGCAGACAAGATTCCCTTCTCAAACTAAAAATCACAGATCATAGAGGAAGACAATTAGATATTGTTAAACAACCTTCATGCTATCTTATGCACTTGTTCTGTGGAATTATATCTCAGAAATGGGAAGGTTAGGAAAAACTGTCCAGGGGGGCCAGGAACCATAGTGGTGCCTTTATCTCTGACATATCTTAAACTTGAACTTTTATAATATATTAATTAATTATATATTTTTTTGCTCTTACTTGACCAAAGTTCCATGTTTTGCAGGCAATCTGCTGCTTAGTTCCATAGTAGATTCTGCCCATGTCATTCAGCACATACTCAGCTCTCTCTGAGTCATCACTCAGGTACACACAGTCATCTGATAAAGAGAACATTGAACTTTAAATGGAAAAGCCTCATTAAGTTTTAATAGTGCTCACTTTATGCATTCTATTACATTTTCATATTTAGGTTTTACCTTTACACCAGGGGTTGAACAGCATGTAAATGTCATTTTCAGGAACACAAGGTAACGTGAATCTGCCTCCTGGACAGTGTGTCACGACACTGAGCTGGTATCGTCCAACGCAAGCAGTCGGAACAGAGTGCACACACAGTTTGATTCTGTTTTGTCCTTGTTCCACAATCTTTGCCCCCCAGCAGTCTTTCTTGAATTCTTCCACTATTGGAACGATCACATAAGTGCCGTCCCGGATGGATGGGATATGACCTGTAAAACACACAGAAGAACAAGAGATTTCAATGATGGTAGAAATATTGGTTCAGCTCCTCACATGTTCTTCCTGTACGTGTTATTTCTTGGCATGTTTCCACACGCTGTTGGTCATAACTAACCTAGTTTGAGCTCCAGGTGAAGCTTGTCACAACTGGGATTGAAAGGACGGCACAGATCAACCCACATATTGAAACACTGTCCTCTGCGGACGATGAGATGATCATCAAGGAAACAATGTGTGTGATGCTCCTGACGATTCTGTCCGGTCCTGCATTTGAGAAGGTCAACTTTACACACCCGGAGGACTGCATCTTAGAATGAAAAAAAAAAAAGCAGAAAACAGGTCATTAATCATCAAACAGATTCATTCGGTTATTACGAGTAAGGATAATTCCCATCATGCATTAAAGGACAAAGATAAAAAAAGACAAAGTCCCCTACCATCGAACCCACAGACTCGCTTGCTAGTACAATCCTCCACCCATTCCTTGACGACGACTTCCTTTGTCTCATATTCACGGCGCGGAGTGACAAAGCCGCAAGGATTAGGGTATGGTGTAGCACATGGGTTAACACAGGGGTTGACGCATGGTTTAACACAAGGGTTAACATATGGGTGAGCATAAGGCATATTGCAAGGGTTAACACAAGGGTTTACATCAAGTTTGACACAAGGATTTGCGCATGGGTTAACACAAGGCTTGATGTAAACTGGTGTGTGGCATGCTGCTTTCCTGCAGTCATCCTCCTGCAGTTTAATGGCTGGGAAACGGCCAACGGTGTAGAGGTTTTTGTATGGGTTGTATACAAAAGGCATGCTGGGTAAAAATGAAAGAAACAAGATACATGAGTGTCATCTGTAATTGGTCAGTAAATGGTTATTAATTCATAAATAAGAAATCTCTTAGAAATCAGATCTCCAATTTCTTTTAAGTTTGTTTTCTTGACAACATTAGGCAGTTCCCAAAAGGCCAAAATTCCTATAAATATATCAACTATATAATCATACCAGAAAAGGAAAGTCTTTAGAAATAATAATCTGGGTTTTTAACCAACTCTTGGTGGCCTATGAATTCTAGATGTCAACTTTCTAATAGCAATTCATAATAAGTTTCAAACAATGTCTGAGATGATTACTTACATGGTTTTAGTCCTTGTCTGTCCAAGAGAAACTGAACCGAAAACTTGAAGTGCTGCAGCAAGTGAACAGCAAGTTCTGCTCGTCGCTCGTACTGTTGTTAGTCTCCACAGCAGACGGGATATTTATACTACATCTCCATCTCCACCCCATCCACAGCTCATAGCTGAAGAGTAATTGTCCTCTTCAGAAAGGGATGAAAGGATTTTGAGTAATGTTCATTTTATTAATTAATGGGTTAAATTAACATCTTAGTTTAATTGTTCGGAGCCTTTAAACTTTAGGCAGAGTCATTTTCAGGCTAACACTTTGTCTCCACTGGACATTAGCGGCATGACACGACGTGACTAAAGACAATAGAATCCATTAAAATCAGTGTGATACTGCCTATACTGAATACACCAAGATGATGAAAATAGTAATTCAAACTAACAAATAAAATATATATATATATATACTTAATTTTATATACTGGACATATTCTTTTATATTAATTTTATATCTTGAATTATACTTTTTAGCAGTATATAATAATATTCTATAGATATTGAGATATCAGAAATATTCTATAAGCAAAGTATGTCTATATATTTCTTAATGACCCTGTTTGTTAATTTTGTTCTTTTAAGAGAGCAGTGAGTAGCACAATGATTTAGGCATCTTATGCAATGGCGAAAATCATCTATTCTACATACATTAGAAGGAACTGAGCTCCTTTCAACAAAGAGATTAGATATTTTAAGGCAACATTAGCTCTGATACATACAGTAATAGTGCATGATTAAATTAAACTGCAGTTTTAAACAGCAGTAAGAGCCTATTATTCTTACATTTATCTCTCATGATTGTCAGAAAAAGGGAGACTCTTTGATATATGACTGTGAATCAGTTATTAAAGAGAATGACTCATAAAATTGGAAAGCAGAGAAAGTTCAAGTATGAAAATCCGTTTAAATTTTCAAAAAAATTAAAATTATGTTTTCCTGACAGGCCCTGTGAATACACAACAGCAGGGGAATGAGTGATGAAGGAAGAGGTGTCTCTTACTTGATGAGTGGAAGTGGACGCAAGGAATCTGATTTCATAACTTTAAATCAGTATGTACCTTTGGATTTATCAACTATATCATAGAAGGCATTGTCAAGTATGTCATGATTTTTTTTTCTGAGACAACATAATTGTTCACCAACCCCAACCTGAACGTTATGCACCACCCAGAAGGTGTATGAGAAAATAAGGAGAAATCGCCTTTAATTTGACCAATTAAATCAAAATTACCCCAAAACATCCATAACTCAACAGTTCAGCAAATTATTAAAAGAACAGTGGGCTTTAGATAATTGTTATGACATAACTATAGTCTATCTAGTAATTCTGGTCAAACTTGACAGAAAACAATGAAAGGGACAACATTCATTAATACATTAATTTGTTTCCTTGTTCCATCCATGCATCTATATCTGGGTCATTCCTGGGATTTGGTAACATTTCAACTGGGAATATAATTGTTTTAATTATTTAATGATAAGATTCATTTTCTAAATTCCCCACATAATTAGACACATATCAAACCTCCAAAAAAAAATAGTATTTTATTTCAGATTTAGACACCTTTTTTCCCTCAACCCTGTAACGGACTAAATGTGATTGGTTTAAAAAGGACTTTACACAGAACTTGTTATAAAACAAACATCTACCTACTGCTCATGTGTCCTTCACAGCATTTCAATGATGAACAAATGTAACATTTATCATGATTTTCACATTTTTATAGGACTGAAGCTAAACACACACAAATTGTGTGTCTATGGTCTCTTTACTTTTGTAAAAAATATTTGTAATTTGGAAGTTTAACTAAAACCACAATTGTATTGATTTAGTCCTTTAAAGGCAGTGAATCAGCAAGAATCTACCAGATGGCAATCAGCAAGAAATGCTTTCATTATTAATTGTCTTCCCTTTATTTTCCCAAATATATTAATGTGACGAGGTGTGCCGGGATTGAAGACTGTAACACATTTTAAGTGGTACATTGTCTTCTATTTTGGTTTTGTTTCTCTCTCATATTGTCCTCATCTATCAATATGTCCTCATATTGTCCTCATTAAAATAGGGCGGTGTGTGGCAAGTTGATGATGTTGGGTGGAAACCAAAACAGCACAAGTGCAAAACTCTCAAGAAGTGCTCAATGAGCTCTCATCACTGTACTTTTGAAAACAGGGTTGCTCTGAAACAACTGTCTACTGTAAAGCATTTTATAATCTCCTAAAGTGCACACAGACAATTATTATAATGCTTTAGTCAGTCTTACCCATAATTAATCTGACATGCTTCTGACAAACTCCGTCAATACAGAATAAAATCCAAGACGGCAGGAACCACACAGGACAGTGTTGATGGTCACTGCATTCGTCTTGGAAAAGAAAAAAACATGTATCTGGAAAGGTTTGGGCATTTTCTCCTGTTTAGCTACATCAAATAAATCTAGTAGACTTCATGTTATGATCTGGTGTCGTTCTGTATCACTTCTCAGACACTCAAATCTCTTAATTGTTGTGTGGAATTAATTACTTAAGTACAAGCTTCCATCTTTCACTTTCAGGCTTCATTAGTGCAGTGTACATAATTACTTCGGGCTTTTTTAATGTTGTTTTCTTAACCTCCTCTCTGTAGTCAGTTCTACTAAAGTATTAGGAAGGGCTGCTTCTCTGCTTCTCTTACATTGACCGAATGTTATGCAAGCATTATATGATATGTTTATCGTGTAAAATTGATGTTATTTTAAATTTACTACAGTTTATATTAATATTTATTGGCAGACAGTCCTTTCAAGAAAATAATCTCTTTAATAATTTCCCTCTATGCATGCTTGTACAGACATAAAAGCATTCATTATATTATATTCAAGTTCATTATTTTTTCACATCCTTTACAAATGTTATTTTGAAGCACAGGGAAATAATTTAAGAATAATTGTTATTTTTTTTAATCAGTAGTCAGTTTTCACCTTCACTCACACAGGACCCTCAACCAAATAGATCCACTGCTCAAACTATCTTCTCCTTCTGTCCCCTCACTGAGGCAGAAGTATCCAAACTTCTCCTCTCCAGCCATTACAACATGTCCTCTAGACCCAATCCCCTTTCTCCAAGCAATCTCTACTCTTACCAGCACTCACACAATCATAATGCATCTTTGCATTCAAGCAGAGTAACTGCTCAAAAAACCTACAAAACACTTTATTGAAAACTACAGACCTGTCTCTCTCCTTCCATTCATAGCCAAAACACTCGAACGAGTTGTCTTCAACCAGGTCTCATTGTTTCTTTCACAGAACAACAAACTGGAAGCTAAACAGTCAGGTATCTGGAGTGGCCATTCGACTGAGACTGCTACTCTCAGTCACTGAAGGCCTATTAATCACAAAAGCCGATTCCAAATCATCAGTCCTCATTCTGCTGGATCTGTCTGTGACACTGTCAATCATCAGATCCTCCTGTCCACCCTCTCATCACTGGACATCACTGGGACTCCACTTCGCTGGTTTGAATCCTATCTCACTGGTCGGTCTTTCAAGGTGGCCTGGGGAGGGAGGAAGAACATCAACTGGTCACTGGGGTTCCCAGGGCTCGGTTCTTGGACCCTTCCTCTTCTTACACTACATCACTGGGTCCCATCATACAGGCACATGGTTTATCCTACCATTTCGCTGATGACACACAGCTTATCTCTCTATGATCCAACGGTAGCTGCACGGATCTCACAGACATCTCGGCATGGATGAAAGAACATCACCTACAGCTCAACTGGCAAAGACTGAGCTTCTTGTCTTCCTGCCACTCCAACTCTACAGCATGACTTAACGATTCAGTTAGGTTCATCATCAATCCATCAGCTTCGGTCAGAAATCTGTAATTTTTGATGATCAGCTGACCTTCAAAGAGCACATTGCAAAGACTGCTCGATCTTGCAGGTTTGCACTACACAACATCAGAAAGATCAGGCCCTTTCTGACAGAGCATGCTGCACAACTTCTTGTCCAGGCCCTTGTCATTTCTATGGACTACTGCAATGCTCTTCTGGCTGGACTTCCATCAAACACAATCAAACCTCTACAAATGATTCAGAATACTGGTCTTCAAAGCCCAAAAGAGCACATGTTACACCTCTCTGTCTCCTTGCACTGGCTACCAGTTGCAGCTCGTCCAGTTCAAGACACTGATGCTTGAGTTAAGCCCCGCCTACTTCCACTCACTATTAATCTACATCCCCTTCTGAGATCTTAACGCTTCTGTTACCATCACAGAGAGGCTCAAAATCACTCTAACATTCTTTCACTGGCTGCTGGAATTTCCCACACCATCCGGAATGCTGGATCCCTGTCAACCTTCAAGCAACAACTGAAAACTCATCTCTTTCAACACTACTTGACTTCATCTTGTAATTATACTTTCCCTCCTTCTATATTCTTCATCTTTCTCTTTATCTTTCTCTCTTCTCTGCTAGCTTGTATTTATTTAAACAATGTCTCCCTGAGACTTGGTGTTACGAGCACTTCCTCTGTCTGTTTGCCTCTTCAAGATGAATCGCTTTATGTATTCCCAGATTGTAAGTCGCTTTGGATAAAAGCGTCTGCAAAATGACTAAATGTAAATGTAAATTGTATTTGTTTATTTTGTATATTTAATGTATGCATTTATTTTCACATAGTGTCCTGCATCCTACCTTAAAATATAATGCACTTAGTATAAGGGGGGGGGGTATTTTATCTCAAGGCTACACATTCATAACTTTATGTGTTACTTAATGTGTTTATCTATTTATCAATTCTCAATGATCTCTACGCTCTAACAGGAGTCACTTAATTTGTTGTTGATATATTTAGTAAGAAATAACAAAACAACATTGTTGACAAAGGAAATTTGAATCCAGTTTATTAAAGGTTATTGCCTTTCTTTTGCTCAGAATAGCCATCAATCCACCTGTAAATACTGACAGTTGATCACTTATTCTAGTTTTTTTTCTTTATCTTCCTTCTCTTTGTCTTATCGTCATTAATGTTAAATCTACTATTGGCTGAGGAAGAATCCATAAAGGGTTATGTGGATACATTACTCTTGGTACACAACACATCTATAATTGTTTATCCCCATCTTCTTAATATCTTCTTCTACAACCCATCCAAAGCTCTTATGTTTATTCCTTCCTTTATCCCAACATATTCCTAATATTTTCTTTGTTGGATGCACCTTATCCTGACTCTTAAGATTTGTCCAATATACCGCCATTAACTGTTGCCTTCTACTGTTAAGCAGCATTTCATTTATTCATTCATTTCAAAATGCTGCGGCTAGAGTCCTTACCAGGTCAAGAAAATATGATCATATTACTCCAATTTTACAGTCTCTGCACTGGCTACCTATTAAGTTCCGTATCAGTTACAAAATATTATTACTAGCCTATAAGGCCCTAAATGATTTAGCTCCTGCGTACCTAACTAATCTTCTATCACGCTACAATCCAACCCGTTCCCTAAGGTCGCAAAACTCTGGACTCTTGGTAGTACCTCGGATAGCAAAGTCCACTAAAGGAGGTAGAACTTTTTCATATCTGGCTCCTAAACTCTGGAATAGCCTTCCTGATAACGTTCGGGGTTCAGACACACTCTCTCTGTTTAAATCTAGATTAAAGACACATCTCTTTAGCCAAGCATTCATATAATGCATCTCACAATCTTGTACTGCAGTTATATCTGATCAAATGCACATTATTATGCTTTAGCTTGGGTTGAACTGATAATTTCATCCAGGGTTGTTCCTGGATGGAACAACTGCTATGCTAATTGTCTTTATTTGTTTCTCTGTTTCTGGCACGGAGGAATTACACAAGCTTCAGTCTGGATCCAACCCTTAAATGATCTGAGATGACCGAACACCTGAGAAGAGATGATGACAACCCCTCGGAGGACCTCAGAGGAAGCCAACCATCAGCGATTATACTGAATTAACCAAATTTTGCCATAAGTTAATTATATTGAGTTTCTACAATATAAATCTATTTTAGAAACTTAATTTCCAGTTAAGTTGCTTTGCAACGATTGTATCGTAAATGGCGCTATACAAATAATCTTGAATTGAATGATTCAGCTGCGGGTGCCATCTTCTGGCGAGACGCGGGAATTAATTCAGTGCACGACTCTCACAGTGCATTATGGGGATTCTCTAGCCGTTGAGTGTACATCGGTTGTACACTCGTTTTTGCAGTGCATTGTGGGATTGAATGAGTGCACTCTAGAACATCCACTATGGTTTAGAACACCACTTAACATGGCTGTCCCCTCAAATAGTGCACTATTTGAGGGTATAGGGGGCGATTTCAGATACAGTCCATAAGCTACCTCTTCTATTGATTTACTTCTCCCTATTCTATCACAGATATCTCTCCAATGTTGCTTTTTTTGTCCTTCTTACACCTCAGACGAGCTGTGGGGAGAGTGCAGTGATATAGGGAGTCTAATGAGCGTAGACAGGTGCTAATTTTCATCAGAATTAGGGTGATTGGGATCAGGTGTAAGTGATGGCTAATGACTGCGTGACTGTGGAGGCCGAGACTCCCTGACATTTATATTATATTATAATCAATATTTTAACCCCACCTGGAAGTCCAGCTTCTCTATATGATGATTGGGTGAGCTCTCAAGTGGGCGGGACATTAACAAATGACCAATAATTGACAGCGGTACAAGATTTACATCGACTGAAATTTAAAAACGCCACTCACAGTCTTTTACAACTTGCAAAGCAGGCCACTCATATAGTTTTATGTCCATATTTTTTTGAATAATTGCCATTAATAAATATTGTAAATAAGTAATTTAACAGGTTAGTGGTAGTTTTAGGAGCAGCATTTTGAAGCAACATTGTAGATTGTGGGTTTTGGTTGAACAAGGTTCATACAACTCCATTGCAACGTTATGAACCAGAGAGCAAACTGTAGGCTACATGTTTTAAATACAGTATCAGTCACCAACTTTTAATCTGACCAATATAAATAAATAATAAAACAAACGTAGGTCAGTGGGTTTCACCTTTGTTACTCTAGGGCAAATACATGTAAGTAGGTCACGTAATCTTAATCGTCTATCACTATATGTGCATTCTTCCATTATTAATAACCAGCATTAAGTTTATCTCAAAAAACTATTATGAGATTACCTTGATGTAGCCATCTGGATCATATTACACAAAACAATGCCAGTGACAAAATGGTGTCCTCTTTGTGTGTGTGAGAAAACTGCATAATTGCCTGCTTTTACATTTCTAACTGACAGCTCAGCACCAGAGCAATTATACAACAATGGTCCTGTATTCTACATTATTCATTTGACTCATAGTTTTTTGTAAAATAACAATTTAAAGAAAAAAACGTGTGAAAAGATGTGCAGTTTGGGTGGAGAGGAGGTCATTATATACCGATGTGTTTCATTTGGAGCAGCAGCAGTTTGTCCCAGCAAGATCTGCTTCCACATACTTTATTAATTCAAGCTCTCTGAGAACAATTGCTCTGATTACTCTCTAAATAAACTGATACAAGTCCATTTCAGAGACAAGGACTACTAACGTAAGTATTAAAACTTTAATTATTTTAAGATCGTGACCTGGTTTAATCATGTAATCATTGCATTTAGAACACTGGCATCTGTATTTTATCATCTTTTAAGATCAAGTAAGAAACAGAAATACAGTACCAGTCAAATTATATTATTTTAAATGTTCATGTATATTAAGACTGGCATTTTAAATAAATAAATACATTTCATAATGATTATCCATCTAAAATGTCAGCTTGTATTTTATTTGTCCGTTCTCTTTCTCATATCTATTTTTAAAGCTTTTAAAATATGTCATTGGAAAATATTTGCTCTGGAATCAAACTGGTATCAGAAGAGCAGGAGGACGCATGCGGCGGGTCAGTTTGCAATATCAGCACGTGTGGTGATTTCAAAGGCATACAAGCTTGTGGAAGTGATGGTAAGAGCTGCAAATCAGCTTATTGCACTGCATTGTGGGAATGAAACGTCTAATGTCAAGGTTTGATCTTTGATTGTTTTCTGCTCTTGCTTGTCCTCAGATGCAGCACTGCAGGTGTGCTCTGTTGACCTCCTTAAAGACAGAAAAGGGCAAAATCGACTGGAACATCACACATATTGTTATCAGAGTGATCAACTTATCGTCCGCAGAGGACAGTGTTTTCAGATGTGGGTTGAGCTGAGCCGAGCTTTCATTCCAAATAGAGACACACTTCACCTGGAGCTGAAACTTGGTCAGCTATAAACTTTTTTAACAACCACATGACAAACAGTTTATTATTTCCCCCTCACTGGAATCTCTTGTTCTTCTGTGTGTTTTACAGGTCATATCCCATCCATCCGGGACGGCACTTATGTGATCGTTCCAATAGTGGAAGAATTCAAGAAAGACTGCTGGGGGGCAAAGATAGTGGAACAAGGACAAAACAGAATCAAACTGTGTGTGCACTCTGTTCCGACTGCTTGCGTTGGACGATACCAGCTCAGTGTCGTGACACACTGTCCAGGAGGCAGATTCACGTTACCTTGTGTTCCTGAAAATGACATTTACATGCTGTTCAACCCCTGGTGTAAAGGTATGTTTCGTTATATGTCTGAAACCCAAACACACATACACACTTGTCAGCAACAACAACAAAAAATGTTTAACAATTCAACTATTTCTGTTTCTGTATCAGATGACTGTGTGTACCTGAGTGATGACTCAGAGAGAGCTGAGTATGTGCTGAATGACATGGGCAGAATCTACTATGGAACTAAGCAGCAGATTGCCTGCAAAACATGGAACTTTGGTCAAGTAAGAACTAAACTTTCACTCATTTATTACAAAAGTGCTTACACATCAGTTACGTTGTGAATCCACTGATTTAAATGGGAATTATGTGACAAGAAAACGGCACAAAAAAAATTATATCAGATCTTTTTTACGTATAGGCACCCTAAGTTACAAGAGTGTGCATTAAAAGTGCTGGAACACAGTTGAGGTTACTCCTGGATGAGGCATCTGAAATATAATTCCACAGAACAACCATTACTGTATAACATTTTCACGCACAAAAGAGCATGAAAGATTTTTGAGTTTTCTCTCTCCTCTGTCTGATTTTTAGTTTGAGAAGGGAATCTTGTCTGCATGTTTGTTTGTGTTGGAGAAAAGCAGCACACCTTGCTCAGGATGGGGAAGCCCCATTAACATATCCAGAGTGGTGTCTGATATGGTGAGTCTTCATTATCTTCTTATCAATACCCTGATTTCATGTTTGAAAGCCTGACACAATGGTTTAATTTGTTCTCTTTTGAATGCAGTACTTCTCTAATATTTTAAATCATATCTCCTTGTCAGGTTATTGCCAACAAAGACTGTGGTGTGCTGGTGGGTAACTGGTCAAACTGCTATGGAGATGGAACTGCTCCGACATCCTGGTGCGGAAGCAGTGCCATCCTGAAACAATATTACAAATGTGGAGGAATACCGGTCAAATATGGACAGAGCTTGGCCTTTGCTGGAGTCACCAACACACGTAAGAGTTCCTGCAGACTGGACGAGGAGAAAATGTTTTGTGATTGTAGATGTAATGCACTTATATTCTTCTTCTCTTTCTTGTAGTGTTGAGGTGTTTAGGCATTCCTGCTCGTCCAGTTTCAAACTTCTGTTCTGCTCATGACACTGATGTTTGTTTGACATCTGACATCTATTTGGATGAGAAATTCCAGCTGATCGATCACATGAACCGTGATTCAATCTGGTAAGTGTCAGTACCATTTGTGATATCATAAATAGTTCCTCTGAATGTGCATGAAGTGTTTCTATTTCTTTCTTCTTCTCTTCCATGTAGGAACTATCACGTGTGGAATGAGGCCTGGATGACTCGAACTGATCTGCCATCTGGTTTCGGAGGTTGGCAGGTGGTTGATTCCACTCCTCAACTGACCAGCCAGGGCTTCTCCCGCTGCGGCCCCACTTCTGTTGCTGCGATCCGCAGCGGTCAGGTCTTCCTGAAGCATGATGTGCCCTTCCTTTTCGCTGAAGTGCGTTAATTCCTTTAATTTAGCATTGTGTCATACAGCAAGATATAATGACATATGACTCATGATTCCTGTTTGGCTCTGTGTGTTCCAGGTGAACAATGATAGAGTTTACTGGCAAAAGAAAAGCAATGGAACATTTGGTGTTGTCCATGTTGAGAAGGATGTAGTGGGTCACTGTATCAGCACCAAAGCTGTTGGCTCAGATCAACGTATAGACATCACAAACCTCTACAAACACCCACTTGGTAAAAACCACACCATTACTATTAAAACAACTGGTTCAGCTCTCAACACTTTGAACCATGGTGCTTATACATATAATGAAGGTTGGCGTCTCTTCTGTGATTCATTCCTCTCAAAATGTTTACTTCTTCTTTCATTGTTCAGGTTCTTCTGAGAAGTGCACTGCTTTGGAAACAGCTCTTCGTCATGGCTCCAAGAGATGCACATACCCACTGCCCTGTGCTGAGGATGTTGTCTGTGAAGTTAACCTGAAAGGGGATGGACCATGCGTGGGCAAAGATGCCGTGCTTTACATCAATCTAAAAAACAAATGCAGCTCAACTCGTAGCATCACCCTCTACAGCCAGACTGCAGCCATGTACTACACCGGAGTCAGGAAGACCTTCCTGAAGAGAAACAACACATGCATTGAGCTCAAGCCTTCTGAATGTGAGAAATGATAAGGTTTTGTAAGAGTTGCAATACATGAAACAACACAGTTGGTATAGTGCAGCTTATGGGTAAAGAAACTTGTAATGAAAGCATGAGTATTCATTCAGTATTTGTCACTTTTCCCCACAATAGGCAGACCTCTGGAATGGACCGTGAGTTATGACGAGTATAAGGAACACCTGGTGGATCACGCCTCACTGATGCTCAACATCTTCGGACACGTAGCTCAGACTAAGCAGGTTCTGGCCACCCAGTACAGCTTCAGACTGCGCACACCAGACCTTGTTATCGCTGTGAGTTCAAAGTTATGGTTCAACTGATAAATCTTTTGATTGTTTGAAATAATTTTGTGCTAAATTGTGTCTTGTATGTGGTTCTTCTCAGCCTGTATGTGATGCTGTATTGGGTCAAGAAGTGCCAGTTCAAAATCACTTTCCAGAATCCACTGCCTTGTGTCCTAAAGAACACTGCATTCCGCTTTGTGGGACTTGGACTGCAGCATGCCAGAGTTGTTAACTATGGGTAAAATTAATTTCATTATTTGCTCAATTAATTATGCATGATTGTTGCTTTATACTGTACTTTAAAAATATTTAAAACAGATTATTTAAAAATATTTATTTACATTTAAATAGTATTTAATAATCCTTCTTTCTTTCACAGTGACATTGCAGGGCATGCACAGTGTGCCTGATGGAGAAGTTTATTCCCAAGTGTCACGGCCCACAGAAACTTCTGGCATCATTTGATTGTCCTCAGCTCACTCAGGTGCATGGATTCACCAACATTGTTGTCAAACAGCACCGTTAAACCAAACAAATAACTAAAACTGAGGAAAGTTTTTTCTGGAAAGAAAGTTCTGTTGACTACCTGTAACAGTTCCACTTTCCAATGTGCATTTTACATGAATGATTTTATAGTGGGATATGGAATTGGTAATTCATTCTTCTGCAGATTATGATCATGCCTGATTGTGAATGAAATGAATGAAATATGAGATAGAGCTGAAGTGTCCATGTCTAAGTTATATTAATTCTATCTTACAGTCATTTATGGTTTTATGTATGCAAATTTTACATTCTGTATTCATCATAAGCATTTTATATTACTTGGGGTCTACTTTTGGTTGTTTTCTAATGGTAATGCTAATGAAAACCTTTGAAACTAATCATGTTCGCTTTATTGTTAATCTTGTCTCAATGCAGCCTCAGCATTAACAAAAATAAAAAAATAACCATATTGAATCATGTCTGTTTAACATATGACATTCTGATTTATTCTAAATATATAGGTCATAAAGGTTACATGTCAATTTGTTTTAGAATATCGGAACATATATAGTTAAGACAGAACTATTTAAATGATTAATTATCAGTCTAATTATTAAAGTTTTACTAGTGTTGCAAGATGCATAAACACACTCCCAATGTATATGGAACTGCTTTCCGTAATGTAGTGTATCTATAGTCACTGACAGGCTTACAATTTGTGGTAAAAGAGTCAAGCAAGTTATTACTAGATTAAAGTTCCCTCCATGATGGATAAAATGTTAAAAGCTAAAACATTGCTATAATATTTTAATACATTTCAAAAATAACATATAAATTGTAATTAATCACCATGTAATTAATGTATAACTCATCCATTCAAATTATATTAAGCCTTAAAGTTCTGCATAATTAAGGGCGTGGCCACTTGAGTGACCGGTGGATTACCGCTGCTGTCAACAACGTCTGCACCAGCTCCACCTCCCGCCTTTTTGCCCATTTTCGATTATCCGGGAGTGACACGCTGCCAAGATGGCGACGGCCGGCTCCGCGCCCTTTGAGCTTCAAAAATGCTCTTCAGAAACCTATGGGTGATGTCAAGGACACTACGTCCATTTTTTTTACAGTCTACGGCAGGGATAGGCAACTTTAGTCCTGGAGGGCCGGTGTCCTGCAGAGTTTATCTCCAACCCTAATCAAACACACATGAAGAAGCTAATCAATGTCTTCAAGATCACTAGAAAGTTACAGGCAGGTGTGTTTGATTAGGGTTGGAGCTAAACTCTGCAGGACACCGGCAGAGTTGCCTATCCCTGGTCTACGGTTTAAACAGATCGTTTCACGGTACAACACGAGTTTGCAAGCACCATTACAGTGTAAACTGATGGACAGACAGCAACATACCTGAAACAGAAAACTATTAAATACAGTAATATTCCTTCCACACTTCCAAGGTTTCCACACAGACGCTTGCACATATCAACGTAAGTTATGCCAGAGATTGTCTTACTATAGTGAGATGAGAGGGTCTGTATTACCAAAGACTATAGAATACCCAAGACATATGTCACTGGTATAGTTTTGAACGGGGAAAAATGCAAAGCTTAATATGGCCGCTCAATCACAGGAAGCCCTGCCTTCTGAATGAAAGAGCCAGTCGCTAATCGGTAAAGTCAGCGCGTCACTGCAGCTGCCGTTAGAAGTCCCGGTTGCTATAGAAACAGTCAGCGCTCTGAGACGCGCACTCAGGATTGCGCATGCGCACTGGCTGATCTAGCCTGAGAAATAAGCTTTTTATAACGCTATTTGAGCAAAAGAAACAACATTTATGACACAGGTGTTGTTCGATTTCATTGGTGATTTCAAATATGAAATTGAATCGTAAGCTTAGTGAACAGTTTTGGAGAATTTGATTTTTCCCCATACAAAGTGATAGGAGCTGCACTTGGATGCCCGAGAGGCATTTCAAAGATGGCCGCCGAGTAACATGACTTGTCTTAAAGAGACTTTGGTATTAATTACTATTGGAAAAAGCGTAACGGCTAACTTGGATCCCGTGTGCCATAATAACCAATCACATTACAGCCTTGATGTCATTACATTTCAGTCAGATTTCTGCGACACTCAATCGCTGTTTACGGATACCATAGGAATGAATGAATCCCACCTGTCACAAAAAGTCAGTGACTTCTCTTATAAAACGTCTTTGTTTTTCAGTGTAAACTCAGTGTAAATAGTTCAATCCAAAAGTATTGTTTAGTGTAAAACATGTTGAGGATTAGCCGATGTCGATTCATTAAAGGATGAACAGTTTCCTCTAAAAAGCTGTTTATTCAGCGTAGTGAAGCTCTCTTCCATTGACTTCCATTCAAATAAAATGGCCTCTGGTCTCCTTTCCATTAGTATTAGCCATTATACTTTTTTGTAACTCCCTCTTTACCATTGTGACTTAATTATATTTAGGCATTGTGATCACTTGAATATACAGTTATATTTTCAAATATCATAATTCAGTTATACATTCAAAATCTGATCCGTTATCGCGCAAAAAAACGGTCACTCCTAAATCATCACGTCTGTCTCCTGATCCCTAGTAATTGGCTATAAGTGCAGCTGTCAACATCAGGGCTGAACGTTTATTAAATGGAAACGGTGGTGCGTTGAACACCCTGTTCTGATGACACAAGTGTTGCAGCTATGTCAGCTGAGATGGCCATTCTTTGTGTTCGTTTTGAAGAATTTTAAAGACTGTGTTATGATCTATATGAGCTTATTATTATTTTATTGTGAGTGTTAGGCTTATCATTATTGCTGATCACTGTTGTTGTGCTATGATATTGTAATATTTACCATTGTATAATCAGAGGAGTATAGAAAAGTTTATAAAAGTGTCACTCCACAATATTATAGCAAAATATATAAATATGTATAGTATTTTTATGTTACATTAATCAGTGTCTAGCACATCTTCCTACGGAAAGGATATGGACCAGAGAACATTGGCCATTACATGTTATTTAGACAGACTTAAAGGGTTACTCTTTAAAATTTGGTCATTATTGTCTGACCCGCATGTGGTTCCAACTCCATAAAAGCTTTGTTCATCTTCGGAACACAATTCAAGATATTTTAGATAAAAACCGGGAGGCTTGTGACTGTCCCATTGACTGCCAAGTAAATAACACAGTCGAGGTTCAGAAAAGTATGAAAAGCATCGCCAGGGTTGTCCATCTGCCATCATCACGAGAAGACTTTTTGTACGTAAATAAATAATAATAATTCTGCATACATTGGATATTCTTCCCTATACCAGATTCCCAGCTTCCAAGGTCCCATCTGGCGCTGTGTCTGAAAGATTGGAAATGTATATTTAAATATATTTTGGTGTATGACATTTTAATCAAAAATATATTTTATTGAGCTTCACAGCTTACAACATATTCAGCGTATATTTAAAATGCATTTTGGACAGATTATTTCTTTATTAATTTGTATTTCTTTATTATTATTTTATTTCTTTAATTATTTTCTTCTGTATGGTAAACCTTTGCTTTTGGTGCCACTAACCTAGCAAGTATATTCCACATATGTTATTCCACCACTGGTATTTTGTACTGTTTTCTCTCTATATTATGCCACATTTCACAGGGTTTAGAAGTGTACATTATTCATGTGAGGGTGTGTTTTCAAAAACCTGTTACATGTTAAAAGAACTGTCTTACTGAATGAAGTTTAAAATTTGTTTAAAAAAAAAATCACCTTATGAACATTAATCTATCTATACTGTAATGCTCAGCAATCCTAATTGCTGTATGATGTCATGATCAGTTCATCCACAGGCTCATAGTTACACATCACAAATACACTGCAAATAGTATTGCAAATGAATAACTTTTATTGATGCAACAGGGAGGACAGATTGTCAGTGTAGCTAAAAGGAGTGAATAAATCATTGAACACAACAACACACAGTCATCTGGTTAGGTTGACAACATGAAACGAAACAGCTGAAGTTGTGAATGAATTAAAAAACTGAATCTACAAATGTATCGTATATTCCAAAATATTACTCCCATAAAAACAATGTCTGAAATAAATCCTCCTCTAAAAGCAAGATCCCAAGATTAAACACACCATTTGGTTCACCCTTTACTAAAGATTACACAACTAAAATTCCCTTCTTTAACTCTGCAAATCAATCCATGTGAAAAGCATGCTGAAAGCGTTCTGCTCCTCCGCTTATTTGAGAGCTTCTTCACTTTTCTTTGACAACAACGTCGGTGAATCCATGCACCTGAGTCAGCTGAGGACAATCAAGCGAAGCCAGAAGTTTGTAAGGTCCGGGACACTTAGGCATAAATGTCTCAGTCAGGTTCACTGTGGCCAGGCTTGCGATTTCACTGAGAAATAGATGGAAAGTAAGATGTTTAGCTATATACCAATTAAAATGAACAGCTGTCCTGTTATTTTGTTTAGTTTAATAGTGAGTTAATCAGATTAGTTTCCTACCCATAGTTAATCGATCTGCAGTGCTTCATTCCCAGTCCCTCGATACGGAAAACTGCGTTCTTCAGCACACAGGGCAGTGGGTTCTGGAAAGTGATTTTTATTGGCACTTCTCTGCCCACCACACAGTCACATCCAGGCTGAAAGGTAATCACATTAACACCATTCAGGTTATGAATAGTTATGAAATGACTCCATTTTCCACACCCAGCTAATAATCAGTTGTTCTTAATTCATTTCTAGGCCTAGGATTAAATAATTTCACTAAACTGGGTGAGAGTTTCATCCATAAATACCAGCTGGTGAAGTATAGCTTTCAAGATTTTCAAACTCACAGTAACAACAAGATCTGAAGTGCGCAGTCTAAAGTTGAAGCGCTTGGCCACAATTTGCTTGGTTTGAGTGACCCGTCCAGCGACAGTGAGCATCATGGTTGAATGATTCACAAGGTGTTGCTTATAATCCTCATATTGCAGGCACCACTCCAGAACCTTGGCTAAAAATGGACAAGAGATAAACACTGAGTGCATACAAGCTACTTTTGAATGCAGTGGTAAACGTCCTCATCCCTGCCATATCAGAACAATTTGTATTATGCTGTTTCAATTTAGTCTCTAATGAGTCTCTACACTCTTAACAATAAAGGTTCTTTATTGGGATTGATGAATGTTGAAGAACGTTCAACATCCATGGAACCTTTCCATTCCATAAAAGGTTCTTTACAGTGGAACTGTAAAGAACCTACTCTCTACTAAGATCCGATTTATGGTCTTTGGGTGAAAGATAGCCATTTATCTTTTATGAAGAGAACCATTGTTTGAATTATTTTATTTTTTTTTTTATTTCCATTTCTTATGGTTTCTACAAAAGCATACGGAGCATATAGAACTCATGGTAGCTCAGTCTTGAAAGGCTTATACGATTTTGTTCAAAATCAGTTTTGAAGTGGATTTGAATGAATGTTTGTGTCTCAAGCTCGGAATATGTTTTTCTTACTTTCACTGGCCTTGAGCTCAAAGCATGTCTGGTCCTTCTTCACCAAGGCCTTGTGGACTCCGGTGTAGTATGTGGCAGACACCTGGCTGTGGAGGGTGACACTACGAGGTGAGCTGCATTTGTTCTTCAGAGCGATGCAGAGCACGGCATCCTTGCCCACACATGGCCCGTCACCCTTCATGGTGATATCACAGACTACATCCTCAGCGCAGGGCAGTGGGTACACGCATCTCTTGCAGCCATGACGAAGGGCAGTTTCCACAGCATGGCGCTCCTCCTCTGAACCTGAGGGATGTTGAAAGTAGAGGTAAAATTACAACTATTCAGAGTGAAAGTGTCTTTAAGTGATGTGTGTGACTTTTCACCTTCTGGGTGTTTGTAGTGGTGTGTGATATCCACACGTTTGTCTGAGCCAACAGCCTTGGTGCTGATGCAGTGACCAACTGCGTTCTTGTCAACATGGATCACAGCGAATGTTCCACAAGCTGTCCGCTGCCAGAAGACTACATCACTGTTCACCTAGAGCAGGAATAGTTCATTGCTTGTAATATATTTCCATAAGGTGAAGAATGTGAGAATTTAAGAAAAAGATCCAAGTTTCAGGAATAACTGCAATAACCTACAGTATATGCTTAATGCTCAAATTACAAAGCATTTTCATACCTCTGCAAAAACGAAGGGTGTGTCATATTTGAGGAAGACCTGCCCACTGCGAACTGCAGCAACAGAAGTGGGGCCGCAGCGGAAGAAGCCCTGGCTGGTTTCCTGAGGAGTGGAATCAACCACCTGCCAACCTCCGAAACCGCATGGCAGATCAGTTCGAGTCATCCAGGCCTCATTCCACACGTGGTAGTTCCTACATGGAAGAGAAGAAGAAACATGATCTTTGTTAATGGATTCAAAGATAGAAGAGGAGACAGAGAAACAATGTGTGTACATTGGATAATTTCCACTTCCCTGCAAATATTGATGCTATTTGCATGAACCTAATAATTGATATTAGAGTAAGCGGAAGAATGTCTTAATTTTGCATAAACTACCTAATGCAATGACAAGTAGGATTTCCTTAGTCATTACAACGAATGCATACAAGAAAATGTTGCAATGCAGATTCATCACTTTGTGCTTTTACAGGAACACTGCATTTAGATCAAAACTGTGAAAAATATTCAGTGTATATTTGGCGCATCTAAATGTTCTCACCAACAGGTGGTGCTCATCAAAGCACTTATCAACCAATTGGTGATAATCTTGGACAGTTTGAAAAAGGTAATGCTTATAATTTCATAATAAGCATTTTTTTTCTTCAAAAAAGACAACCTTTTGTGCATATCCCATGATGGTACTATAGCAGACACTAAATGTGATGTTACAGTCCATAATGAAAGTTCATAATTTCCACAGAATCTTACCAGACTGAATCACGGTTCAAGTTATCGATCAGATCATAGTTCTCATCAAGAAAAATGTCTACTGTCATAGACACATCAGTGTCATGAGCAGAACAGAAGTTTGTGACCGGACGAGCAGGAATGCCAAAGCACCTCAACACTACAAGAAAGAGAAGAAGAATATAAGTGCATTACATCTACAATCACAAAACATTTTCTCCTCGTCCAGTCTGCAGGAACTCTTACGTGTGTTGGTGACTCCAGCAAAGGCCAAGCTCTGTCCATATTTGACCGGTATTCCTCCACATTTGTAATATTGTTTCAGGATGGCACTGCTGCTGCACCAGGATGTCGGAGCAGTTCCATCTCCATAGCAGTTTGACCAGTTACCCATCAGCACACCACAGTCATCATTGGCATTAATCTATAAAAGTGAGACAGTCAAAAATGAGTATCTGTTCTCTTGCCAAACATCAAGTCTTTATGCCAATGAAAGAAAAGTCGAGACTCACCATGGCAGATATCACTCTCACCACGTTAACAGGATCTCCCCATCCAGTGCAAAGGCCACCACTCTTCTCCAACACATAGAAGCATGCAGCCAAAACTCCTTCATCAAACTAAGAATCAGAGAAATGTTATACTAAGATGCTTGCCATGCAGTGTCCAAGTTCTGTGCTTTATAAAAAATGAGAATGATTGCACTATGCTTGTATTCCAGCACTTCAGATCAAATATATTCCACAGCAAATCCGTTTTTCTTATTTTGACATGCATTAATACAATGTTTGTATCTTACTTGACCGAAGTTCCAGGTTCTGGAAGCGATCTGACGTTTAGTTCCATAGTAGATTTTCCCCACGTCATTCAGCACATACTCAACTCTCTTGGCCTCGTCTTCCATATACACAGAGTCATCTAGTAAAGAGAGAGAGAGTTTCATTTTACATTAAAAAAAAAATTTTCCTTCTAATTTTTGTTTCCTTTTGACAGATGCTTGCTTAATTTGAGCATAAGCATCCAGTGTCATTCTTCACGAAGAACTTTGAGAAACATGATTTTTTTCTTTAGATGACAATCAAGATCACAAAAACAAAACAATTTTTTACATGTAATTCCACTATTGCTTCTGTGAACTTGAAATCTCGGTACCATTCTATGATTCAGGTTTTATCTTGTTTCTGTGGACTGATTTAAATCTTTAGCATTTTTCAAAACATGCTTCTGCATGGAATTTCAGAAGTTAAGAAGGAACATTGCGATGTGGTACAAAAGTCTAGTATATATTGTATTCTCTCCCTCTTCATACGTACCTTTACACCAGGGGTTGAACAGCATGTAAATGTCATTGCAAGGGTTGCAGAATGAAGTTGCCCTGCCCTTCGGGCCACACGTCACAATGGTGAGGCTGTAACGTCCAATGTTAGCAGTTGGAAGGGAGTACACACACAGTTTGATTCGGTTTTGTACCCGTTCAACAATCTTGGCCTCCCAACGGCATTTCTTGAATTCATCCACTAATGGAACAATCACCAGAGTGCCATTGCAAATTGAAGGAACATTACCTGTGAAATAAAAACAACAATAAATGACCATGGTTATATATAAACTAAAACTAAACTATTAAAAACCTTCTTGTTACTTAAAATAAAATAAATATAAAGAACTTATTTTACTTCAATTAGTTGTCAAGATTGCATAATTTTTGTTTAGTCTAATCTGAAGTAAAATAACTAAAAAACCTAAACTGCAATAAATTATAATAATATATATATATATATATAAGTAATACAATTGATAAAGTCACATCAGAATTGCTAAAACCTAAACTACTTTACCTAAATTTTTTATAAAAACAGAAAATATAAAAATGTGATATAAAAAAACAAACACTGGAAATAACAGCGAGGGTCTTAGAGTCAAATCAGCTCAAGATGACAACTGATCAACTGACCGAGTTTCAGCTCCAGGTGAAGTTGGTCACATTTTGGATTGAATGGCCGGGAAAGCTCGATCCACATCTGGAAACACTGTCCTCTACGGACAATGAGGTGATCACTGCGGAAACCACTGGTGTGATGCTCCTGACGATTCTGACACTTCCAGAATTTCATCAGGTCAACACAACGAACCTGCAGAACCAAATCTGAGAAAAACCAAGCAGAGGAAAACAATTGTGAGCTTTAATGGACAAATTACACAAAATGCAGCTCAGGCCAAAGATCTACAACTCTTACCTTCACAGTTGCGCACAACCTGGCAGTCATCCACACAGTCCTTGTGGACAACTTCCTTGCAGTCATAATCACAGCGTGGCTTCACGTTGTCGCAAGGGAGGGCGCAAGGGTTGTTGCATGGGTTGACACAAGGAACCACGCAAGGGTTGATGACAGGTTTTCACACAAGGTTTCACGCAGGGATCCACACAAGGTTTCACGCAGGGATCCACACAAGGTTTCACGCAGGGGTTACTGTAAACCGGCACGCAGCCAGACCCGCTCCAGAAACTGTCCGACTCTAGTTTAATGCCTGGGAAACGGCCGATGTTGCAGAAGTTGTTGCTCGGGCCATACTTTATGACAGACATGCTGTGAGGTGCAAAAAAGAAAGAATGAAAGTGATATTAGTTGTCATTTAAGTGGTTACGCATTCCTATCTTTCAAAGCCTTTTTCCTCTGAATCAGAATTTATAAAGTTGCACTGAGTATATTAACAGCATACAGTTCAATTTCTCTTCAACAGTATTTGATCGTTTTTAGTTGATTACTTACATGTTTGGGGTTCTTGCTCCGGTGTGATGTTGAATCTGAAGAGGTTTTTATCCCTGTTTGGTAACAGAGTAAAAATTGAGCTAAACTCAAATGACTAAAACAAAGCAAGTCTGGCTGGAACCACGGCTTCTTGCGCTTTGATACTTCTCTGCGTTTTAGTCTGGTATATATTCACTTCATTCCCAACCCATCCACATGAGTAATCTGTGTGCCTATAATATTTCACTGTCTCATGAAAGGATTTTAGATGAATCACACAGTTAATTTACAAACAAGCTGTAATGGTGCAAATTTACGGCTTAGTGTAATTGTTCTGATAGATAATTGATATAAGAATAATCGCAGGCAGAGCTGTAATTGAGCAATTCCAGCAAAAAGGAGCACATAAGCACATTTACCTAGGGAATATATGTTTAATACTAAATATACAACAGCTGTTAAACACACTGTTTTCTACCTTTTAGAATAATAGCGAAGTCATTATGTAAACAGATGAAAACAGCTTTTTCAAATGTCTTCTCTTTCAGTACAAATATCCAAATATCCTTAAACATGAAAATGTGAAAATTGATTTTTCTTGTTGAAATATAAATCTGAAAAATAAGTCAAGTTTATGTTTTTTAAAGCTACACACACACACGCACACACACCTTTTTGTATGTTAATCTTTTTATTGACTACATGTAAGTTTGAGAGAGACCATGTTTAAGTTTTATTGAACAGTAAGTAAATAAGAAAATGTTTTCCTTATTTACCCTTTTAATGTGTGGTGTTTCACAAATAATAACCATTGTATAATAACCAAATAATAAGTACCCTATGGCAAGTAAAACATTAAATTAAACATTAAAATAGTATTTTCTTGTAAAACATACTCTAATAGTATTAAAAAATAATAATACTTTTAGTTAATTACATTTGTAAATGTTTAGTACTCTGCAGTATGACATGCTAAACATCTAAATGATACATTTTATATTAGTCTTAATGTTGGTAAAATCATTTATTTGCGTGTTGGTCAGCTAACTGTATTTCACACACCCAAACTCAGTCTTTTTGCAAATCGTCAGAAAGACAGACACGCCACAGGAGTGTAAACTGTTTAATTCTAAGTTTCATAACTACCACATAACCGCCATCATCCAAATTGTCCCAAAAATGACATCACAAATAAATCACAAAGCATACAAGGAAGGAATTATAATGTTAGATTAAGTGTAATTTACATTATAATCATCAAACAAGAATCAGCAGGACAAACAAAAAGAACTGTAAATGTTAGGTTTAGTGATAATGCTATGTGTCCAGTCTCTATTTCTTGATTGCATAATTTGCCTAATTGCTAATCAGGGGTTGGACACATGCATTTGAGTAAATTAACCATTAATGGAGGTAACCGTTTTGTATAAATTATAACCTTCCTTGATTTTTCAATCTGGACTCAATTATTAGCTATTAAGCACAATTATCCTGCAGGTTTTGCAGCAACATCTAATTTTTCAAGCGAATGACTCTATAATTATCAGATCAGATCACTAAGCTTCCCACAAAACTTGTCCCTAGTCTTTGTTTCAAAGCCCTAATTCTGCATTATAGCCTATTCAGTGAACAAAACTACATGCTCGGTTTGATGAAAGCTTTTCATGTGAGCTCAGAGGGATAGTTCACCCACAAGAAACAAAGTCCTACAGAATCAGAATGACAGTATTTTAATTTTTGGGTGAACAAAGTCAAGCATTGCTAAAGTAAATGTACTGGACATGCAAGCTCATTTGTGTCTGTGTTGGGTGTGTGTCGCACTGAAGTGTGAAGCTTAGGTTATAGGTGAGATCTTGTTACAGTTGCAATCACGGCTTGTGAAAATTACATAGTTTCTCAGTGTTGAGCAATTTGTTGATGCATTACATTGCATCTTTGTAGATGCAATGTCAGCATGCCATATTCAAGTGTCTCATATATGCACACTGCCAAATGTTTTTTATATATCAGTATAGTGGACATCCACATTCAATGATTATTAAAGAACCTGCATCTGAAGTGGGTTATCAGTGTGTGTGTGTGTGAGAGAGAAAGCATAAGTGTGTGTGTGTGTGTGTGTGTGTGTGTGTGTGTGTGTGTGTGTGTGTGTGTGTGTGTGTGTGTGTGTGTGTGTGTGTGTGTGTGTGTGTGTGATGTGTGTGTGTGAAACCACACACCACCAGGAAACAGAATCTGGTGAGAACATGCTATTTCAGCAGAACTGCGAAAGCCATTTCACTTCCTCTCCATGTTGCTATAAGCAGTCCATATTCCACAACATGCAGACAATAGTATCAGAACAACGCTGCTTGATTGAAATGTTCAATAATAATAATTCATAATTCAATAGTAATTAAGAGGACCAATGATTCTTCTCAATATAAGAATCGCTGGTGATTCACTTTTAGTCATAATTAAAAAAACGGATGCAGGGGAAAACATTTAAATTAAAATAATTGCTACTAATCTTTTAGTTGTGGATAGGTAGGATAAAGAAACAATATTTCAAATAAATTACTCGGTAGATTTTTTGTGGGTGTTTTTTTTTTTACTGAAGTCATGTTATATTAATAAGCATGTGGTTTGGCCTGTGCAGTTTATAGTAAAAATCTATTGTGTGTGCATGTATATTAGTTAGTGTTTTTCCTCTGGCTCCTATGTTTATATTCAGTTATTTCACTTTAATGGCAATGAAAAGAACCAATTTAATGCCATTAAATTGAAATGACTGAACTTACACATAGGAGCTTGATAAAACTGCTCATTTTAGAAGAACATCGTATTAAAAATAGTAATATTTAAAAAAGCATTCAATAACGTCAAAATGCACAACTGCATAGACTGCAAAAAAGTTTTATTTTAAACAAAATTGTAATAAATAAATAAATAACATAACTGTCTTTCAAAAAATATTATTATATATGACTTAATTTCCTGACTACAGGAAATGACACCAGCAAAAGGGTCTGTGAGGTATAGTATTAACTGCATATTTTCAAGTTTAAACATGTATGTTGTACATCTTCATAAAATGTGATGCAATTACAAACTTCTGGTTCATATGTGTTTATCATGCCTGGTTGCTTAAGCCTTGTTTTGAGGCAGTTCCTTGGAAGAAAAACTGATGTATTAGTGCGGGATCAGCCTCGGTAAGAGGAAGACACACTTCCCCATGCAGGCGGAGGTCAAAGAGGTCAAAGCAGCTGCAGGTCACATGCCTGTCCACATAAAAACAACAATAGTCAGGCGCAGGTCTCTATGAATGATAGGCTACTGTATGTCTGTCATTTTAAAAACTTCACAAAAACATGGTACAACTCTATGCTTTATTTATGATCTATGAAGAGCTGACATTAGAAAATAAAGCATCCATTTTACATTATAATATCAAACCTCTTTTTTATTTACCACATTTTACTCCCACTTCACACAGAGGCAGAAAACACATCACACACGTCAAGCTACAGCTAACCACAATCCAGTCTTGTACACTCTGAGGTTGCATCTTGAACAAGCAAAACAAGCTGCAGAGTTCTCTGGAAGATGTCAAACTGACAGGGACAGATATCTGAACAAATTAAAAATGATAATGCACTTGTATGCACAGTAGTGGCATCAATAAATAATGCATTTTGTACATATTCATTATGAGCTAATCAGAAAAAAAACATTGTAACATTTAATGTGTTAGTGGTGTTCTTCTTTTCCCATTTTGCTCTTTTTACATTGACTATCACTCTATATAGACTTATACAATCAGATACAACAACCATTTCTCAAATATTTATTACAATAAATACTGATAAACGTAACATTTTCTTCAGTGGTATGAGATGACTGGACTGGATTTTCTATTGAACTCTCAACAACTGATTTGCAGTGGTCAAATTATTTAAAATATGGGGAATTCAGCCATAAACTCAATCGTAATGCACAGTACTTCCATCGATCATGTATTCTGAGGTACGTGCAGGTCATTAATGGATTGTTTTCACTAGTTTCACTAGCAGTAAACTGGTTACCAAACCTGAATATGTTCATAGATTTGTGTTGGATGTTTCGACATGGAAGGCAGTTATCTTCAGAATGGGAATATATTTTATTTGTAAACATATTTTTTTCCCGCTTATTTCAGTTAATATCATAGAGCTATTGAGCTAAGCCAGCAGTAGGCCTAGTACTGACTTTGTCGTATAAACAAGGCTGAAGGTGCAAAAAGCAAAGGAACAGACAAACCGATTCAACTGAGTCATTTAAACAGGAACCGCTCCGACTGATTTAAACTCAAACTCGTGACTTCGATTATTCACTTCAAGCTATCCACTAGAGCCAGCAGATCTACGCACCGGACTAACTTGGTGGTTTGGTATTGGGCATCTGTGGTTGCTCCACTTCGGTGACTTTGTAAGCTATCCACTAGCAAAAATCTGATCCAAAGGGCCATTCATCTTTGAATTTTGACAACGCTTGTAAGTGTAATTAAAACAAAATCAGAATCAGTAAAACCATTGTGCCGCAAAATTGATTCACTGTTGATTTAATGATTCACAGTTTCAAATCACTCGAATCGGATCCCTTAGCATTCTGGGGTGTGTTTCCCAAAAGCATCATTGGTTAACTATGGTCGTTAGTTCCATTGAACTCTATTGGTAATGACGGAACTTGCGACCATAGTTGTTTTTGGGAAACGCACCCCAGATCAGAACTTCGGAGTGCGTATCGTGAATCATTTGATTTAGACCGCAACTTTGGAGCAGGTTTATGAATCATTATTTAGATGAACTTTCATTCAGATTCAGAATCATTTGATTCAGATTAGAAGCATGTATTGTGAATCATTTGATTTAGACCGTAACTTTGGAGCAAGTTTGCAATTCTTTTCATTCAGATCGGAAGTTCAGAGTGCGGATTGTGAAATTTGATTTGATTTAGATTGAAATTTCGGAGCTTGTGTCGTGAATCATTTGATTTAGATGGGAACATTGGAGCAGGTTTGTGAATATTTGATCAATCATTTGAACAAGGGTTCAAGTGTGTGTGAAGACCGCAAGTCTGTGAAGAACTTTTGATTAACCAATGGGACACACTTTCAACATAGTGCTGTAAAAATTCAAGTTTTTAAATTGCGTTATTTGACACAATCTGTACATACAACACTTTGCATTTTAAAATAAATGTACAAAGCACACATATACCAATATTGTTGTACCAATAAAATGTGCACTTGCAAGACCACAAGTGTGGTTATTTGGGACGGGCCCGTATAGTTTACAGATCAATAGATGTTAATCATGCAATGTGTGATGGGCTGTAAGAAAAAGGTGGATGAATGGCCATAGGCCTAATAGTTATATGAATGCTAAACATACTAAAGAAAATTAAAACTCTCAGAGACCAAAACATTTAGCAACCTATCATTGTTAGTACATTTACTAAGATGCAGGCTTGTTAATCTACTGTAGTCATAAAGGCTTTTCAAACTGCACTTAACCCCATGTTAAACAATGCCGAGTTGCACTGTTACTGCGAGATGCTCTGCAACAGACAACCAATCACGTGCCTCATATTCACGTCAGACATTTGGCAGAACCTGATTTTACCAAGTGTGACATGTTCCTGGATCAACATCTTTGTTGACCCTGGAACAACATTGTTATGAACCAATCAGATTTGAAGAACAAGTTTATCATTTATGTGAAGTTTGGGCTTACAATCAGTGTTTGGTTCTTGTACATCAGTGTCATTCATCTATCATTTCCTCTGATTTTAGGGATTACTCATGGTTAAGATTAGGTTTAGGTGTAGGGAAATGGTCAAGATTACATTTTTGGATTAAAATGTTGTTCCAGGGTAAATAAAATATGTTGACCCAGGAACACATCTAACTCAGCAAAATCAGGACGTGCCAGACATTTGACAGTCCCGGAAACAGTCAAGTGAGTGAAATAGAGTCAAGAAAAGACTGTTTGAAAACTCCATTCAGAAAACATTTGATAGAACATGGTACGTATAATACATACAGTATACATATAGTACATATAATATGTGTAACGCTAGAGACAGGTTGCGTGCTGCATTCGTCCAGTCAGTAACAATGTCACCGCAAATATGCAAATAAGAACGCACTGTATGGTTCATGGTTTATGTTTGTGCATGATGATACTGTGAATTTGGGGGTTTTCTAAAACCCAGCCTGGCTGACAGGGGGTTAGAGGTCAGGGTTAGAAAGAGAGAGAGCGAGAATTAGCGTGTAACTCTCTCACTGGTATAGCTGGGGTGGTGGATTGGCTAAAACTTCATCTGATCTCATTGCAGCAGTCAAACATCAGTCTCTGCTTTACCTCTTACATGAACAGAAAGAGTTCGAGAAACAGACACTTTAATTTAGTAGGCTCTCACATTTCTATTTTCGCAGCGTATATTTTAGCGTGAGCTCAAGAGAAAGTGAATGGGCAATTAGAAGAAAAACAGTGTGATAAAGTTTATGACTCTGGACGAGTATGTGGAGACAGAGACAGGAAACTCCTGACCGCTTCAGCTGACCCTGAGGAATGTCAGATTGCTACAGAACCATTCAACAACAGTACATGCCAACAGCTAATGGGCCAGGTCACACTTCACCCGGAAACAAAAAAATCAGTTTTCCTAAAGAAAATAAACCATATTTAAGGACTATTAAGAGTTTTTGCACTGCATTTCATGACTATAAATGTTTTATTGTTATTTATATAATTGTATATAACTGTTTTTAACATCTAAATGCAAACATAAATATGAAAATGGTATAAATTGTATTATAGCTTGCATAGAGAAAACAATAAATGTTTTTATATTTTTTTTCAATAACTGCATATGCATTTTTAAATGTCTAAATGTATATATATAAAATATCACACCAGTATTCATTTTCTTTACATAAAACATCTCACTTCATATTAGTTTGAGAAAATGAAAATGATCAAATATATTAAAGTTTGCATAAAGATTATTTTTATTATTACTATTATTCTATATAAATGCTTTATCTAGAAAAATAAATAATTTAATTTAATAATGTCATATTAATATTCTATATTTTTTTGATTATGAGATTAAATTGCCAGGAAGTGTTCCTTGACATATATATTTGTTTCAATCTTACAACATTGCCATGCATTGTGTAGTTCAATCTTCAAAAAATGAGCATGAATAGTGTAGTTCCAGTAAACTCATACTGTCCATATTCTCACTAAACATACATTTAGTCTAGTTTTACTCTCTCAAACACACACACACACTTAAACATTCCAGAAGTGCGTCCAAGAGTCATGGTGTAGGGGGTAATCTAGAATAATCCTACTTTATTGGCTGTTACCGCTGTGACGCAGGTCTGCTCCCCTGATAGATTCTGGGTGACATCTAGCCTGACCTGACATTACACTCAGTCATTTATACACACACAGTTACCAACTAGTCAATCCTACACACACACACACACACACACACACACACACACACACACACACACACACACACACACACACACACACACACACACACACACACACACACACACACACACACACACACACACACACACACACACACACACACACACACACACACACACACACACACACACACACACACACACACACACACACACACACACACACAACACACACACACACACACACACACACACACACACACACACACACACACACACACAGTTTCACACGTCAGCCTCACTCCCTCACAAACACACACATGCGTAGCCATCTAAATAGGGACTTAATTTACCCTTAAATTAACCAAAGTACAATTACTACAATCCAACCCCTAAAATAAAACCTGCAGCACTTGTAGAAGCGAATAAAGACGTTACAGTTTTTATGAAGCATTTTCTTTTTGAGAACGTCCACTTTTGATCTAAGATATATAGTAGCTAACGTAGTAATTTCTCTCCCCCTGAAATATAGCATGGTTTTATTTTTCTTTCTTGTTTAATGTGTTTCAGAGGCTGAAACCTCATTACTCACCTGCATAAAGGTACATTTCGACGTCCAAACATGATGTCTTTCTCTAGAGGGCAGCATTGACATTCAGTGTTATCTATCAAGGCAGAAAGGATGTTTTGCTAGTCAGTTTTAATTGATTCATTTACAGTGCATGTCATGTATACCTTCACGCTAATTACCTTTAGAAACTTTGCCATTTTTGACTCATATAGATTCATTTTTTTAGTCATATAGCCTATCAGTAGCCTACAATTGTTTCTTTGTGCCATAGAAACATAATAAATACACAACACATAAAAAAAATTACCAAGCTATACTTTTGCTTATTATAAATGCCCCTGTACTGCTTTAACAGGTCGTACGTGGGTATAACGGTGTATAATATTACCGTAGGTGAGGAGCGCGTGTCTGGATTGGTGCGCGCAGCTGTCACTTAAATTCTCCGTCACTCCTGCTTTAGTTTACGGGTTAATCTCTATGCTTCCTCACTGTGTGCAACAGAGATGACATGAGCAGCCAGCAGTTTACACAGACTAACAGCTGACAATGTGATCATACAGGTAGGTCTTCCATTTACATAGTACTGATTATGCGCATCCATATTCTTTCAGTGCCCAATGTAACAGGATTTGCACATTATTGGTTGACTGTTTATATATATATTTTTTTTTTACAGAATCAAAACAACATGTAAAGACTCGCTTGTTCGCTTCGCTTTAGTTGAGGAGAGGGACGGACGGGGTCTTCTGCTATTTGACATTCGTGTTCCTGGAAAGGCGTACCCTTTATTGTCGGACGCGAAAACTCGTCGCAATCATGCAGCAATCATTTTGATCATCACGGCCACCCCCGAGAGCCGTGAGAACCCACGCTCACCTCCCTCACCACGAACTTCAGCGCTGTGCGCAAAGGCTCAAACGGGACATCTGGAGAGCTTTTACGCACAGAGGTGAGGCGCAGCGGCGACGCGCTGCATGCAACACGAATGATAGACGCACAAATAAACTCTTGCCCGACTGAAAAATACTTTTCTTGATGTATTCAATGCAATTGTAACATTTACTTCTTGCATCCTTTCTTGTGATACGGCCAAAGCGACCTGATTGTAGGACTTCATAAAAAAAGATCTGTAGGCTAATCACTCGCCATGGAAGATAATCTAAATAACTTGAGCGTGCTGAACTGGGAGCAGGTGAAGCGTCTGGATGTCATCCTCACCGAATCCATCCCCATTCACGGCAAATGGAACTTCCCTACTTTAGAGATGAAACCTCGGGATATTGTCAAAGTCGTGCGATGTCGCATGGAAGAGCGCAATATTCGCGTCCGGGAGGTCCGGCTGAACGGTTCCGCGGCCAGTCACGTTCTCCACGAGGACAGCGGTTTGGGCTACAAGGACTTGGACCTCATATTTTGCGCGGATCTGAAAGGAGAAGTGGAGTTCAGACCGTCAAGGATATCGTTCTCGACTCCCTCCTGGATTTCCTGCCTGAAGCTGTGAATAAAGAGAAAATCACACCAGTTACATTAAAGGTAAGCATTTAGTGACTTTTATTTGTTTTAATTGTGTTGTAACCCAGTGTTCTTCTTCGCTTAAACCAGCAAAAACTGGTCTTTTGCTCTTTTTACATGGGGTTTTGGGCACTTTTCAGCTGGGAGACCAGCTAATAAGTTCAGCAAACCTGATTAGTCTCGTTTAAGATGTTTTCAAGCAAGGTAGCTCAAAATCCTGGCTAGTGATTGAAAAGTTGTGGGTTCAAACCATGCAGGAGTTGATTCATCTCCCTCCAGCAAAGCTCTTAACCTCAGGTTACACCTTCAGGACTGTCCTTAATTTAAGTGTACTGTCACTATGGATAAGAGAGACTCAGCTAAACGACTACTTAGTAACTGATATAATTCCATATGTTTAATGGGTTGAATAAAGGGGAAGTGCACTACATGCTATAATTTGGCACTGACAGGACCTAGACATGTCCTAGAGAGTCTATATTAGATTTAATCTGCGATGAGATAAGGACACTGGTAGTAAAAACGTTGGTTTCTACTACAAAGAGGATTTGTCTAAACCAATTTACGACGGATCCGCTTTCTCCTCTCTCTACTCAGTGTATGCAAAGGCAGACAGCCTTTTCATGTATGCAAATTTAGCTGATATAATTGAAAGCAATAGCTATGTAATGGAATGCCTTTACTAGATATGCAAAGTGACTTTACAATGATAAAATTAGCAGCAGTAATCCTCTGCTATTGACAGTATGCTGTTTTCTTGCACACATTTAAAAAATGCAGAGGGGAATGATTTTTAATAATTATTAATTTGTCTGCTTAAACATTTCACATTGCCTTTTTGTGCATCTCCATCTTTTAATGTATTTTAACAATTTTCATTAAACAAATCTTCATGCACACATTGTCCTCCTCCAAACCTTTTCTTCTCTTTTCTCAGGAGGCTTACGTGCAGAAGATGGTGAAAGTTTGTAATGATTCAGACCGCTGGAGTCTAATCTCCCTCTCCAACAATAGCGGGAAGAACGTCGAACTGAAGTTTGTGGATTCCCTGCGGCGTCAGTTTGAGTTCAGTGTTGACTCTTTTCAGATCCGTCTGGACTCCCTCCTCCTCTTCTACGAGTGCTCTGAAAACCCCATGGCTGAGACTTTCCACCCCTCCATTGTGGGAGAGAGCGTTTATGGAGACTTCAACGTAGCCTTGGACCACCTGCAGCGGAAACTGATCTGCACTCGAAATCCAGAAGAGATCCGAGGTGGAGGTTTGCTGAAGTACTGCCACCTGTTGGTGCGAGGTTTCCGCGCAGCTTCAGAATCTGAGATGAAGCTTTTCGAACGCTACATGTGTTCCCGGTTCTTCATCGACTTCTCAGATGTGGCGGAACAAAGGCACAAGCTAGAGTCTTATCTACAAAATCACTTTGTGGGATTAGAGGACCGGAAGTATGAGTACCTGACCACCCTGTACAGTGTCGTCAATGAAAGTACAGTATGCTTGATGGGACACGAAAGGCGACAGACTCTGAGTCTCATCACCATGTTGGCAGTACGTGTTCTGGCAGAGCAGAATGTAATTCCCAATGTGGCTAACGTCACTTGCTTTTACCAGCCTGCACCATACATTGCGGATGGCAACTTTAGCAATTACTACATTGCTCAGGTGCAGCCAGTCTATGCCTGCCAGCCCGCCCACACATTCTCACCATGGTTGCCCTGCAACTGACCAACTGTTAACTCACATTTTGTCCAACATGTCTATCTAGAGCACTCGCCAATGAGACCAGTTGACAAGTCTGTATTTGTGTGCTCTGCAATGTGAGGAAAACCCAAGAATATCCCAATTGGCTGCTGCCAGCTCACTCCAAGGAGAAGCTACAAGTGAGCCAGATGAGAGAAAGGGAGGGAGAGTGGGGTAACTTGGATTCATTCCCATCGGGCAGCACGTTCTACCTAGGCTTTCAATGGCTATATGCAAGGCCTACAGATGCACAACACTGGCTGAGAGGAAACACCATGGAAACTCTATGAGAATAATACGGACTCAAAGGGACTATCTTTGTGTTTGTGTACATATATTTGTGATAGGCATACTTGAAGAATCAAATATGTCCTGCATATTGTGTTGAAAGGGCAGATAGATTAGCAAAATAACTTTTTGATGCTCATTACTCATGCTATCAGATTGAAATCAATGGACACTTTTCTTAAGCCAAGGATATTCTCATAGATACCAGATACCCAAAACAGATGATCAGTTAAGTGCCTTAAACTGAAAAAAAAAACAATAAAATAATAAAAAAAAAAATTCAAGTCAGTCTTGACCACAAAGTATGTTAGTCAAGACATTTTTTTGGAGTCACATATGAGTGAAGATAATGTACAATAGCAAATGGATGACACGTTTTAAAGGCCACTTGATCGTGAACTTGAACATGAACTTAAGACATTTTCTTATAATGTATTCATTTGGGGGCCTATATGAAAGTGTTGCATAAGAAGATTTTTTTCCATCCGAGGCAATGGCAAGATTTGTATACCTGTGTGTAAGACTGTACATATGAGTTTTTCACAGCTTCTCGTCTCATATAAACTGACCTCGATATACTGTTAGCTCAGTGCTGGTTTAGCTCAGATTAAAACATCCAGGGCAATGCCATTACATCTAAGGAAGAGAAGTAAAACAGGTCGAGGCCGAACAGGAAGAGAATTAATGAACGTTGTTATATACAGGCTACCTGGTGTCTTTCTGAAGGCCTAATTATCACATGGCCACCAAATCCAGAGATTATACCTTTGACACATCTGACCTGCATAACCTGAGGATTAAGACCAGCAGAGACATAGCAGTGAGAGGCAGAAGCTCATTTAAGGGAAGCAGAACATATACCAAAGATATTCTTGATATTCCTCAAGATTGTGAAGCAACAATACTTGACGTAAGCATCTACATGCTGTTGGAACTTAATACAAAAAAATCCCCCAGTTGAATTATTCCATGGGGGTATTTCCACCCTTCAGAAAAATAAATAAAAAGGACACTGTACAGTCGCATGCATGCAATGGTTGCCACAAATAAAAAGGACAGCATGTTGGGACAGGGCCTGAGAATGTCACATATACTTATGGATTAATTTGTCCTAACTGATCATACAAAGATGGACACATTCCTCCCATTCGCTCACTCACATACACATATAATCATATCTCTTATTTTTCTACTGATTCTTCTATTTTTGTACATTCTGGTGTTTGTGCTAAGGTCTTGGTAAGGATCTTAACCTAATGCTGTGGAAAGTACTGTTTTATGAGTCGAAAGACCCAACCAAGCATTAGTGCAGCAAATTCTCAGCAAACGTTGGTGTACATTTTCATTTCGAGTCATTGCATTTGGGTGCCCACACAAGCGTGAATGTCTCGGTCGATCTGTTTTATCTTCTAAATTAATCTTGTATGTGAATTCAGATGTGATATTCTGAGCTCACTACTGTCAATATTGCAATGTGTCATGTATTTGCAAACATGAATGACTCATTAAAAGGTGATTTTAAAAGTTACATTGGCTCAGTGATGTTTGTTATCAACAAGACGTCACACACGCCACTATTTAACCTTGATCTCTTGTGGTTTGTCTATAGATTATCCCTTCCTGTTGTTGGGTTTTAACAAAACCAATGCACAACATGAAATACATGACCTGCTGATAAGACCAGCATTTGCTGTGTTTTGGATGGTTTTGATGGTTAAAAGTATGCTAGACAAACACCAGCACTTCCTAGCATGAACAAGCCAGACATAAATGCCGGTATAAGATGGTCCTTTCATCAGGAAACTGTTAAACAAATCTACATTTCACAAATGTAGCAAATTAACTATTTGTTAACATAAATATATAAAAAACAGCATTTGTTGTTGCATTGCAAAAGTAAATGAACCGTTGATATCTTATGCCTAGAGTAGCAGATGGTCAGTCTGTTTAGAGTACATTACCATTGGCTAAAGGATGCACCAATCTACCTGTTTAACGATTTCTACATATAATCATCTGTGTTTAATGTACTTTGGCAACGGTACGTCTCTCAACAGACCTGTAACTGTTAGCTAAGCAACACAGTGCAAGCAGATTAATTGCAGCCTACGTCATGTTGGCGTAGACATGATATCGCTCCAGCTGTCCCCAACTCTCCCTCATTGACTTTCTCCCCTTTGTACTTTCTCATTAGAACTTGCTGCTATAGCACCCTTGACTTGGGTAAACAGAAACTTTCAGATATGTAGATTTGGTACCTTTTGATTTGTGATGTTATCTAAAGGTTGAGTCTCACACATTCTCTTTCCATCTTCCTCCCACTGTCTATATTTCCACTAGGAGCCCTATGTAGGGGGGAAAATACCAATTAAATCAGCCTAAGTTTGTTTGATGATATTCACCTGATCTTACACAGCCCAAAAAAGTCTGAGGATGAGTCATTTGCAAAAAAATAAATAAATAGCACACTGTTGCAGATTTCCTGTAGCTTAAAAAGTTCAGTGTGGCGCATACAACAACAAGGTCATGCTTGATTTTCAGGGAACTCACATAAAAGTTAATACTATAATGCATGAAAGCTGCTTTGACACAATCTGTATTGATAAAGGCACTATATAAATAAAGGTGAAGAAAGTAAACAGTGAGTGTTACGAGGCAATGGGAGCTAACTAAGCTAACACCCACATTAATAGGAGCCTAAATAGTTTAACTCCCGCTTTGGCATACGTGTGCTAGCTTAGCTTGTGCTCCGGGTTCGACTGGATGAGATATAGGATCTGAGGGCGTGTAATGTAGAGGGCCTGGGCAGGGCTAACATTATCCTCTCGTTAAGCAGCACTTTGAATATGCTATATTTAGCACTCCATGAGAGGGATATTAACCTATCTCCCGTAATCTGATTAAACACTTAATATCCCTGTGCTCAACAGTCTAGGGTAGTTACAGCATGTAAGTTTATGAGTGTTGTACTGTAACACATACGCCTGGGTGAGAGCACCCTCCCTTACCGTCAAATTAATATCGTTGGGTCAGTGTGCTCTAAATTTTGTTTAGAGGAAGATACATTGGGGTTGGGGGGAATCAGAATGAAAATGGTATGTTGAAAAAGTTCTTCCTTTCTCAAGTTCACCTCCTTCTCATGCCTTTAGACAAAGCAAACAAAAGCTTGCTCTACTAAGCCGCAATCTTGGACAATGTGTCCACTGACCTAGCCTCAAGCTAACCATGTGACATGCTAATTAATCTGACGATCTGCTTTTACTTATTCATTTGTGCCATTTGCATGCAGTTCCTCGTGCTAGGCGATCACTTCCCAAGACTATGAACTGGTACTTCATGTGCTATTTTGAGACAAATGAAACCAACAGTCCCACTGTCTGTCTTCATTCAATCTGGAGTGCCTCCTTGTGACAAAAATGACATACTGCATCCTAAATGAGCCATGGAAAAATACTTCAGCAGCTTCGCAATTTTGCAACAGATACATTGATTTGAATCAGATACATCTGTAAGAGTTAAAAGGGCCAGTGAATACTGTTGAATGGTTTGTACTTGCAAAACTAGTGCATGCCAAATCAGAAATGTCTGATTGATGAATTACAGAAATGGTTTTGCACCAGTTCTCGAAAGCCTTGAACGTTCTCTGGGTTTGGTCCAGATGTCATAAGGTTTGAAACACAATGGATTCTGGTTCTTAACCATGCATACAACAGTCTATATACAACTGCTAAGATGATCTATAATAACATGTATAATATTCTAGCAGAACACATGGTTACTTTTGAATGGCTTTTGGATTACTGCAGAAAAAAAGACAAATGTTTACGATTCCTACATGCTTTAATGATAATCTTCACAAATTAACACACATCGTATGCATGTTAAAGCCAAAAATGCAATCACTAAAAGCAAAAAGCAAAAGGTGCATACATTCAGCGTTGCCAACACTGAACTTCCAACTCTTTAAATCTTTATTTAAAATCGACAAATTGGAAGATTTGCGTGAGAATAGTTTGCAGGAGCATGGTTATTTTAAACAATAAAACTGTGAAAGCGACCAGTGAGTAGATGAGATGTCATGCTCTGTGTGATGACTTTTAATTTCACAGACAACCTCAAAAAGTATTTTGTTAGCAATCGCCTTTATTTAAGACACATTAAAGCTTCATGATTTTAGAATTAACTAAACAAATAATAATGATTTGCATATTATTTATGCATATTATTTTATTTTATTTATTGTTTTATTTTTGCTGTAGAAAAAAATGTGAATATACTGTATCTTGAGCTTAAACACAGACCTTATTTCAGACATTTAACCAAAAGCTCATTCAAAAGCTCATTGACTTCAGGACGATGAACCGGAAGTGAATAAATGCATGAGTTTTAGGAATTATTCATGAAGCGAGATGCTTTCTGCAGCCGGACGATGAAGTTATTGTATCCACCCACCAGGGCTAAGTGAACCATGCTAGCTAAATCCTGACCCCTTGGTTAGATACATTCTAAGGCTACACCTTAAACACAATATATTTGTTTTAACGACATTTGTAGGATATTTGATGGCCACATTCTATTAATTGAGCATTTGTCATGCGTTTCTGGCCAAACTGTGACATAACTTATTGTATTACGACATAGTTACTTGACCGTTATTGTACATATCCATATATGGAAAAACATTTAAAAAGTCATGTTTTCAGAAAAACGATCTGTCAGTGATGTAAACCATGAAAACAACAGATGCTGGCGTTGCTGTGGACACTGAGCACACGTCCTCTGGTTCCCTCTCTTTCTAACCGAGCTGTTGTTTGGATTTCTCTCTGCGTGAGACAATGACCTCTGACTCTTTACGGATCTTGTCGGCTGGATTCTCATCAGACCAATGAAGAATATTCCAGACGAGGATATCGCTGTTTGTCTGTGTGCGATAGTGAGAGAGGTCGGGAAAAAGGAGGGGGTGTAGGGTTTCACAAAATCATAAATGCTCGAGCCAGCAGCGATAATGCAATCTACAGTTTAAAGCTCCAAAAATGTTCGCTGTCATTCAAACATCCCGTCCAAAAGGAAAAGGACTTTCATGATAGTTATGTAAATATTATAAATCAAATCGCTGATCTGACATCTTGGTTCGCAAAACATATTTTGCTTTAAATGTAGCTTTAGAAAGCACTCCAAGACGGCCAAACAAGCAGATGTTTTCATCAAAACATTAAAGTTAATGCTGACCGGCAATATAAACACAGACTGATGAAGGCCTCGAAAGGGAGCGAGAGATGCCGTTTGGGAAGCTAGTTGTTAGTGCATGCTGAAAGTAATATTCAGTGCCCACATTGACTGGCATTTTCCTTCTGCTTGATAATAACATGGATGAGTGTACTTGCCTACGCAGCGGGTGGGCATCTGTGACAGTAGACTCGATGGCGGAGTAATGTGAGATGAAAGTATTATGGTGATTGGCCAGACTTCTGCGTAGGAATGAAGGGGGCTTTTCCACACCATCTATAAATCTGCTGATAAACGGGACAAGCCGAGTACAAATCTGGCAAAAGTCACAGCTCCTCCGCACACAGCCATATTCCTGTCTGAGAATGTCATTATGGGAGCCTGCAGAGGAATCAGAATAATATGTCAGCTCGAGGGCTATTAAAGAAGCATGCTTGATGGATCTCTAGAAAACACCTGAGAAGATGTGCAAACATGCATGCATCCACATACAGTGGCTGCCACACGTAAAGATTTATGAATTTCAAAATGTATACCAGTTGGTTGTTGGTGTTTGAATTGAGATTGCAAACTGAATGTAAAATTTTATTCAAATTATCTGTCATTTTATCGGACATCAGAGACAGACAGAGACAGACAGAGAGAGAGACAGACAGACAGACAGACAGACAGACAGACAGATAGACAGACAGACAGACAGACAGACAGACAGACAGACAGACAGACAGACAGACAGACAGACAGACGATCATGACGGACGGACGGAGGATGGATGGATGGATAGATGGATGGAAGAAAGGATAGGTGGATGGATCAGTGGATAGATAATAGATAGATGGATAGATGGATGAATGATAGACAGATGGATGGATAGTTTGATATAGATACTGTAAATGGATACATATGGCCAAAACGGAAGGTGTGCCGATTCTTAAAACATTAATTTTGCACAACAAATCTGCAAATAAATGCTGCACAAACCTTTCTCCCAAATAACTTCACTTTTGTGAGACATGAATGATTTTCAATCAAGTGTTTGAATACCTGCATTATCCTTCTTTTGATACTTCGTTCCATGAGTGAGTGTGTGTGCATGGATCTATAACTCTGTCCGTTTGCTTTGTCAGCAGTGATATATTAGACTCCATAACTCCATAACCAGAACAGATGTATCCCGCCTCAGCTGCTCAGTAACAATTAGTTTGAGCCTGTTTGTAGAGCTGGAGTCTTTCTCCTTCATGCTGCAGATGTGCAGGTCTTCGATGGAGGGGAACATCTGGAGCAGCTGGGCAGGAAACAGCAATGGAGAGCCCCATAAAACAGCTAAAATATGTCAGATATCTTAACCTTGCTCCTCAAAGGAGACCTTACTTGTATCCCAACGACTGATTTATACAAGGATTATGTGAGATGTCAAAAATAAACTTCACAGAGAAACTTAAACCGGTGTTCATCTGGCTTTACAGTGCACCTTTCCTCTGAGACAAATCACCAATACGCCAGATAAAGAACTCTGGAAACAACAGTCTGATAATGACAGTGGCCCAGGAAATATTTGGACACTCAAGGATTGTAAAGTTTCTGAATTTAATTGCATTAAAAATATCAAAGCATTTGACTCTTTAAACATTCAGTTTAAAGAGATATGGTACAAATACAGTTTTCAAACACATTTAATAAAAGTTTCATTAGGTTAGTCAGTTAAAATGCAATTAATTAGACGACTTTTACCAGAACGAAAGAGGAAACTGGCATTTAAGTGGCCTTTAGACATTCCATAGGTTCATGTTATTTTCCAAAAGATATCCATCACTGTGATGTGTGGCTGCAGGCGTGGGTATTTCATTATCCAGAATGGGTGTACAAGGTCAAATATGTGCTAGTGTGTTCATATAATGAGGAAAAGGAATATGACAAAGACATACAGCTGGAGGTTACATCATTTTTTAAAGCTATTTCAAATAAATGAAGCTCTAGAAGCTTGCGTTCTGCAAGTGAACGACGCATTACTGTACCATCCCAAAGAGGCACAAAATCACTTTCACAGACTTTTTCATTAACTGTTCCCATCTGGTGGAATGACCTGCCTAACTCAATCCGAGCAGCTGAATCCTTACCCATCTTCAAGAAACGGCTAAAAACACATCTCTTCCATCTTTATTTGACCCTCTAACTCTAGCACTCTCTATTCTAAATTTATTTAATCTAATTTGTCTTCTTTGTATAAAAAAACACACACATTTGACCCTCTATCAATTGCATATTTATTCTCTAACTGCTAGCTTTTGTTGTAAAACTAACACTAGGTATCTTTTTTTCTATATTCTATATACTCGTTTTCTTAAAAAAAAAACCTTCCTACGTGTACTGCGTTAGGCTAACCAGGACTTGTAATAGCACTTGCATGTTGTTGCTCTTCATTGCTTCTATAATGTCCTCTCACTTAGGATAAAAGCGTCTGCTAAATGACTAAATAAATAAAATAAAAGGTGTTTTTTTGTTTTTGTTTTTTTACTTTATGTCTATCAATTATAATAATCAAAAAAAAGTTTAATCATTGATAATAATAAGAATGTTTCATCATTTATAATAATAAGAAATGTTTCTTGAGAAGCAAATCAGCAAATCAGAATGATTTCTGAAGGATCATGTGACACTGAAGACTGGAGTACACACACACACACACACACACACACACACACACACACACACACACACACACACACACACACACACACACACACACACACACACACACACACACACACACACACACACACACACACACACACACACACACACACACACACACACACACACACACACACACACACACACACACACACACACACACACACACACACACACACACACACACACACACACACAGACACAGACAGACAGACAGACAGACAGACAGACAGACAGACAGACAGACAGACAGACAGACAGACAGACAGATAGATAGATAGATAGATAGATAGATAGATAGATAATAGATAGATAGATAGATAGAAAAATCATTGCATTGCACGTTGCATTGCATTTTGAATGCAGACAGTGCCATAAAATTTAGAAAATATATTTAATTTCAAAATTGTTAATACAGTTGTTTTGCATCTATTTATTTGCAATTTTGTTATTCCCATAAAATCATTTGAAGACAAATACAAAAATCTTGGATGATGGTTTTATTTTAATTGTCCCACTGGAAATGGACGTTCAAGTGCACTGCATTGTGGGATACAGTATGCCTTGCAGTGTGTAATGTGCTCAGTTTTATCTTTCATTTCCATATATTTCCATAAACTCTCTGCACACAATGTATATATGCTGCAGTAATAGTAAGAGTAGTATCACAGTATGCAATTATAAAAATGGCAAATTATAAAGTTAAACTCACCAACAGTGGTTGAGATTTTAACCAGAGTCGTAAACTGCAATGTGTTCTTCAAAAGCGATGACGTGATCTGTCCTTTCTAAGAACACCTTGTAAAATAGAAACACGTACCATATTTCAAACTTGTGTGCAAACCACTGCTGAGATGACAAATGTTTCCTCATAAACTCTGACATTATCGAATCAAATCCTAGAACAGAATGTACAAGTGTATATGAGCTTTTGCAAATGAACTGATCTGTTGTTTTGTCATTCTTTTCACACAAAGCTTGCTGCATGGTTGTAATTATGCATATAATCGTCTCCCAAGACTGAATAGAGGAAACAGATTTCAATATTTCTCACTTTCTAATGCAATTTCTTCACCCATTTTAGTTCTCCTGAGGCTAGTCTCCACCGTCGCAAATCATAGTGTTTATCACACCAACAAAATAATGTGCAAACACCTGCTCGGGCCATACACACACCTGTTCTAAGATAAGTATAGCTTATTACCGTGAGGTAAAATGAAACGTATCCGGCCCTTGGGAATTTGAGTGATGTGACAGTGCTTGAGATCAGTCATAACGTACATGACATAACTCGCAAATGTAGCAGACAAACATTATATATCGATGATCAGATTAGTATATGTACATTTAAATACAACAACACATATTCATTCTTTTAATATTCAAATATGCAATAAAGCCTTTGTATCATATTGGATACACAGATTTCAAATTTCTAAGGCTTCTAAATTATCATCAACATGATCAAAACTTTGCTGAAAAATCCATTGTACATGATCTAATACATGCCTTCTGTCATCCGATTGATTTAGTAGTTTATAATTTATAGCAAATAAAAGTCCTTTGTAAAATCCCCCCCCCCCTTTATACGGTAAATGTAAAAACAACTAATGTGTCTTGTTAGTAATATTTTAAAATTAATAATATTGAAGCCACTTACTGTAGGTTACCTTGATTATCTATAAATCATGTTATTGAAAATTATGACGCATCAGGCTTTTGAGGAAAGTTTATTTGTTCATCTCTCAGTCATTATTGTATTGCATTGCATTAAATGTTTAAAAGCTACAGAGCTTTGATCATAAAACTAAGAATTGAAATATCATCCTACAAAACATATTAAAGGTTCAATAAACTGTAGCATTGAAAAAAAAAATTCTGAATATTACTTCATGTCATGCTTAAATGCCAAGGTTAACTATAATTTGATGACAATGTTTGTTTATGCTATGCATGAAACATTTCTAAAGGAAATCAAATGCAGAAAATTGCAAGGCGGGACTTTATTTTATTCTTTGGTTCCTGATTGGACCTTAAAAACCTGTTAACTGTCACGGCCCACTTACCATTACATGTTTTAAACAGTAATATCTTAGTCTGAACCTAAAGCGATCCTGACAAACTATATATCGTTTGAAAGCTTATAGACTCCAGTTTTCAGATGTGGTGACTGATTTTTGAAATACTTTAGAGAGCAACTGTAATTTATTAATTTGTCAGAAGAGTACTCATCCGAGTCAGAGAGCGAGTTCTGACCTTTACTTTGAAATAGTGAGACATATATAAAATCATGAAAAATCTGTCAAAATCTCCATTCATGTTCATGTCAAGTGTTCAACAGATTAAATTAATTCTATTTTTTTGAGAAAAAAAGGTCTAAAAGTGTTTCGAATATAAAGAAAAAAACAATAGGTTCTCAATTTTTGATGCAGCATGAACTATAACGTGTGTCCAGGGTTCTTGTTGCATGTCTTTTATGTGTTTTTAGAGGTTAAATTTAAATCAAATACTGCTGTCTATGTCATAAATATTGAGAAAAGTATGAAAAACATGTTTCAGATCACTCAAACCATAAATGGAAATGGAGGCATATGTTTACTGATGGGGTTTGATGGTCATTTAGTGGAAAAGCTTGGTACTACACCCAAACAAAATCTCACTGAAAGCTCATTTTTTGACCTCAAATCTAGCAGTTTTAGAGTGAAACATGTTTTGTAAAATATGTATTTTATATAAAATATAAATATTTAAATGTTTACATTTTTTATTTTCATAAATTTAAACTTCCATAACTTTTTTGTAATATAGTTTTTATAACTTTTTTCACCTCTACAATAATCTGCCAAGTGTCTTATTCAAAAAGAGACCAAAGTATTCAAAATGTATTACAATTTAAGTTGGAAATGTCATTTTAAGACCTATACTCAAAAAGTGGAACCGACAGTTAACAGGTTAAAAAGAGGGTGTTTCGTTGGCCAAAAAGGAAAGCCTTTTCAGAGATGGAGAAAGTTACTACATTTTGAGAAAAAAATAAGTATTATTTCTCTGAAATAGTTCTCAATAAGACCAGAAAGGTGCACTAAGAAAGTAAACAGTAGGATATCAGAAGGTCTACAAGATGTGTGATCTGGAAGATAAAGAAAGAGACACATTTTCTCTTACTGTGAACTTGAACTTTTATATCTCCCATTGACTCCCTCTTTTCATGCCATTTTCCTCCTCGTGTCTCCTTCTCTCAGTCTGTAAATCAAGCAGCTGTTGAGGAAGGAAGACACACTTATTAATCCATTTCATCTTTGCCAGAAGGAGATGCAGTACATTCGGCCTCACACCCTTTCAGCACCACCCCACGCCGAGCCTCAGACAGTAGAAACATTCAAGATGAACAAATCATAACGCGACTGCACTCCCATGACTGCTCACATTCTCACATACAGCTCATCATCACTGCCTGACAGATGTGTGGGCCAAAACTGGTCTTTTTGCATAGCCCTCTTCTCTGTTTCAAACCCAAGTGAGCTGCCATGCTGCCTACATAGGCAGTTGTCTACTGAGGAAGCATCATATATAGTAAATATTACTCTTATTATTTTACTAAAATAATATTGGAAGATATAGAGTGATAACTGATTCTTATCCTCCTTGGGTATGAGCTGCATATTCTGAATATAAGCCTTAAAACCATGATCAATCAAATATTATACTCAACTAAAACCAAAAGAGACTGGAATTGAAATTAATCGAGTTTGTTCATGGCATGCTGCTATGCTAATCATGTAACTAAGTTAGATAACTAAGGAATATAATGAATATGAGAAAATGTTGCAGTTTTAATTACACGTAAATATTTTCATTGATATGTTTTCTGGATGAAATGAAGGACTGATTTCATTTATTAATAAAATATTTCTCATACCTTGTCTGTCTTCTTGGATTTATCCCCCTCACTGACCTTGTTGCAATGCATTTTGGGATTTCTCTGTAAAGGAGATTTGGTTAAAACTAGTATAAGGCAACTATCGGTAAGAATATCTTGTAAAAATAAATTAAAACTTTAATCCATCAAGGATGCATTAAATTGATAAAAAATGACAGTAAAGACATCTACAATGTTAGAAAAGATTTATATTTCAAATAAATGCTGTTCATTTGAATTGTCTATTCATCAAAGAATCCCAATAATCACCTGGAAAGTCCACAGAAATATGAAGCAGCGCAACTGTTTTCAACACTGATAATAATAACTGTCTCTTGAGCAGCATATTAGAATGATTTCTGATGGATCATGTGACACCGGGAAATGATGCTGAAAATTCAGTTTTGCACCACAGGAATAAATTACATTTTGAAATGGACTCAAATAGAAAACAGTAATTTTAAACAGCAATAATATTTCAAAATATTACTGTTTTACTGTATTTTGATCAAATAAATACAGTCTTGATGAGAAGAAAAAAAGTTAATATATAAAAATACAGTGTTTCCATCTAAGTGTTTCCAATACATTTCTACATCATTAAAAAAAATACTTATTAGAGTATTCCATTGCACATTACTGATTACACCCCCTCTCGGTTTTTCTCATTGTCTTTAATCTTTATATTTTCCAACAGTTTTATAGCACAGCTGTTTTACACCTCATTTGACCTCATTTGTTGTTCATTTACTGTTTTCTCATCTGTGGATTCTCTCTCTCTCTCTCTCTCTCTCTCTCTCTCTCTCTCTCTCTCTCTCTCTATCAGTTTCAGTTTAGTTTACTTAAGGGGCATGAAGAATTATGCACATTTGTATTGTCAAAGCGTTTCCATCTTACAGAAGCTGCACAGTAAAAAAAAATATTAAATAAATGTAACAATAATTAAATAAAAATGTAATAGAAAAAGAATACTTGACAAGACAATATACATACATGCTGTCTGCCATCTGCCCTGTACAGTGAAAACCAGGATTCATCCGTGAAGAGAACACCTCTCCAAAGTGCCAGACGCCAGTGGCTCTGGACCAACCTTCTCCAATGTTGTGATCTAAATCAAGTGATTCGCGAACATGCTCAGAAGCCCCAATTTGAATCAAATGATTTGTGATACACACTCCAGATCTGAATCTATTGATTCATAAACCCGCTCCAAAGTACCGATCTAAATCAAATGATTTGTGATTCGTGATCCGCACTCTGAAGTCCGCAATCTGAATAATTATTTGTGAACCAACATTTCGGATCAGATTTCAGATTTCATCAAAAATTTATTAATCTCTTGGCAAAAACATTTTTGCATGTAAAGAGCATGAACCTTTCAAAGTGACAAAAACTAAAAAATTGTT
>CM049794.1:3020050-3160050 GCA_027422405.1 Ptychobarbus kaznakovi
TAGATCAAATTATTCATGATCCTCGCTCTGAAGTCCAGATCTGAATCTATTGATTCATAAACCCGCTCCAAAGTACCGATCTAAATCAAATGATTTGTGATTTGTGATCCGCACTCTGAAGTCCGCAATCTGAATAATTATTTGTGAACCAACATTTCGGATCAGATTTCAGATTTCATCAAAATGTATTAATCTCTTGGCAAAAACATTTTTGCATGTAAAGAGCATGAACCTTTCAAAGTGACAAAAATAAAAATTGTTGCATGCGCTTGATGAACAAGGCAGCAAGATAGTATAAGACCAGGCAGATAAAGTAAAAAATAAATAATAATAATAATAATAATATATAAAAATAGTATAAGTATTAGTATTATACTAACATTAGTAATATAATATAAAGCAATATAGGACTTTCTAAGCATGATTCTTTATGGAACCTTATAAAAAATGTTCTATTAGCACCAAAAATGTAACAAAAATTATTGTTACAATAAAAAAAAAAACTAATTTGGTACAGTTTAGAACCATTTTCTTAAGAGTGTAGGATGCTTAGGAGCAAATTAACTATATAGTTTGCATAATTTTGAATGCTTCAGGGTAAAGTCTGCATTGCATTTAGTGAATTGGATTCTAAAACAAAACAGACTGAATCTACAATAAATGTCTTGTAAGATGCTTTGCATTAATCTGACATATTGAAAAAGTGGAATTGACAGAAGAGAAAAACAGAACTAGATGTGTGAGGGAATGAGGAAGAAAACCAGCCAATTATCCTGCGCTGGATCAGGTTTTGGACCAACTCGCAAAGCGCCAGGTGAGGACTGGAGAGTGTTTGTCATCCAACGGACTCCTGTTTCTTGATGATGCAGGAAAGGAGAAAGCATAGGCAGTTGTTCTGCAGTCTAAAACGAGTGTGAGATTCAGCAAGGACTGCAATGAGCTCTTTGGGCTGTTTGTCATCCCCTGAGCCAGATTCGGTTCTGTCTGCAGGGTGAGATAGACGGGAACATCAGAACCAGATGTGAGATCCAACTCGCTCTGGCTCGGACCGCATCAGGAACCACACTCTGCTGTTAGCTGATGACTCACCAGCTGCTACTGGCCGGTGGCCACCATCGACCAGCCAAAGCCTGAAGAAACGAGTCAACCAGGAGACTTCCAATGGGTTAGTTATAAATATAATACTAAAGGAAAGAGGCCATTGTCAACAGGCGCCTGCAGCTCATGTAAGCATGCTTATGTTTGTCAAGCTTTAGCAGATCAGCGTTGTAACCTAAGAGGTTGTCTTTTGTTTAAGTTGCAGCATTTGTTCGGAACCACAGAAACTTTGGAGGGGAAGAAAATGTTGTTTAAGTAATACTAGAAAAGCTCTCCTTCAGTTCATTCATTTTAAATGGTCTCATACGAGTTATAATCACGTTGAATTGCCCTGAAAATACAATTAAGGTTGATCACCAGCATATGTTGTGTTTTGGATGCTAGTGTGCTCACATTCCCTTTAAACTTTTTAACTAGCTTAACTATCAAGGTACCAGCTCTTCACTACCAGCAAAAATAAAATAAAAATCAATTATAAATATCATAATATATATATATATATAGTTGGTAGAGTGGGTTCGAATCTCGCTCCGGCAGGAATTGTCCACGACTGAAGTGAGGACCCTTGAGCAAGGCACCGAACCCCCGACTGCTCCCGGGTGCCGCAGTGTCGGCTGCCCACTGCTCCAGGTGTGTGTGCACTTGGATGGGTTTTAAATGCAGAGAGAACACATTTCACTGCCGGGTTATACTCTGTTTATTGTGTGTGTGACAAATAAAGCTTATCTGAGCTTAATCTTGTTTTTGTTTTTTATATATAGTCATTATCTTATTATATATATATATATATAGTAACATTTTTAAAGGGGTCATATGATGCTTTTTTAAAGATCATTATTTTGTGTATTTGGTGTAACATAATATGTTGACATGCTTTAATGTTCAAAAAACACAATATTTTTCAAATACTGTAAATTTTGTAGGTCCTCTTTGCCCCGCCTCTCTCAAACGCTTTGTTTTCTACAAAGCCCCTCCTTCCGACAAGCGCAGTCTGCTCTGATTGGCCAACTGGCAATTGGCCGAACACTACAAGCACTCGTCGGAAATGTAACGCCCCTTTCCATAACCGCGAGCTTCAGCTTTCAAAACTAAAGAGAAGACTGTTACTAATGTCCTTTTGTTTTAGCATCAGTTCAAACCCGAGAGGGGAACAGAGTCGCGTGACAGACACATTAATGAAGCTCGTATGTTTGCACACAAGCCGCAATTAAGACGACTTGTGACGTGCTGTGATTTGACCCTCTCTCTCTCTCTCTCTCTCTCTCTCACACACACACACACACACACACACACACACACACACACACACACACACACACACACACACACACACACACACACACACACACACCATGCGCAAAACTCTGCATTCGAACAGTCAATAGCAAATACTTAACTAATAACAAAACATACAGTCGCTGATTCACAAGCGCCAGATTGTCATAGCAAAGTCAGAATTTCCTCCTCTCCTAGATTCACGAAACTGTTGTCCATAAAATGCGTTGCTGTTCTGTTGTAAGCAGTGGGGGACGAAGTACACAAATCAAGTACTTGAGTAAAAGTACAGATACGTATTATAAAATATTACTCCAGTAAAAGTAAAATCAAGGTTTTTGCAATTTTACTCGAGTGAAAGTAAAAAAGTACTGTTGTACATGACATTTTTGATAGATTTATTTAGCAATTTTACATAGACTACTTAATTTAATTTTATATTTGCGCATATATTTATAATCCTACTGCTCAAAATACCTGGGATTTTCCCCAAATAACCACTATATGGAGTCAAGATATATATTTTGTTGTTGATATGGACTTCGTTGATAAAAGTGATGTAGTAATGTTCACTGGGAAGCTTACATTGTAATGTACCTGAGAGAAAACAGATTTGACCATCTAATTTTGTGATGTGAGATTTCACATGCATTTCTTGTAATCTTGTCACTCGTCACAATTGCTTGTAGAGCAATCTTTACTGCTCCACTAATCTGGGTGGTCAAATTGAAAACTGACAAAAAATAATAAATTTGGCATGCTATGCATTTCATTTTGTAAACTTGGATATTTTATTCCAGTATCCAGATGAATATCAATGTCTGCAGTGAATACAAGCAATTCAGTGACAAGTTTACAAAACTTGCATGTGAAATCTCACATCTGAGCATGTGCATGTCTGAACAATTAGTTCAACAATTTGTATAAACAATAATTATAAACATCAACATCAACAAGCATCAACAAAGTGTAGCTTCCAGCTTAACCATGCAGAACTTCTTGCTTCCCACAGAATAAAACAGGCTGCAAGACAATGTTTGGGGGTAAAATCACTTCCATATTCCTCAAGTAAACATCTTAATGAAATAAATACATAATATTAATATTTTAGTTTGCAGGCCAATGGTTGCCAACCTGCCCTAACATCGTACTGACAGTAATCAACCATGAGCACAAAATTAATTCTTCTCACAGAATATTCAAAACAAAGCAACATTATTCTGGCAAGCTCTCTGAAACAGTGCCAACACCCAAATATACATTTTCAAAAAATTTAATTTGAGGGCAAAAACAAAACAAACAGAAACTTGACTGAATTTTGAACCTAAATGTATGTGGGTTGGCAGTATTATCATAATAACCAAAATACAACTTAAGTATACTTTAAAAATAAAGGTGCTTCACGATGCCATAGAAGAACCTTTTTTGTCTAAAAGTCTAAAAGAACCTTAACATCTGAAGAAACTTTCTGCTCACAAAATGGTTGTTTGTGGTGAAAGAAGTTCTTCAGATTATAGAAATGTATGGAGATGGTTCTTTGTGGAACCAAAAATGGTTCTTCTATGCCATCGCTTGAAGAACCTTTTGAAGCACCTTCATTTTTTAACAGTGTAACACCTCATGCTTACCTTGACTTATACTACCGTTGAAAAGTTTAGGGTCAGTAAGATTTTATTAAATGAAATAAATATTTTCATTCAGCAAGGATGCTTTAAATTGATCAAAAATGACAATAAAGACATGTACAATGTTACAGAAGATTTCAAATAAATGCTGTTCTTTTGAACTTCTATTCATCAAAGAATAATACAAAAAAGTATTATAGTTTCCACAAAAAATAAGCTGTTTTCACATTTACATTACATTTTACATTTAGTTATTTAGCAGATGCCTTTATCCAAAGTTACTTACAAATGAGGACAATAGAAGCAATCAAAATCAACAAAAGAGCAATGATATGCGAGTGCTATTACAACAACTCAGTTAGCTTAACGCAGTTCACGTAGCAAGGTTTTTTATTTTTTATTATATAAACTAAAATGAAAACAGATAGAATAGAAAAAAGATTAGAGTAAGCTATTGTTACAGGCATTTTGTTTTTGTTAATTGTATAATAAATAAAAGAAACAGATAGAATACAAAAAGAATAGAAAAGCTAGTGTTAGTTTTTTTTAAAGAATAGAATTAGAATAGAGAGTGCTAGAGTTACATTCTCAAATAAAAATGGAAGAGATGTGTTTTTAGTCGATTATTGAAGACGGCTGCTTTCAACTAATAATAATCATGAATCTTTATTAAGCAGTAAATCAGCATACTATAATGATTTCTGAAGGATCATGTGAGACCAAAGACTGGAGTAATGATGCTGAACATTCAGCTTTGTATCAGAGGAATAAATTACATTTTTAATATATTCAGATAGAAAATATTGCTGTTTTTATTGTCATGTAAATGCAACCATAATCAGCATAATCAGACCTTTTAGAAAAACCCTGACCCCAAACCATTAAATGTTAATGTATACCAATTTAATCAAAGGTACTAAAAGTCAGAAAAACAGTTATAAACGTGACTGCAGGTGAAACGAGGTTAAACGTTGTTGTTTTGGGTGCATGCTGGGGTATATCAAAACCTCTGATATCAATAAACATCTCACTGTTGCCTCATCATCCAGCTGTCCCAACACGCGTGATTCATTTACTGCACAAAACTGTGTTTGTGTGTGCAGGGTGGGCGCAGGGGGTCACTGGAGTTTATCAATTACATATTTCCAGCCGTGCGGATGTGAATGGAACATGTAAAGGGCCGGAAAAGGAGACAGGATATTTTATGGTTTTGACTAGTGGCCGAAGCATCAATGAAGACCTGCAGTTGTGAATGTGTCCTTGGGTGCCCCATAATAGTGGACGGATGGGGTGACCTGTATTTGGCTCTTTACGACAGCTGTTATTGAGCCCAGACTTGTTATTCAGAACGATGCCGATCGCCTGCTCTCATCCTAATGTTACTGTAGGACACTATTAAATGCAGCTGTGGTGGTGTTGTCACAGCGATCACACTGCACTTGCTATCATAAGTTTAATTCAGGCCGACTCCTGGTTCTGGTTAAGTGTTGCTGGACTTTTAAACTCAATACACTCACACTGAACACAAATTGACAATGCAAAAAAGAGGTTTTTCGTTTTCTTGGGCGAGCCACAAATAACAGACAGCAACACATCCCTGCTGAGAAGTCAAAAATGGTGGATGATAGTTTTGCTTTATTTTGGCCTGTAGTTAAAACAATCCGATATTGATTAGCACAGATTATATAGAGACTTCTATATGTTTGTTGGGGGAACTCAATAGTTTCAGAAGAGAGCACAAATGTATTGCGAGAGAATGCAAAGCTTGTTGGGGGAACAACAGACAATGTGAGAGAAAGCAAATATTTTGTGAGACAATGTAAAGTTTGTAAGGCAAATGCAATGATTTTGTGAGTGGAAGCAAATGTTTTGCAGAAGACTTCAGAGAAAAGCAATAGTTTTGAGGAGGCATGCAAAAAGCATTGAAATATAATTTTCCTCACATCTTTTAAACCTTTCCTGTGCGGTCAAATGAAATGCACTCATATTGATGTAAAAAATGTGTCTTATATAATTTTGCTTCTCAAGTTAATTTCTCATGTTTCAAGGATTTTTTTATTTTTAAACTGGAAATGCTCATTAAATCATTTTTTCAATGCAGTATTTGCAATATTGTTTGCAATAATGCCAATAAAACAAAAATCCCATATGCATGGTTCAAGATCTAATCTGTGCCAGATATTGGTGAACGAATCGTGATTGTTTGACAGTGAATATGCAGTTACAGACTTGAGACACACCAGAGTCCCTCTTGCTTCATTCAACAACACCCTGTTTTCTAAAACTATCAATCTCAATCCAATCATTACATAAACACTGAATGATGAACTACATTAACGAATAGTGATTCTAACATCTGAAGCGTGTTTGTTAGTGACTGCGTCCATGTGTTTGTATGTACATCAGTGTTTGTGCGTTTGGCGGTGTGGTCGTGTTTATTTGTGTTTCTCTCATTAGAGCGAGTGAGGGAAAGTGCTGATTAAAGACAAAATCAGCTCTTTGTTCAGCTATCTGGTTGTTATCATCCACAGTTCACATCATCCTATCACACCCGGATGTGTTTGGCGGTTTTGGATTCAAAGGGTTCACAAAATGGTTGAACAGCTTTACACTGAAAAGACAAAACAAGAGAGCAGAAAAGATCCAGAAGATGTTGCTCGAATCGGACTGAGTGCGAGTGAAGATAAAATTCAGCTTGAGGGAAAATTCTGTGGAGAACTTGAAGTGCTTTAAAATCAAATTGGAAAATATAACTAAACTTTAGAGCTGGAAGAGGTTTGATCCAAGGCTATTATTAGCTATAAATAATATTATAATAATAAGAAGAAAAACATGCATCATGAAAATGCTATGTTTTTTTTAAACAACAGCAATTGCGACTGAATATGAGAACATGCCTGAAACCTGAAAGAGCAGAATATGGAGTCGTGCAGCGTTTTAAAGCCTGCCAAAAAACGGAGCAATGGAATGTTTTACAATTCAATTTCATGGTGAGTAACGAATGGAAAATATTTAGCACATTTTCACTGACTAATAGAACAAATTGGAGGCCTGATACAAGCACTACCAAGTCCAAACCCCAAAGCATGAATATAATGCAACACAACTTTTATAAACTTAAGTGTTTTGTTGCTGTGCATTAGTTTGCTGACAAAGGTTTTTGACCATCAATGGGGAATTGTTAAGAGTGGAAAATCTGGTACAAATCAAAAACACAAGTTCTTGTTGTCATAACCTCTCTCTTAAATCACAGAGACAGCAAAGGACAGGTCATTTTTGTTCTTAATTGAATCAAGCTCAGATTTTCCCCATAATCGCTTCCCATAGCAGCTGCCAGTGAACTGCAGTCCCAGGAGCATCAACACATTGAGGCCATCTGAAACAAAAGCCAAGAAGCAGTTGACTTCATTCAGTTTAAAGCATTGTGTTCAATATTTTATTCTCTTAGAGACAACTGACTGTAAGACATACGTAGGTTGATTTTCTGGAAGAGTGTAAACACTCCAGCGCTGTGGCACTCTCAGCATTGCTCTGTTTGTTTGGGTGGTGCAACCGCGGATGTCTATAATGCCTGTCATTCCCATTCAGCAGTGGCTGTTACTCATCTGGGTGGCAGACACAGAAAACTGCATTTCATTCTGTTAAGAGACTCCAAAAAAGAGACTCCTTCCATCAGGGTGCATGCAGGCTGCGTATATCACTGGCTAAAAATTATGTATATAAAAATAACTTGTACCATTGGCGGTTACTGTTTTAAATTTAAATTCTTAATTGAGGTATTTTCTGGGTAGGCATATGTACACGTGTATGTATATGTATGGACATACTTATATTTATTGTATTTATTATTTTTTTTCTGTGTGTTTTATTATGAGATATGTGAATGTATAGTATTGTCTGTTAGGATGTAATTTCTATGCCAGTCTCAAAGATGAATTTCTGTTCAGGAAATCAGTACAGACAATAAAGTTAAACTAAACTAACTAAACTAAAATAATTAGCCACTGGTCTACTGTAATATAATTAAGTATTAGTGATTAGTGATCGATCTATCTATCTATCGATCGATGGATAGATTGATCCATCCATCTGTTTCATCCATTCACCCACCTGTCCATCCATTTGTCCATACATCAGTCCATGTCCATAAACAATCGACCATCCATCCATCCATCCATCCATCCATCCATCCATCCATCCATCCATATCCATCCATCCATCTCATCCTAACCACTCCACTCAACATCCCATCATCCATCCATCCATCCATCCATCCATCCATCCATCCCATCCATCCATCCATACAATCCATCCATCCATCCATCCATCCATCCATCCATCCGTCATCCCTCCAATCTATCCATCCATCCATCCATCCATCCATCCATCCATCCATCCATCCAACCATCAACATCCATCCATCCATCCATCCATCCATCCATCCATCCATCCATCCATCCATCCATCCATCCATCCATCCATCCATCCATCCATCCATCCATCCATCCTTTCTAATCCGTCTGTCTATCTGATTATCAACTGGCATCCTAAACTCAAAAAAGTTGGAAACAATGACTTGAAATTGTTTATGACAAGAGCATGACCTTCGGTTTAGTTGAGTGCTTTATGTGAGTCAGATGTCTGCAGAAGAGATAAATTAGGCATAGACTATATTTTTATTAAATCTCTAGTGAATCTCGTTTCGCAGGCACATGCCAGCTGCATAGTGACCACAGTCTGGCCTCAGAAGAACTACAGACGGGGAGGAACGAAAAGTGAACACATCAACCAAGAAACAAAAAAAGGAGAATGCAATGAGAAGAAGTGACCAAATATACATTCTAATTGTGCTATTAATAATCACAAATTAGATATTTAATATTGTAGCTGTTTCTCAAAGCAAATTCATGGAGCTTTCTTGAGGAAAAATTCCTGTATTCTCGCATGTGTCTAGTCTAGAGTTTCAAAGTAGATCTGAACTTTCTCAAACTGTGCTCAGATTTGCCAAGATCCTGAGTCTGCAATCAAAAGTCCACATTCATTTTTTTACTGTATGTCAACAGTTGTCTCCATTTGTGTCCTGAGGGCTCCTTGAGCACTTGTAAGATAAGCATCAGAGACCATTGATTCTACATGTCAAGAAACCTATTAAGTCTGAAAGAGGAATGTCTGAGCAATAACATTTTGCACATGTATATTCAGAGCTGCAGAGACCAAGACTCCATTAGACATATGGTCTTCATTGAAGTTTGACTGACTGCTCTAATTCTCCTCTTCCTGCTTCTTCTTTCAGTTATTCCTGGCCCTATGACACAACACATTAAACATATTCCAATAAAAGTACAAATAAAAGTGTCCAGCTTTTTAACACAAGGTAACAAGGTTTCAAGGTTTCTTTATTTGTCACATAATAAATTATACAGGGTATAATCAGAAGTGAAATGTAGATCAAATCAGGTCCGCTCAGTGGACAGTGCAAAAGAATAAAAAAGTGAATAAAAGTAACACAACACAAGAGCATATATATATATAGGTAAAAGGAGAAATAAAGAGTACAAATGTGCAATGGAATAAAAAGTGCAAAACAAATAATATTGTGCAAAAACAGTATATTGGGACTTAATAAATAGTACTATGAACAAGAGGGATGAGAGGGATGTGCAAACGGGTTGTACCAGGTATGTACACATAGCAGCAATACAGAAGATGGTAAATGTAAATGAGTCTTGTAAATGATTATGAACGAGTTTGTGTTAAGGAGCTTGATGGCCTGAGGGAAGAAGCTCCTCCTCAGTCTCTCAGTTTTTGCCATCATGCTCCTGAAGCGCTTGCCAGATGGCAGTAACAAGAAAAGATGGTTGCCGGGGTGAGTTGAGTCCTTGATTATTTTAGCAGCTCTGCTTTTGCAGCGTTTGAGGTAGATGTCCTGCAGAGGGGAGAGCAGACCCTGAGATGCGCTCAGCCAAGCGCACGACTCCTGTAGAGCTTTGCAGTCCTGGTTTGTGGCGTTACTATACCACACTGAGATGCACTGAGTCAGTACGCTTTCAATGGCCCCTGAGTAGAAGGTTTTCAGGAATTGCTGGTGAGACCCTGAATTTCCTCAGCTGTCGCAGATGGTACAGTCTTTGCCTGGCTTAACCTGTGTTTTTAATGTGTGTAGTCCAGTCAGGTCCTCGGAGATGTTTACAACGGAGGTACTTGAAGCTGCTCACCCTCTCCACAGGGGTCCCACTGATCATAAGAGGAGTGAGGGCCGCTGCTGTCTCTTCCTGAAGTCTACAATCAGCTCATTAGTTTTTGCTCATGTTCAGAGAGAGACAGTTGTCCTGGCACCATGATGTGACCATGACCTGACACCTTCAATAAATCAGCACCCGTCCATCAAACCTGCAGACTATCTCTCACAGACTGTGCCAATGCTGACCAGCGTATTAATGTTGGGTAACCGAAAAGTAGCTCCATTCACAGCTGCGCCATATTTAAGCATGGCAACTTCGTGCATACCACACATTTTGAGCTCTAACCGCAACCTTGGCCTTCAAAAGCTCAGACGCACGTTTAGCACAGGCAAGCGGCTTTATCTGCTTAGATGGCATCACTAACATGGGAATTTAGACTTTTAAACACTTTGCATTCATCTGATCTCTGTTTATTCCGTTCATGAACTGAGGATATGCTATAAAGTGGTTAACTGAATGCTTTTGATTTTACTGGATTTAATGGCTTGTCCCGTAATTCGTATGTTTCTCATAAGATGCAGGATGTGTCGAGTGTTTTACCAAAGCAGATCCATATGCAATGATGAAAAGGGCATGAATGTCTACATGAATGTGAATCCAGACGTTTCTAAAAGAGATGAAACAAGAATGTGATCTCATGGATGTTATGCTAAAAGTGCAGGCTGTCTAAAGTCAAACAAGGACAGAGGCATCATGCACTTCATTTTTGTAGTGGGTAACAAGTGAGCCAGAATTGCCACTGGTGCTACAAAAATATAAATACATATACTGTATAAAACATTATTTTTTTATGTCTAGTCCTCTTGGCTCAGGAGGCTGAAGTGCACGTGCAGGCAAGCAGTGGACAATGGGCTGTAGCTACTGTTGTGCTGTAGGAAGGTATCTTTCTCTGCTGTGGGAAACACATTAAAGGACTCACATTAATGAGTTTGTTCAACAAAAGATTAAGCTTGAACAATCTCCTGCTTTGTTTCATACTAAATAAAAGACTTTCATGAAAGCTTATGAGATGTTACAGTGTTGAATCCATTACCACAGAGCCAATGGGCAAATGACATCCAAATTAAACAATCTGGACACAGACAACGATCGCTGCAGTGAGGAGAACAAAGGGAGGATGAGAAAAGAGAGAGATAGAGGGAGGGATAAGAAACAGGAGAGAGGAAGGGAAAGATGGGAGACAGAACAAACAAAATCCGTGTTCCCTGCTGCCATCATTGTCTTTTAGCTGAGAAAAGGTATTTATAAAGTTGAAGGGTCTGATCAAATCAAGCCAAAATAGAGCCGACACAGTCCTGGGAATTCAGCCTAGCTAGGAATAACAGTTGTGCCAAATTCAAGCCTTGACAAAATTCTCCCAGAACAGTGAGATCACTTTATTTGTGTTTTATTGAGCAACTATACTGGTGTTTTTTGGGGGGTGGGGGGGTGGGGGGGGGGGGTTTGGGGGGTGAAGCAGTAACTAAAGATTACTGGAGTATGTTTTACAATAAAATACAATTTCAGTTTTTATACTTCACAATTTCATGTTCGATTCGACTGTTTCCTTGTAGTTATTTGTGAAATTTGCTTGCAATTTCTGAGTGAAAATTGTTTCTATGCCAAATGTTATCTCAGTGTAGTGTACAGAATGTGTGCAAACAGATGCAAATAATGTGTGTTTGATTTCAAACTGCTTTAATTCTAACAATTCAAGCTTTAAGCACAAGTGGACGGCGAAGCAAAGGCTTTAGGATTATGACCCGGATTGACTGGAACCACGATGACTTAAATATTTACATATCAGAAAATACTCGCATTTAAATGATGAAGCATCAAATGAAAGTATGCAGCCCTTCTCCAGAGGACCCATTTACTGGAGCCATGTCATTTAAGAATGTCAGAAGTCTGAATATAATCCGTCTGGTAAATGTGCTCTTTGGCGACAACAGGGCTGGACTGCTGTTTTGCAAAACCAAGTTTGAACCGACAGAAAGGCTGTTGAAATAAAACAACCAGGCTTAATATAATGAGTTTTCATATGAGTCATATTGAGGCATCTGCTGCTGTAAACTATATGGTTTGTTTTATCCAGTCTTGAACAGATTCAATATGTAGTTCATTTGAGCACCAGCATCTCTAGTCTTATATAGACTGACTTATTTACTACTGGCATAACATAACACCCATACTGCATCTTATTCTTTAAACCAGTGTTGCTCTCTAAAACTGAAATAATTCAAATAAAGCTGAAATAAAATAAAATATAAATATTAGATGAAAAACAACAATGAGAAATGTAGCCTTACAAATTAGTTTAAACACTGAAATGAATACAACTAAAACTGATTCAACAACAACTAAATAGAAAACTAAATTAAATAAAAATGATATAAGCACACCACAAAATTACTACACAGTAACTACAAGTAAAATTAACACTATAAACATAAAAATAAGAGCTAATCCAAAATAAACATTAAAATATAATAATATATAAATAATTCTAAATAACGCTACAAGGAACAGAAATTAAAACTAGTAATTTAACATTTATTATCTTTTCTTGACAGATAAATACAACATAAATATAACATATTTTATTATATTAGATGTTTTGCCACTGACATATTTTGACAATTTTCCTGCACCTACAGAGTTATTAATCACATGACATTTATGTCTCCGGTGACTGGCTCAAAAGGTCAGATCTGATCTTCCATAAGCAAAGACGTCAGATTTCAGTAATTACATAAATACTGATAACTTTACTTATTTTAGTATCACTGAGATTTTATTTTTTTTAAGTAAAATGTAAATAAAAGTTTTACAATGTTCCATTTTCATTTGATTTAGTTAAAGGTTTAGTATTTTGTTTTGTGTTATTTTATTGTCATACTGTTTTCTTTAAATATATTTGTATAGTGTTTATAATTTTTTCAGTTTTAGTTGAGTTATTTTAGTGAATCAAGTTAAATTAAATGAAAATGATAAGTGTGGCATATAGCTGAAATAAATCAAGGTTATACTTAAAAAAATACTTTACTTATATACTTTACTGCAGTTAATGTTTATTTTATTTCAAGTAACGAAAATGTTTGTTATGGTTTTAGCTTTATTTTAATAACCCTGCATGTTCTTTCTTTATTGCAGGGTTTAGAGATGAGTAAGTCCTACATTATATTCATATCTTCTAAATGTGTATTGCTTGTGTGCTTCTATTGAGAATTTCTTTGATTAAAAGCATCTGCTAAATGCATAAATTCAAATGTGAACAAGTGTTTAAAACCAAGCACTTAAAGGGATAATCCACCCCCAAAATGAATATCTTGTGTTTGGTGTTTAACACAAGAAATAAAATTCATGCGGATTTACAACGACATGATGGTGGGAAATTACAGAAACATCCTCCAAAGATTCCAGTACAATTACAAAAACCTCCAGTGACTAAGTATTTCCTCGAAAGTGATGAAAACAATCTGGGGACTAGAAAATATGGCTTTGTTTACCCGTGAACCAACAAACTCTGTGCATCCTAAATCCCAAAATTGCACTACGGACCTTCAATTATCGGAGAACATGCAGACATGAACTAAACACCTGAGACGTGTGCTCACAGCAGCTACACAGACATAAGCCTTTACTGGTTTCTCAAAGCAAAATCTCCATTCCAAAGCATCTCAGAAGTCTGCATAAAAGATCAAACTAGTCTCTGCTCATCAGTGAGACACGCTTACAACAAAGAGTGAAGCGGAGTGAAAGAGTCGAGTGCTGACGCACCACATGAGAGAAGCTAGTGACTCATGGCGGGGGCAATGGGGACGCGCACAGGGGCCTTGTTAGTGGTTGGAGTGACTGAGCAAGAGACAGCTTTACGTCCTTGAACATATTTTAGGGGCCCATTAGCAGAACCTCCAGCGGTCTCTCCACCGTGTCTCTGTCTCAGTCCTTCTTATTTTGCAAAGACATATTTTTCCTATCACTAGATTAGATTAGACTAGCAATTCTAAACTCGGAATACAAAAACAAAGATATTTTGAGAAAATAATAATAATTTAATTAATCATATACATTTCAATTCACTGCACATCACTATCTGATGAGAAATAAAGATAATTTCATCCAACCCATTTTAATTCTGTAAAATATGTGGTCATATTTACTGTTGTCTGGCAAATGTTTTAGGCAAAATCCTGTCATTTGAATATAAATCCAAGCAACTGGGAGCTTTGTGTGAGGGGAAAAAATGTCCTGCTTCGGTTTTGCAATGGTTCCAAGATAGTAATGCCGATTTGTTTGTGTGATCAATAGAAAACTGTTTGGTTTGCAAGTCATTTCTGTGTAAGCTACACTGCTGACAATATAAAGTGGACTTTTGCCACTGAAATTAAGCTAATGTGACCTCAATTTAATGAAATGGATTTCTGACTATGCCAGATAAATAAATATTTAGCAGTTATTGTCAGAGTGTGATGGAAAAACACGAGGGCTAACTGAACATTTCTTTGTAATATGTAGATGAAATGCTCACAAATAGAATATAAAATAATAATAATAATACAAATGGCATGAGCACATAAAATTACTAAAACTTAAACTATAATTAAAACAGAATAAAAAAATTATTATTTTTTCAGGATTTTATCCAACAGGAATTGTTAGATTATCAGATGATAGTTTGAAAATATAAATATAAATATAAGAAAAACTTTGTCACTATATAGAAGACGGTCACGTTGGATAGCACAATTAGTTATGATTAGTTAAAATGAGTTAAAATTTTAACCAGAGTATAAGCACAAACAGTAATAGTTCACTAATGTAAGCCACATTGTCTTCCAGCTGGTCTTATAACATCAAAGAAAAACATCAGATCTGTGCATGTTTTTCAACATCCAGGTCATACTTAAACATCTAGCAGAGCTTAATCAGTGGTTTTCACGTGGAATATGGCTTACATGGTCATCCGGGAGCATCCGTGGCGACACATCAACACTAAACCTGGACCAAATTAACTCACTGATGGAAAATCAATTCAAGAACGGCGACATCTTACAGATAAAATATGACTGTCACAATGGGCCAACCAACATCTCCTACTGTAGGCGTTTGGAAGAGGTGGGCAGAAGAACTCTAACATCTTTCAAGGAGTAAGAGTCTGGAGCATGAAGTGAGTCATAAGAATGCCAAACCACTTGCCAAATATCATGAATCTCAATTAGTGTCTGGATACAAGCAGTCAAGTCAACGATTGACTCGGTCAACTCAACGAATCTCTACTCTTCTGTCTCTTTATAAACACCGGGGGGTCCAGCTGTCTGGCTAGCATACCGGGTAACTACATCATCTGGACACCAAAAAAATCATCTTTAGTCATTCCGAATTAGTCAGGCATTCTGAATGAATATATTTTTTGCCTATTTTTGGAGGAAAAACTGAATTTTACCTTTATTCTTATGAGTGTAAAATCAAATACTTTCAGAGGTAAATTGAGAAAATTATGTGAATTCAGACAGAAGGTGTTTCTAATGGCAGACCACTTATCTTACATTAACAAAAAATATATTTTTTGGGTGGGCCAAAAAAGTATTTGAGACGCATACAATGCCAGTCAGGAATATTTTGGATTTTTCAAGTATTTGTCTCTTAAAGGGATAGTTCACCCAAAAATGAAAATTCTGTCATCATTTACTCACCCTCAAGTATTTCCAAACCTGTATGAATGTCTTTGTTCTGCTGAACACAAAAGGAAGAATGTGGGAAACAGAGCAGTTCTGGGGCACCATTGACTTCCATAGTATTTTTTTTCTTCCTACTATGGAAGTCAATGGTGCCCCAAAACAGCCTGGTTACAAACTTTCTTCAAAATATCTTCCTTTGTGTTTGCCAGAACAAAGACATTCATACAGGTTTGGAACTACTTGAGGGTGAGTAAATGATGACAGAATCTTCGTTTTTGGGTGAACTATCCCTTTAAGCTCACCAAGGCTGCATTTATTTGATTAAAATACAATAAAAAGGAATATGGTGAAATATTATTACAATTTAAAATAAAAGCAAAGCTGAATTTTCAGCGGCCATTACTCCAGTCCTCAGCATCACATGAATAACGTTGAGTTTTTGCTGCTTAATATTTCTGTGGAAAGTCAATTTAATATTTCCTTGGCTGCTGAATAGAGTTGAAAAATTCAAAGTACAGGTAAAACACCTGTTAAAAAATAATTATGGAAAACTCAATTTTAATACAGTACAGTACTTCATGGCCTATTTTCTTGGATTTAATTAGAGTGTGTATTTTATATGTTAAATTCTGGTAAACAATATATTATTATATCAAAAACTTACATTATATGTAAACTGGGACACCTGTACATATCCTAGCATGTAACATTGTGAGATTATGCAGGTGCCGACATCCTCAACCACTGCAGTGGAAACAGAGAATAGAAGGAAATGTCGAAGGGAGTTGAGTGGAGCTCAATGTCAGTATTAAATTCACTGTATTTTCATAATCACTTTAGAAACGGAGGCTTGAAACTTTCTTTGGGCCAACAGCGTAACATTAAACCATCCTTCAATGGGTCTATAGAGGACTCAAACACACAATACGCCTCTGAAACCTGTAGAAAACAAAGTGAACTTGCACCAAGACAGGCACTGTGGTCTCTTAGCAGTAATGGAGCTGGCTGCTGCAATGACATACTGACAGATTCTGCAGGGAGGTAGTAATTGCTTAATGTGACTCTGAAACCACCATCACGCAATGTATAAACATACCAGTGCTTTTATTCTCCATGTTTGTACAGCAAATAATGTGTGACTAAATTATTCATATGTAGACAGGTGAAAAAATGATGCAAACACATAAGCTGCTGTCATGGCAGACAGAGGAATGAGTTGCTGCCTTAATCTTCTTAATCTATTTATGAAATGAAATCTGCGATCTTCTTTATATTTCATTTACTGGATTTATAGTACAGCCAAAACATACTATTATTTCCATGAGAGAAAGTACAAAAATACAGGCCAAAAGATACAAACCCTGCTGAAATTCCACTCTGGTCCTGGCTAGTTAGCCTGCTACTAATTTAGCTGGTAGACTAGCATAATCATCCTAAAGCATGAATGCAATTATATAATTTAGAAATACATTATTATTTACATTATGCAAATATGGCATAACAGTTTATATACAATCTATTTTTATTTATTTGATTTAATATACAATCTATTTTTATTTATTTGTATTCAATTTTTTTATTATTATTATAAATAATAAATAATTAAAGTAGTGTGTGTGTGTGTGTGTGTGTGTGTGTGTGTGTGTGTTGTGTGTGTGTGTGTGTGTGTGTGTGTGTGTGTGTGTGTGTGTGTGTGGTGTGTGTGTGTGTGTGTGTGGTGTGTGTGTGTGTGTGTGTGTGTGTGTGTGTGTGTGTGTGTACAGTATAATATAAAATCGTTGTGTGTGAAATGTGTGTGTGTGTGGTGTGTGTGTGTTGTGTGTGTGTGTGTGTGTTGTGTGTGTGTGTGTGTGTGTGTGTGTGTGTGTGTGTGTGTGTGTTGTGTGGTGTTGTGTGTGTGTGTGGATGTGTGTGTGTGTGTGTGTACAGTATCCCCTTATATAAGTGACTACACCCTCACATTTTTGTAAATATTTTATTATATCTTTTCATGTGACAACACTGAACAAATGACACTTTTGCTACAGTGTAAAGTAGTGAGTGTACAGCACAGCTTGTATAACAGTGTAAATTTGCTGTCCCCTCAAAAATAACTCCGCAACAGACAGCATTAATATTCTAAACCGCTGGCCACAAAAGTGAGTACAACCCCTGAGTGAAAATGTCCAAATTGGGCCCTAAGTGTCAAATATTTTTATGTGTGGCCACCATTATTTCACCAGCACTGCCTTAACCCTCTTGAGCATGGTGTTCACCAGAGCTTCACCAGAGCTTCACAGGTTGCCACTGGAGTCCTCTTCCACTCCTCCATGACGACATCACGGAGCTGGTGGATGTTAGAGACCTTGCGCTCCTCCATCCTTCCCTTTGAGGATGCCCACAGATGCTCAGGATGCCCAGGGTTTAGTATGGATACTGCTTGGCAGTCATCACCTTTACCCTCAGCTTCTTTAGCAAGCAGTGGTCAGTATGGATACATGTTGTGTAATACTTGGCTTGTCCCAGTCCATCCGAAGGGAGGGTATCCTTTACCCTCAGCTCTGCTTCAGTATGTCAAGGCAGTACATCGTTGGCTTTCATGTTGTAATACTGCCCTGCAGCCAGTCTCCGAACTGGGAGGGGATCATGCTCTGCTTCAGTGCCGGCAGCATCATGCACAGTCCCCAGACCATGTTGGCACTCCCACCACCATGGTTCCCTCAATGAACTGTAGGCAAGACACACTCCTCCCCAGTGCTTTGTAGCACTCCTCACCTGGTTGCCGCCAGCCCCAGACGCTTGACACCATCTGAACCAAAATCCCACCACCATGCTTGATCTTGGTCTCAGGCAAGACACACTTAGACTTTGTACTCCTCAGGACATGGTTGCCGCCACACACGCTAATCCATGTCCTTAGTCTGCTTGCTTCATCTGACACCAAATATGTTTATCTTGTTTGCGGGCTTTCTTGTGCATAATCTTTAGACCACAGAGACATGGCTCCTTCTGGAACGACAGCAATGCAATCCAATTTGATGCCTTAGTGTGCGGCGTGCTTGTCTTCAGCAAACTGTTTGCGGGCTTTCTTGACAGGCTGCCCCCACCCCTTCATCCTCTAAAGAAGAGGCTTCCTTCTGGGACGACAGCAATGGCAGACCAATTTGATGCACGTGTGCGGCGTATGGTTTCGAAACACAAACCTCTGCACAGGCTGACCCCCCACCCCTTCAACCTCTAAAGCAATGCTGGCAGCACTTGTGCACTACATCTATTTCCAAACACAACCTCTGGTCGACCATGGCGATGGCCTGTTCTGAGTGCTGAACCTGTCCTGTTAAACCGCTGTGCACTCAACTTCTTTGGTCTTTGCCACCATGCTGCAGGCCTGTTCTGAGCTGATTTTCAGGTCTTGGCAAACCGCTCTTGTATGTCTTGGCCACCGTGCTGCATCTTTATGCTCAGACAACATTTCAGGTCTTGGCAATCTTCTAGCCCACACACAGATATCTTTATGTTCTTTGCCAGAGCAACAATTATTTTTTTCAGGTGTACACACAGATGTTGAACTTCCAGTTCTTTGCCATGTAGGTGTATGTTGAGAGTTCCAGTGACCAGTGATGAACACCAAATTCAACACACCTGTCCCCATAACACCAAATTTAACACACCTGCTCCCCAGACCTTGTAACACTAAACAAGTCACAAGACACCGGCGGGGAGAGAAAATGGCTAACACTAACAAGGGCCCATTTGGACATTTTCACTTGGGGTGTAGAGAAAAATGGCTACTTTTGGGCCCAGCGGTTTGGACATTTTCACTTAGGGTGTACATCACTTTTTGGCTGTCTGCAGCGGTTTATTTGAGGGACAGCAAATTTACATGGCTGTGTTTGATATTTTGCTGTAGGGGACAGCAAATTTACTACTTTACATTGTTAGCAAAGTGTCATTTCTTCAGTGTTGTTACACTCAAAATATATATTCTATTTACAAAATGTGGGGGTGTACTCAAAGTTCTGATAGATACTTCAGTGTTGTTACATAAAATATATAAATATTATTTTTTATTTACAAAAATGTGAGGGTACTCACTTCTGATAGATACTGTATATATATATATATTATTTTTTTATATAAACATATATAGTGTGCAGACACATACAATGGTTTCAGTGATTTAGTCTTTTAAATGTCTTCGGTCACAGCTCCCATACTTGCAGTATAAAAGCACACAGATGTATTTGAGTCACATATCAGATTGCACTGGGTGTTTTCCTCCCTGTACTTGATTGTAAGTATAAGTGACTGCTGCAAACCTGAAATCAGGAAGACTAAAGAACACAATGATCCCTCACAACAGCTGTAAATCAAAAACCATAATCAACACTGCCGAGTGCAAACGGACAGCAGCGCTCCGTCCCGCTGACCCCAGCCCTGTCCCAAACAACCACAAGGAATGACTTACTCACATCAAAGACAACCCTGCTTTGAAGGACGGGACAAAAGAAAAGTAGACTGGATCATATTTGTGTGTTGGCAAAGTGGGACACAACTGCTCTGCAGACCAAAGGCATTTACTCACGTACAGGATGGACAGAAGGAGCAGATTACAGAGTGAAGAAGAGCTGGAGAGCAGAGTGGGAATCATTGGCTCCGGTCTGGAAAAGCCCAGGAAATAAAAGGCTTAAGCTCAGAGCAGGGGGTCAAGGTTTGGCTGGTTAGCTTCAGAAGTTAGCCTCTGCTGGCAGATGCTGTAACTACATCACTATATCGGTAAAAACCACATTTTGGCAAAAACTATGTTTGTTCTTTATTTTGCCATTAATTAAAAAAATGATATTGTTTCATAAGTGCCTGATTTTTTTTTTTTTCAATTTTTTATACAAATTGTACAAAACAAGCCATATATACTGAACAAAATTATAAACGCAACACTTTTGTTTTTGCCCCCATTTTTCATGAGCTGAACTCAAAGATCTAAGACTTTTTCTATGTACAAAAAAGGCCTATTTCTCTCAAATATTGTTCACAAATCTGTCTAAATCTGTGTTAGTGAACACTTCTCCTTTGCCGAGATAATCCTCCACCTCAGGTGTGGCATATCAAGATGCTGATTAGACAGCATGATTATTGCACAGGTGTGCCTTAGGCTGGCCACAATAAAAGGCCACTCTAAAATGTGCAGTTTTATCACACAGCACAATGCCACAGATGTCACAAGTTTTGAGGGAGCGTGCAATTGGCATGCTGACTGCAGGAATGTCCAGCAGAGCTGTTGCCCATTAATTGAATGTTCATTTCTCTACCATAAGCCGTCTCCAAAGGTGTTTCAGAGAATTTGGCAGTACATCCAACCGGCCTCACAACCGCAGACCACGTGTAACCACACCAGCCCAGGACCACTAAATCCAGCATCTTCACCTCCAAGATCGTCTGAGACAGCCACCCGGACAGCTGCTGCAACAATCGGTTTGCATAACCAAAGAATTTCTGCACAAACTGTCAGAAACCGTCTCAGGGAAGCTCATCTGCATGTTCGTCGTCCTCATCGGGTCTCGACCTGACTCCAGTTCGTCATCGTAACTGACTTGAGTGGGCAAATGCTCACATTCGATGGCGTCTGGCACTTTGGAGAGGTGTTCTCTTCACGGATGAATCCCGGTTTTCACTGTACAGGGCAGATGGCAGACAGCGTGTATGGCGTCGTGTAGGTGAGCGGTTTGTTGATATCAACGTTGTGGATCGAGTGGCCCATGGTGGCGGTGGGGTTATGGTATGGGCAGGCGTATGTTATGGACAATGAACACAGGTGCATTTTATTGGTGGCATTTTGAATACACAGAGATACCGTAACAACATCTTGAATCCATTGTTGTGCCATTCATCCACGACCATCACCTCATGTTGCAGCATGATAATGCACGGCCCCATGTTGCAAGGATCTGTACACAATTCCTGGAAGCTGAAAACATCCCAGTTCTTGCATGGCCAGCATACTCACCGGACATGTCACCCATTGAGCATGTTTGGGATGCTCTGGATCGGCGTATACGACAGCGTGTTCCAGTTCCTGCCAATATCCAGCAACTTCGCACAGCCATTGAAGAGGAGTGGACCAACATTCCACAATCAACAACCTGATCAACTCTATATGAAGGAGATGTGTTGCACTGCGTGAGGCAAATGGTGGTCACACCAGATACTGACTGGTTTTTCACCCACATGAAGTGCTCACTAACACATATTTAGACAGATTTGTGAACAATATTTGAGAGAAATAGGCCTTTTGTGTACATAGAAAAAGTCTTAGATCTTTAAGCTCAGCTCATGAAAAATAGGGGCAAAACAAAAGTGTTGCGTTTATAATTTTGTTCAGTGTTATATACAGTATATATATATATATATAGTTGTGGTCAACATTTTGCATACACTTTGCATTATCTGCAAAATGTTGATTATTTGACCAAAATAAGAGGCATCATACAAATTGTGTGTTACGTGTTATCAGTACTAACCTGAATAAGATACATAAAATTAATAACATGCAGTCCACAAGAGGAAATAATAGCTGAATTTATAAAAATGACCCCGTTCAAATGTTTACATACGCTTGATTCTTAATACTCTGTTGTTACCTGGATGATCCACTGATGTTTTTTTTTTGTGATGTTTCATGAGTCCCTTCGTTTTGAAAGCTTCTTCAGAAAAATTCTTCGGGTCCCACAAATTCTTTCATTTTCAAGCATCTTTTGTGTATTTGAAAGCTTTCCAACAATGACTGTATGATTTTGAGATCCATTTGTTCACACTGAGGACAACTGAGAGACTCCTAGCTAAAAAAGGCTCAAATGATGATTTGTTTTTTGAAAACTTTAACCGAATGAAGTCGTACATTTTTCTTATTTAGTACTGCCCTTCAGAAGCTACAGAAGATATTTACATGTTTCCCAGAAGACAAAATAAGATCTATTTACCCTGATCGTCAAATTCAAAGTTATCTCCTCCAGGCTCTCAAAGGAATAGTTCACCTAAAAATGAAGATTTTGTCATAATTTACTCCCCCTCATGTCATTCAAAACCTGTATGAGTTTCTTATGTTGAACATAAAATAAAGAATATATAGATATATGTGTGTGTGTGTGTGTGTGTGTGTGTGTGTGTGTGTGTGTGTGTGTGTGTGTGTGTGTGTGTGTGTGTACATATATAGTACACTGTGGGATAGTCAAGCTAATTAAAGCAAAGGCTGTAAAAATATAAAAATAAAAAAGCAAAAAACATCTAGATTTATTTTGACCCATGCTCTAGGCTAAACTCACAGCTGTCCTGCATGGGACTGTGCACGTGTTCAGGACAAATAAGAGCTGTTGTTACACAGGGACCCAAGTTTAAGTCTGACCTGGGTCACGTCCCGATCGGCCAGACTCACTTTCCTGTCTATACTCTACCGTCCTATAAAAATGACAATAAAATAAATATAAATAAATAAATACTGAGCCAATTAACATCACTGTCAATCCATCTTTATTTTATAAAGTTTACTTTTTCAAACTGGATTATGTCAGAGCAGAACTCTGTCCAAACAAAACCATGAAAATGTTGAAGGATGAGTCAAAACCATTTGATTTACCATAAATCTGTCCATGCTGTAGAGTGTGTTTGTGCTTCAAAGAATGATTGGTGCGCTGTTTTCATGCAGGCATGTGAGTTACTGAGTCATCATTTATGAGAGGAATCTATTACAGGTTCTGGACTTGACTGTTCAACATGGAGTCTCACCAAACTGAACTTCAGCGAAGGAAACTATTCCATCTGGATGTAACCTGCTACAACAAATATGCTATTAAACAATATCACATCAAATACAAACTGTAACTGAAAATACAGTGCGTGAACTCAAAGCCCTTCCTGTCAGGCCGGCCAGTTGAATTACACGCTGAATAAAATGAGACGGCGAGACCTGAAAACTCTAATCCAGCCAAAGTGGATGTTGTGCATGTGTGTACACTATTGTTCAGTATGATTTGTTTTGAATTCAAATGCATACTTTTTGGGGGGTATACATTTTTAATTAAACTGATCAAAAGTGACTGCAAAGACATTTATAATATTACAAAAGATTTATATTTCAAATAAATGCTGTTGTTTTGAACTAGTTATTCATCAAAGAATCCTAAAAATAAAACTACATCACACTGTCCACAAAAATATTAAGCACCACACTGATATTGTTATTAACATAGGTATTAATAATGTTTTTTGAGTAGCAAATCAGCATATTAGAATGATTTCTGAAGGATCACGTGACACTGAAGACTGGAGTAATGATGCAGAAAATTCAGCTTTGCATAACATGAATAAAATACATTTTAAAATATATTCACATAGAAAAAAGTTATATTACTATAGATATTGTATAATATTAATGTTCTTACCATATTTTTTCTCAAATAAATTCAGCATTGGTGAGCATAAAGGACTTATTTGGAAAATGACACCAAAAAGACACCAAACTTTTTAAGTGTAGCATTTATTAAAAATCTAACCATGTGGTAGTGTCTGAAGATAATCAATGCTTTACTCCTAAATAAAGCCAAATAAAGCCACAGAGAGACATTTTGGCGGTGCATGTGGAAAACACTGCTGAAGCCATATTTCCATCTGTGTTTCATATACTTGCATGCACAAACACACTCAAAATCCTGTCTGGCGTCACATTATTTGTGCTTTCATGTTTCACTATACTTTATTCAGCGTGTAATTTAATTGGCCAGTCTAACAAGAAGTGTTCATGCCCTGTGTTTGCATTTGCAGTGAGTGTATTGTGTAAACCCAGAATCAAATCATGTTCACCTCATTACAGAAACCATTAATATGATGTGGTATGATATTTGGAAGGATGTGTGTTTTAAGATAGATGACGTTCAGTTTGTTGGGACACCACATTGAACAGACAAATCCAGATTCCTCTCATAAAATATGACTCACTAACTTGCATGCTTGCATTGAAATATATGTAAATATACCCACCAGAAGTTATTAAACTGCTGATTGTTTCTAACTACAGCAAAGAGACAGAATGGTGTCAAAATCCACAAAAGAGTCAAGCCACGTACCTGTTTCAGTGATTTCCTAGTGCTGCACATCAGACAATCTGTCGATACACACAGGAGATAATATTATATTAGGAACTAGTTACTAAAAATTACTGACAAGCATATTTAGTCTTGCGTAAAGCAAAATAAAGACCTACGAGAGATGGAAAAGTGCTTCACCATCATAACTTAATGCTTCGTGATTGGTAGTTTCACAGATACATCATAAGTTGATATGAAAATCATATCATTTTGACTGGTGATTACTGTACTTCACATGCTAATAATTAACACCTTGTCACTTCAAGTTCAATACATTAAATTCACACATCTTGAACTTTAGACTGTAATTTAGAGTCCAATTCAACTTTTGGGTGACTTTGTGACAGGCCTATAATCTTTGTGTCAAATAAACATTATATTTACAGTAATATTCTGCTACGGGTTTGTGTGCCGCTCCACATCTCTGCATCAGAAGAATCTCCTTCTTTAAGTGTGTGTATAATTCAGCTCACATGACAGTCCATTTTCAGCATCAAGACCAAACAGTCCTCGCAAAATGAGTTTTGTGGTTTTATTTCCAGTTCAGTGTCGGAATATTGAGGCCATAGATATTGTTTAGCATGGCTTTTTACTCTGTGGCTGTAAGAAATATGACCCCCCCCCCCCCCCCCCTCCTCCTCCGTTCAACTGTTTTGCACAGGCGTCGACTTTGTGGAAAATGTGCTACAAATCATAAAAAGGGCAGAACCCTTTAATTCCAGGAGCTTCTATATAACTATAATCAGTGTAAGGAAATGGAATAATTAGGAAGCATTTGAATGAAGATGTAATTAGTCTTTATGCTTATGTATGACAATAAGAAAGGAGGAATTAACAGCCACTAATTAATTTTCTTAAATGCTGCTCGGTTAACATATCCGGATTAATTTAAGCGAGTTTATAAACAAATTTGTGAGTGATTTAATTTGACATAAACATCTGCTACCATAATGGATTTGTTGGCTTGTGTTATACGGACAAATCATCTCTCAGAACGCTTTATCTTTGCAATGCTCAGAAACACATTTTCTTGTTTCAACTGACTAAGTCAACCGTTCATTTTTTCCCTTTCTTTGCTTGTTACCATGGCAATAAAAACCCTCCCGCATCGCCCCATCATTAGAAGCACCTTTTGGCACTGCCATGGCGATGAGCGGGCACTAAAGTGATCCGCACTGACGTGGACATTGACCCTGGATGTGAGGGGAGCTATGGGCGAGTGCACTGGGTTACTGGCGCATGGCTTTGTGAGGCTTACCTCTATCACAGAATGACGGAGTTCAGCAGATTCAGAGGTTGGTAGTGACGAGTTACATTTACTTCGTTAGAGTAAATATTTCTAGAAGTACTTTTACTTTTACTTGAGTACAGTTTTTGGGTACTCTTCCCACCTCCGAGCGTATTACAGCCAACATGTCATAATACACGACTCCGCCCCCTAAGAACCTAAACTCCTCCTATCTTAAATGCTAATGAGACATAAGTCAGAGTAACCCAACCCAGCCTAGCTTAACCTAACCTAACCTCCTGCCAACTGAGGGCTGAACGATTTGCATTTTTTTCTGAGGGGGAAATAAAAAAAAAGTAATAATAAAAATTACAGAAAAAAATCTCTAGCTTTGCTGTTTGTTTTTAAGGCTTAACATTTTTAAATAAATACCATTGTATAAAAAAATCTAAAATAAACACTTTATGGATATATATGGATTTGTTTTATTATATTTATTATTATTACTACATAAAAACATTAAACAAAATTAGAAATGTTACTGTTGTAATATTTCACCGTAGAATAAAAATTGGAGCATTTACAGAACAGCTGTACAAAATTAAAACAATAATGAAACAACATACATTTTGTGAAACTGTATTATGTACAGCAAATTTTACAAAATAGAGAAATACACCAAAATTACTTGGAAGCTAGTTTGTTTGTGTGAAGCTAAGGCAGTTTTTTGAACTTCAGACTGGTTTCAGGTTGGGTTTCTGATGGTTTAGTCACTTGCTAGCTTGCCAAGCTTGCTGAACAACCATGCAGAGAGACCAACTATGACCAGCAGACAGTCTTTTCTGTCTGTGAGTGGGTGTTGCATCGCTCTCTTTCAATCATCTGGACTCAATGCACCATTGTTTTTGCTTTTTGTAACAAAACACAGAAGAAAAACTCACCAAATTTCCAAAAGAGACCCTCCAGCCATGGCAGTCCACAAGGCTTGAGTAGCAGGAAACTTTCCCAGCAAAATATTAGTCTCTGGGCGAAGGATTCTGGCAGGTCTGGTTGGCTCCAGTTTTACCCTGGAAGTCCGCTAACCGTTGGGAGTACATTGTGGGAAAAAGGACACACCATCTGAACGCTTGAGAGAAAAGCACCCAGTTTCTTCCAGAGCTTTTACACACAATGCAGAATTAATTTTACTGTTCGATTTGGCTCGACAAAACTCAGTTTGAGAGCGTCTACCACATACACAAAGCATTATGTCCAGAACAGAACAATAAATGTATTACAAGCAACCATAAACAGATTTTACAAGGTGCCCTTTTCAGCTCTGTTTTTACCATGCAGGCCACCATTACAGTAGGATTAGTTTTTTCTGCATCAAGATAAAAAAGGTCAACATAACTGATGCCAAAAAGGCATCGCTTCCCGTATGTGTAATATAAGTCTACACTGCACCATTTTTAATGCACAATGCAACCTAGTAGTAAGCTTAAGAAAAGACAAGATTATCAGTGAATAATACCCTCATTTTTTTCCATTAAAGTTTTTATATATTTTGTTATGGTTTTCCCACCCCCTCCTACTCAGATTAAATTCTCATATAGTGTTGCGAGATGCAAGGAACGAGCGCAACCAACAGTGTTAGGCAACGAGCCTTGATTAACTGATTTATCCACATTTTAATATTCATCTAACCATAGAGCTTATTAAATGGATGCCGAGGCTTGTTAAGTCAGGTAGAATCTGCAATCTCAGACCCAGTTCGTTTGCTGGCTTCCATGGCTGCAATACGCTGTGTTTGCGCCAACCGGCAACCCGGGGTGTCAAAATGGGCCTACTATTGGGTGAAACTGGCAGTGGACACGGAATCACACAGAGACCAAAACAAAAACAGACATTCCGACACGGAGCACACGGTTCAAAGTAGAATAACATTGTTTTTCAGAGAAACAAGTTTGCGAACTCAGCATGTTTCCTAAATATATCTGCAAACATATGATATTTTTATGCTTTAGTATTACATACAAAACCTTTAATTTCAGTATCAGTTGCATCACGAAATTACTGCTGGTTGTTTAACATTTCTATCGTAAAATAGTCGTCAAATATCAAATATTTAGCTACCGTTAAACAACTGTAGCGTCACACTGGAATTCACAGTCGGTTTCTTTGATTTGATTGGCCATCGCAATCATTTTGACTTTGATGTGCATGGTTAGTCTGGTTATGGCTCTGACTGAAAAAACAACAACAATATGATCAAGTACATCATGGCAAATCCTAGAGGAACAACTGACCGATCGCATTATGTTTTAAAAGACCGTTTGCTTATTTTGACAGAAGCGGATTGACGGAAGGATCAGAGGGCTGCGGTATGATTTACCGGTTCATACGGTGTCGGGACGGACGGTTCGTGTCTGTTTGTTCCATAACAACATGAGTCCGACTCTCCCTCAGGACGCATTAGACTGATTAGCCAGACGTTTGATAAACTGGGCCATGATCGAAAGATAACTCAACACACGCTGGATGGCAGTGCGTCTTCCATGCTGGATCACTTTACACGAAACAAAAGGTCAACACGCCTCTTCTAGATTATGCAGCCTTGCCTGTCGACACGGTAACGACCTTTACAGCCAGGTCTTATTTTCATGAATATAATAATTAGTTTCTGAGAATGAGTAACGAAGATGAGGGCGAAGTTGGGCTGTCTGCCAGGCAACATGTGACCGCCACAGACTGGAATGCATTCTGGGAAGGACCACATATTCAGAACAAAATACAATTATAGAGAGAAAGAGACGCTTAAAAAAGGATTATGTTAAAATGAATTAAATTAATTGTTACTTTCTTAGTGTATTAGATGATTTTATTTTGCATGATCTTTTTTAGTTTTGCTTGCTAGTACTACTTGTTTACTGCATTTGTAGCCTATTATTATTATTTTTTATTTTATTTTATTTATTTTCTCATTTTAGTTTACTCCATTTGCACATTGTTATTTAATTTATTTGAATTTATTTCACTTCTTCTGCTCCATTCCTTATATTCAAATGCATATATTTTTTATTCGTTTTGTAATTTTTACTGCATTTGGAATTTTGGATATTTATGATACTTGTAACGATTACTTTTTTAACGAACTAAGTAGCCTAATATTAGTGAACAAAGAAAATGATACAAAATAATATAATGCATATAATTTACTGCATGTGTACTGTAATTTTATTTAGCATTTTACTTTATTTTCTCATTTTACTTGCATTTACTCCATTGTTATTTTACTTTTTATTTTTACTTATTTCTGTTTAATTTATTATGGTAAAATTGTTTGTTTGTTAATAAATGTATTTTTAATATTGCTGTATTTTTTGCTTCATTTGGACTATTGCTTATTTTAATATTTATTTTTTATTATTTAATGATTACTTTCAAAGTGCATTAGCTTATTTTAATTTGTATATTTTTTATTTGATATTACTTGTTCACTGCATTTGTACTTTGTATAAACTCATTTGTACATGCATTTACTTAACAACAGTTCTCTTACTGGAGTTTAATATATTTATTTTTTAATACTATAATAAGGTATATGTAATGCATTTTGACTATTGACTATTGCTTTTAATGATTACTTTCTCAGTGTAGTAGGTTATTTTATTTTATTTAGCTTGCTAATATTACTGGGTTATTGCATTTGTACTGTTTTTATTTATCTTTGTTTTCAAATTCTACACTTGTTATTTCACTTTAATTGATCTTTTCTGTTTATTTCGGTTTCATTCTTTTTCAATATATTTATGTTTTAATGTAACTGTACATGCTTGCTGCATTTGGACTACTGCTTTTTTAACTATTTATTTTGACTTGATTTTGCACCATTTCTCATTGTATTTCTCATTGTACACAGCTAAGCTGTAAGCACTCTTTGGCAACACAAATGCATTTTTTTCTCATGCTAATAAAGCAACTGCAATAGAAACTGAGTTTAGGAATAGAAAGAAAAAGGAGAAAAGAAAGCGAGAGAGACACAGACTGGATAAATCCACATGTCCCAGCCTGTGTCTGAGGGTGTGTCCTTTTCTGAGTTCATTTAAGGACTCGAGCGGTTTTGCTGCATGTGTGACACCGGTTGCACCCTTCTTCTGACCCATGTTTAGCACATTCACTCTCTTACACACATTAATGTGCTTTTACAACCGATAAAAACCTCTCGTTCCATATCAATGTGCAGCCACAATGTCTTTGATCCAGTATCCATACTTCACTTGTATATTTAAAAATAAAAATACAAAAAACTAATTGGGCAATGTTAAGTGAGATCTCTCTCTCTCGACCCAGTTTCACTTTACTCATGATTGAAATAGATGTTTACTCACCCTCAGGTAATCCAAGATGTAGAAGAGTTTGTTTGTTCATGGGAATAGATTTGTTAGAATTGCATCACTTGCTCACCAGTGGATCATCTGCAGTGAATGGGTGCCGTCAGAAAAAGTCCAGACAGCTGATAAAAACATCAAATATTACACAAGTAATCCACACGACTCCAGTCCATCAATTAATGTCTTGTGAATTGAAAAGATGTATGTTTTTAAAATAAGAAATACATTCATTAAGACATTTTGAAGTTCATAGTCCATAACTTTGCTTTGTCCAGTGAAAAATGTGTCTCTTCTGAACTGGACAAATGTACTGTGCATGATAGAAAGCAAGCCTGTGGAGTGTTTTGTACAGTACAGTGTTGTGTTGCACTGCTGTTGTTCAGTTGTCAGCGTGACACACAGGTGAGAGGATGTATGATGAGATGATGAAGGAGGTGAGCCTGAACTCCTTCATCACCTCCTGCTGCTCCTGCTTCTCTCAAGCACTGCACATCTGCTCCTGCAGCGCCGCGGCCCGCTGTGAATGATCACAGACCAACCACTGCTAACCGAACACCTGTGAGCTGCTAAAACACACAATCACAGAGCTGAGCCGTCATGCAATTAGCCCTTAACCCTGCTGGCTCCTCACCTAAACGTCTGCACACACAGATTTTCATATCACACCTCGGTCATAACTTTGCCCTTAAAGGGGGTCATGAATTGAGAAATCAAAATTATCTTGAATTTATAAACCTCTTTTTATAAATAAGAGGTCTTTGTGCTATAAAAACATTCTGTAAGTTTCAGACCTCAAAACTTTCTTGTTAGTCTAAAAACAGCTTATATTGAACCCAATCTGCCAAAACGTCAGCTTGTGGAATGCACCACTTTATGACGTAATAGTGTGGCTAAATACCGCCTCCGCAGAAGAAGATCAACGCCTGCTTCTACATCGCTGCCTGTTTAACCCCGCCCACTAATTCTCACAAACAGATAGGCAAATGATGAGACAAACGCAGGTCTACGCAAAAATCAAATGATTCATTTTATTTGATTAACTTTAATAATAATAATAATTCCTTTCATTTATATAGCGCTTTTCTGGGCACTCAAAGCGCTTTACATAGGGGGGGCATCTCCTAAACCACCACCAATGTGCAGCATCCACCTGAAAAATGCGACAGCGGCCATATTGCGCCAGAACGCCCACCACACACCAGCTCACTGGTGGAGAGGAGACAGTGATGAAGCCAATCAGTGTATGGGGGTTGTTAGGAGGCCGTGATGGTCAGAGGCCAATGGGCGAATTTGGCCAGGATGCCGGGGTTACACCCCTACTCTTTTTCAAAGGACATCCTAGGATTTTTAATGACCACAGAGAGTCAGGACCTCAGTTTAACGTCTCATCCGAAGGACGGTGCTTTTTGACAGAATAGTGTCCCCATCACGGTACTGGGGCGCTAGGACCCACACAGACCACAGGGTGAGCACCCTCTAACACCTCTTCCAGCAGAAACCTAGTTTTCTCAGGAGGTCTCCCATCCAGGTACTGACCAGCTCAACCCTGCTTAGCTTCAGTGGGCAACCAGTCTTGGGCTGCAGGGTGATATGGCTGCTAATCCATTTTCCAGACTGTGTCAGTAAAAACTTGGTACGTTGTTCACTTCATTTTACCACAGATTCTTTGACAAACACGGCACAATTCGACGCAGAATTTTCAGAAAGTTTTAAACTGAAGGACGATGCTGTGCAATATTGGATTTGACAGTAATATCGCACCACACAAGTGTGAGTAACTATTTTATTACGTTATCACTATTGCTTTGTCTGTTATTACAGATCATTTGATATGTACTGAGTATCAATGTGTTTAACTAAATCACAACAGTCCTCCATTAGCTAGTCATAGCAGTGGGAGTTTATTTCCGGGAGAGTTTACTTTTACCGAGTCTTGGACAAACCCGAGGTCCGTCAGGAAGTGTCACCGAGGTGAGACCTTGGGCAAACAGAGTTCTGAGAGAACACATTTCACTCCTCATTATACTCTGAGGTATGTGACAAATAAAGTCAAATTATTGAGTCACTATCCGACACCTTTTCAAACAGAGTCTATGAGGGTTCAAATAAAGAAAATAGTCATTTCTAAATCATGTTGTTTTTTGATGTAGACATCTTGATAACATTATAAGTGGACCTAAGAGAACAGTACAAAATAATAAAACAAAAGTTAGTTGGCCACATAGACTTTTGCATCAAGTGTGTGGCGGGGGGGGGGGCGCTAGTGAGATCTAAAAGGACAAATGGGACAACCATCGCTCACGAGCAATTTCTTAACTCATTATATGATTGGACAGTAAAAATAGGTTCATAAAAGAAAAATAACCTTTTAATTTCTGAGATAATTGGACACTACAGCTGAAATAAACATGCAAAATGATGAGGTCATGTGACTACAAAAAAGTAACATAGCCTATACGAAACATATATTGTTGCATAATGCACAGTATTTAACAATTCATCTTGTTTTTGATGTTTTCATACAATAATGATTCACGTGTGTCATAAAAAATATATATATTGATGTTTTTGATTGATGTTTAGATTACCATGTAGTTACACTGTAAAATAAGGTAAATAAAACAAAGATTATTGGAGTACGTTTTACAAGAAAATACTATTTCAGTCTACTAAACCCTACAAAACCTACCCCCCCCCCCTCATCTGTGAAATCGTTTTCTAGGGTCTGTTGCCATCTTGTGTCTGCATTGTGTTCTCGCAGTGGATAAAATATTCTCATCAACAGGTTATCTCTCCGTATGTATTGATTTGGAGATTTAACTGAGAGGGCCTATCAGTGGAAAATTATCATTACATTACATTATTATACAATATAACATTAATGAAAATCATTGTATGCCAATGTGTGATGTATACAATGTGATGTAGAGCATAAGATATTACTATAATGTAAATTAAAAATATATTAATTATATATAATTTAAGTATTAAATATGGAAACAGTTACATTTATAAAAATTGAATGCAGAATAATATTCCTGTCAGAGAAAAAAAATTATTGCATTAAATTATAACAATAAAATTACTACATGCCTATATAAAATATGATGCAGAACTAAATAATATAATAATACTATATTTTATCATATTATAATTATTAGATATGAAAATATTAAATATAAACATTGGTTATACAAATTGTGTGCAAAATAATATAGCGTAATGATTAAACCTGGATAAAACGTGTATTTTCTACAATGAAAAAGTTTTCTACAAACGTGTATTTTTTTGCACTACAATGGTTTTGAAAAAATATGTTTTCAAAATAATAATTAGATAATAATATATTATAGCTTAATATAATGATTAGATAATAAATTATTAAATATTATACAAATAAAATAAAAAAGTATATCAAACCTGGATGAAACGTTTTTTATATATAAACAAAATAATACAGAAAGGTACAATAATGTTACAAATATGTATAAAATAATACCTAAATAATATAATAATATCATACTTATTAGATATTAAATTATTAAATAGGAAAACAATTATGTATACAAACTGAGAACAAATAATATAACAATGATGTGAATAAAACATGTAATTTAATAACATTTTAGCATTAAATGTTACATTATAATGATGTTGAAAAATAGTAGGCTATCCGTGTAATAACAATAATTGTTATTACGAATTATATTAATAAAATTGTTTATAAAAATTGAATAGGCTACACAATAATATAATGATCAAACAAAAATATGTATTCAATTCAAACTGGTGTGTGTGTCTATTCGAAATATTTTTGCTGGGTCCCCAAACAGATCAAATGTATGTTAAGATAAGAGCTGCTCACGCGTCTGACATCCGCTGAATAAGATTTGTGTTTTAACGCCTAAACAAAGGAGTTATCCGAGCGCACCGGCACGAGCCCCACATGGCTCGACTGCGCATGCTCAGTGCCGGACAGACCGGTGTGCACTGTCCAGTCAGTGTCAGACACTCTGATCAGATGCGTTTGCCTCATATGCTCCAGTCCCGTTAGATACATTCAGTTTGCCTTCGCGCTATTATTGCCAAACCGGCGGGGTTGATGTGTTTAAACGCACACTGTAGATTTAAATCCAGACATTTATTCACTCTCATATTTTACCCGGGCAGCACCGCACCTGATGTCGGCATAGGCACGCGCTCGCAAGGTAAGACTGTGTGTGTCAAGAGTGTGCTTTTCTGCATCGGTACCAGACTTCAATCTACGCCTGTTTGGCTTGGAAATGTGCGTGCATTTCAACGCAAATGACAGTTTACTGCAAAATGTCAGATCCAGTTAAGTCGCTTTAATGGAGATTAGTCATGTTCCCTACCGGAATCATTCAGTAGCACTTGTTGAAAGCGTATAAGTTTGTCTGCAGGTTTGAAATAAATGCTTTAGAGCTTGATATATTTGGCGAATTTTTAAAAGACGCACAGACATCTTTTTATTAGTTCTTTTGTAAACCATCTTGCACTAAAGCTGTAAAGAACCCAGAACCCGATGTACTGATCTGAGGAACCTGTAAGAAAACATTCATCTCTAAAGTAACATGGAAACTCGTTGGCAGAAAGGGTTGGTTTAACCTAATTCAGATTCATAAACAATATATTATTTATTAATTATTTATTAATAATTATTTATTAATAATATATCAATAAACAGTAAAGCATGGTTATAGCAGCACAAAAATCATGGATAAGAACTGATAAAATGTCTTTCATAAATGCAAATATAAAATAATACATTTATTTGACAGTGACAAGTTGATTTTCCATATTTGACAATAACCTTGTACAGGGTGAATTCAAGATACTGTAAAGAACCATTGAACCATTAAATAACTTTGATTTTACTCTGCGCATTTTCCTTTTATTCTTGCTCATGTTTGTTTATATTTACATTTATGCATTTAGCAGACGCTTTTATCCAAAGCGACATTATTATACATTTTTGGTCAGTATGTGTGTTCCCTGGGAACACTGTTTAATTTCATATATGCTCAGTTGGTTTGCTCATAACAATGGACTGTTTTGGTACAGATGCACAGTTTCATCTTATGGTTTTCTTAGTTTCTTGGAAAGTTTTAGACCTCATTCGCTTGTAGTTGGAGCATCTGGTGGTGATAACCTTCATGGCGATCATCCCTCTGAGTGCTGCGGCCTCAGACGTGGGTCGATGGACATGTGTACTTACACTTTAAGCTCGTAGATAAAAAGGAATTAAAGCCTGACTAACAAATGCTGGTGAAATCTGCTGACAGATGCACACGGAGGCTTTTGTCTTCAGCGGGGACGCACAGGAACTTTGCACTGCACGCCGACGTGTTTATTTTAACAGCTACATCTCTTCCGTTTTATAGGTCAGAATCATTTATGCCATCCTTGCATGATAAGTGGCCTCAAAACATACTTGATATAAACTTCAAATGATCTGGATGTCATTGCATTAGATACAAAATGTCAAACTAAGTTAGGTATTAAGATGAAAGAAAACAGGTAGTAGTACGTATTGTTAGGGTTTACCTTCTTAGAAAACAAGAGACAAAATCTGTCACCGGGACAGTACATTTTTGAAAAGTACAAATATGTACTGTTAAGGTACTGATATGTAATTTTAAGTACATATATGCACCCTTTAGGAGCAAATAAGGTACAAAGGCGTACCTTTTAAAATGTGACAGCTTTTGTACCTTTTTTCTGAAACTGTATTGAGTAAACCAGGGCTAGTGACATTTTTCTATGTGGGGTTTATTTTTGTCAAATTCTATGTGCACAAAACTTAGTCGTAGGATACAAATAGAAATCTATTATACATTTCCAATGTTACTGTCCAGAAAAACAATACACAATAGTGGGGCATGTTGTCACACTCTATGGGGTACAAACTGCCATTAAACAGCCAATTATTAACCTTTTAGCTGTGAAACAAGTAGGAAATGCAAAAGCGTGAAAATACCAAACCAACGTTTTGGTCAACAGAAATTGCATTTAATAAATTGTATAAAAACCAACAGCAGCAGCATAAAACACGTGATAACCTGCCTCGATGTGAATGTGATGACCTGAATCAACCTTAAATATACTCTTGTCCTGAGAACACAGTTCAGTCTTCAGGTAAAATCTGCCTTCGTTATAGTGAACTCTTATTGGAATGCATGTTAGTGCTTTTTATTATGTACACCTATTAGATTTAACAAAATGATGATGTTGTAATTTTAGTTTGGAAGACAGACTAATTTTTTTAATCCCAATTTAAGAGTTTTCCGTTATAAACAAACACTGAGCACACATATATTTGTGAAAGATGACTCAAAAGCTTATAGTTATTGAGCTAAAAACATTGTGACAACTAGCCCCGGTCTCCCCTATACTGAAAATGAAGACATAGGCATTGTGTGACTGTTTGTTTGTGTTTAGTGCCTCATATAGTCAATTTATGATGAATACATTACATCTGTGGTTACTCTGCTAGGACTAAAGTGTACATTTGAGGAATACTGTCCTTAAAGATCCACTTAAAAATCACTAAAACCCCAGCAGATTCAAAGATTGAGCAAAAATGATGGAAAACCCTGAAGAGAATAATATCCTGCAGCATTTCAGCACATATAAAGACACTTGATTTGATATGTTCTATCGAATGCAATGAGACTGAGGCATTTTGAAGTGTGCAAATATTATAATTTTTTGAACACTACATACTTTGCTTCACTTGGATGACTATTTTCTTCCACAAAGCTCATAAAGTTTTCAATCAACTTTAACCTGACGTAACCCCAAGTATTTTTAGCAAAGCTTATTCTCTCTGCTTCGGTTGTGAATGTGACACTTTTGCTTGTGTGTTAAATTTGCGACCGTATACAACTGTCCTGCTTTCCTTCCGTTTGTATCAATGCAAAACGATAGGCCCGCTAAATAATGCACGGGCGTCAGCAGGGCTGTGGAAGATGAGCTGATTATCTATTGACACTGCTGGACTGTGACTTATATTAATTCTGCTTACCTGGCACTCAGGTGTGGAATGTGGGTTAGTTGCTGATTTATAATAGTGACACTCAGTAATACAAGTACTCATCTGTCACTGTGTTTGCCTTTTGGATCAGTAAATCTGGAAAACAACACAAAATTACACATTTTTAGCATGCTGTTACCTATATCCTACATTTTAGCTCAGTTATTTACATTTATGCATTTAGCAGACGCTTTTATCCAAAGCGACTTACAGTGCATTCAGGCTATACATTTTTTCAGTATGTGTGTTTCCTGGGAATCGAACCCACAACCTTTGCGCTGCTAACGCAATGCTCTACCACTGAGCTGCAGGAACACTAGTTATTGTGTAACAGAATCTTATTACAGCACATTTATGTGACACAATGTGATGAGCAATCAAAATCTAATACATGCAGTCTTGTGAAATGATCTTATTGTCAGACCAACTGTCCTAAAGGTATTGTTTTCATATTGTGCAAGGCAAAGATTAAGCTGAGCACTTTAAAAATGCTTCTATTCTGTTTCCTTCACAGGATAATCATCTTAGAACTAGAGCCATGGAGACAGTCATTCACTTTATGAATGACTCTGTAGAGTTTTATAAATGGAGCCTTACCATAGCAGGTGAGAATCTTTTTTTATATTTTTAAGAAAATCAAAAAGCGAAATATTCTGAATCGAATTGTGTTTTGTGTGTTTAAATCTCAGATAAGCGCGTGGAGGAATGGCCGATGATGTCATCTGTGCTCCCCACCCTGGGGATCAGCGTTCTCTACCTGCTCTTCCTCTGGGTCGGACCCCTTTACATGCAGAACCGGGAGCCTTTTCAGCTCAGAAAAACCCTCATTGTGTACAACTTCAGCATGGTGCTGCTTAACTTCTACATCTGCAAAGAGGTCTGCTGATCTCCCTGTCAGTCCATTTGAATCTAGTAGGACCAATCACATTTATAGTGGCCTCCACAAGAATTGTTGCATGGAAGTATCATGGTACATGTGTAAATGTATGTGTAAATACATACTGCAAAAAAATGAATTCCTTTTTATTCTCGTTCTCCTGTTTACAGATATTTCAACATCCCCAAAGCAAGATAAATATACTCGCAAAAAGAAATGTACATTTGTGCATTTTTAGAAAACATATTTTCAATTATGTTCTATTTAATTCAATAATTTTGCTATCGTTCTGTATTGTTTTAAGAATAATGTGTGTATATATATATATATATACATTAACAAATAAACAGATGTCACCCGATCCAAATATTCCCTCACAGTTTAACAGTAATGACTTTATGAATATTCTATATATATATATATATATATATATTATAATATATTATAATATATAGAATCTACATTATGTTATTGTATTTCTTATGTTTCTATTATTATGTTTATTTTTTAATATAACTATTAAATTTATTTAATCACTTATTACAGACTAGTCATTTCAGATCCTGATATATATATTTTGATTCGGGGAACAGACACAGTCTGTATAGATTGGACATATTGATATATATATATATATACTCAAATATCTAAAATATTTATTTGATAAAGAAAAATGAAATACTATTCAAAATATAATATAAAATAATAATAATGAACTGAAGGACTTGTCAACTTTCCACAAATGCAACAATCCTGCCTGGTATTCATATTATGCAATATTATTTTTGTATCATCAGGTTTTTATTTATTCATGCTTGAATTGCTCACTGTGTGAAAAAAAATAAAAAATTCAAAATAGCATTGATTTCAACCCAGCATGTGCAATATTGTACCAAGACAGTCAACAGACAGGTCACAGACGTTTGGCACAAGATTACTGGTTCAATAAAAATTGTGACATATTTGACTTCTTACACAGACAGTCTGTTGCTTGTTTCACAACTCGAACTCTTGCATGCAAAATAAAAGAAAAAATGCAATGAAGGGACATAAATGTGCAGATTATGTTTTCCCAAAGCATAAGGAATAAACTGCTGGATATGAACCTTTTGTGACCATTAACCTTTCCATGGGCACTTAATCATAATAATAATAATAATAACGAATAATGTGTTTTTGCCTCTAGCTGCTCCTGGGCTCCAGAGCGGCCAGATACAGCTACCTCTGCCAGCCCGTGAACTACTCCAATGATGTTAATGAAGTCAGGGTAAGAAATACACTGTTTTAAACGTGTTTACTTAAAATACATACCATAGACTGCTATTGTTTTTATATAAAGAGAATTATACACAGGCTAACCCAATCAAAAACTCCAGACTGAATACATGATCTTGTAGCACTCGGAGGGTATTTTACAGCTGGAAGGAACAGGGAGAAAGTGGAGTAGAGCTCTGTGAGAGCGAGGCTTAACTGTAATCAGGAAGCCAGAATGCAGAATCCCTGGATTCGCTTTCACTGACGTCGGTTAGAGTTTCCTCATGCTGTTGTCCTGGCATGCATCGTCACCTTCATTGGCTAGCTTGGTTTCTCTCGTGACGTGAGGACAGAGATGAAGTCAGGAGTCTCCCCACCTGTAGGCCACGCCTCCATTCTGATGGCTCTTGCTGCAAATACACCTAAATGGCACATTAACTGCAATTAATCATTGTATAGCTTTATCTATAGTGACTTCAGCAAAGCTTAAATTATCAAGGCTTCAGTGGTTATGAGAGTTGACAGATCACACAGTTATTGTTTTACTTACAACAATTTGGATACCAGTCCAGCACTGTGAGAAAGAGAGAGAGAGAGAGAGAGAGAGAGAGAGAGAGAGAAGAGAGAGAGAGAAGAGAGAGAGAGAGAGAGAGAGAGAGAGAGAGAGAGAGAGAGAGAGAAAGAGAGAAAGAGAGAAAGAGAGAAAGAAAGAAAGAAAGAAAGAAAGAAAGAAAGAAAGAAAGAAGAAAGAAAGAAAGAAAGAGGACAGACAAAACGACAGAAACAATAGATAAAACTACAAGAACAAACAATAGATCGAAAGACAGGGATGGATGGATGGATGGATGGATCGAAGGAAAAAAGAAAGAAAGAAACAAACAAGATAAAATGACAGAAACAATAGGATGATCGATCGAATGACAGACAGACAGATAGAAATGTGTACCGTCACTGATACCGGTGGTGTTTCTGCAGATAGCGTCAGCGCTATGGTGGTACTACATCTCTAAGGGGGTGGAGTTTCTGGACACAGTGTTCTTCATCATGAGGAAGAAGTTTAATCAGGTCAGCTTCCTGCACGTCTATCACCACTGCACAATGTTCATCCTGTGGTGGATCGGCATCAAGTGGGTTCCTGGTGGACAGTGTGAGTACACACACATTGATTTACCAGACCTAAATATACCTACATAACTAAATGACTTCTATTGTTGTCAAACTAAGCCACTTATGATCATTGTAGACTAGGCCAAATGCCAAAGCCTGAAGTCCTAATGCAAACTTAAGGCAACGTTTTGAGCAATGTTGCCAGGGAATTTTACTTAATGTTGCCGTCAGTGGGCAACCAGGTCAGACACGGGACCCATGACCTATCTAAAGTATCCAGATAGAAATGTGTTATCCATCGTCATTGGGAAAGTGGCCAAGCAGCATTGCTCAAAAAGTAGCCCCGGTTATCATCAGCCTTATTATTAAGTCTAAACCTAGAATGAGGCCAAAATATATTATATAATAGAACAAAGACATTATAAAATCCCTTAACGAACCATTTATCATTTGGATGTCATGTTTTTGTGTTTTTCATGCTTTTATCCAAAGCTATATAAAGGGGTAGTTCACCCCAAAATGCTGTCATCATCTGAAAGTGGGTTTCTGGTCCCTTTACATGCTTTGTCAAGTCAACATTTTTCAAAATATCTTCTTTTGTGTTTAACAGAAGAAAGAAACTTGTACAGGTTTGGAACAATTTAAGTGTGAGAAAACGATGACAGTTTTCATGTTTGAGTGAACTATCCCTTTAATTTGCAATCAAGGTATACACATTTGTGACCCTGGACCACAAAACCAGTCATAAGGGTCAATTTTTCAAAATTGAGATTCATACATAATTTTGTATACATTTGGCTGAGATACAACTATTTGAAAATCTGGAATCTGAGGTTGCAAAAAAATCAAATATTGAAAAAATCGCCTTTAAAACTGTCCAAATTAAGTTCTTAGCAATGCATATTACTAATCGAAAATTAAGTTTTAATATATTTATGATAGGGAATCTTCATGGAACATGATCTTTACTTAATATTCCAGCCCGATATCATGGCAATTCGTACATATTTTACAAGGTGGCTAATTTGTACAAATTCGTACAACCTCACTCGTACAAATTAATATGATTGTTGCTAAATCGTACGTATTTTACGAGTTGCCAATTCGTATGAATTTGTACGAATGACCTACACCAAACCCCGCCCCTAAACGTACCCGTCACTGGGGTTTAGACAAAAAAAGTGAGGTCGTATGAATTCGTACGAATTAGCCACCTTGTAAAATATGTACGAATTGCCGTGAGATAGCGTTGAATATTCTACTGATTTTTGGCATAAAAGAAAAATCTATAATTTTGACCCATACAATGTATTTTTGGCTATTGCTACAATTATACCCGTGTTACTTAAGACCAGGGTCACATTTTATGAATTGTATGTGCATTTCTCGTTTTGGCCATACAGTATGTTGCATTAACACCAGTGTGAAGAAATGAAGTTGTAGACCAGCAAGGTGGATCCTCTGAAATGATAAAGGTTGTGATCCATTGTCAAGAACTTGTCCACTTTATAATTGGTGTACATTTTGAGGCTTGAACAAGAAAAGAGCCAAAAACAGAAGAAGGGTGGAGAGATTTGAGGAAAGGGGAGGAAAGGTTAGGAGAGCTTAGGGGGATGTGGGATGGGTTTGGAAGGGTATACAGATGGTCAGAAGGTTAATAAGGAGGAAAGGTTGAACAAAGGATAATGATTTGAAATGGGTGGAGGACTGCTGAGATGACTGGATGTTGTAATCTTGTATCTCAATAAATGTTGGTGACACATCCAGAACATTTCATATTCAGTGCTTGATGTTTAATGGTGTTCACTTAAGCAATAAAGCTTGGACCGAATGACATGTTGAAGCAATTTGCTTCATTCATGAAACTCGAGCGAAAGGGATTTTGAAAAATGTCCCCATGAATGTGACTGTTTATACAAGAAATGCATTTCCATGAAACAGTGCCATTGATCATACAATTCCTTAATAATCTTAGACCTGAATCAATATTTTGTTGGACCAACATATGTTTTGATGTTGCATCCAATTAAATCTCCTTCCCTCTTCGCAGCTTTCTTTGGCGCTACGATTAATTCAGGCATTCATGTATTGATGTACGGCTACTACGGCTTGGCAGCGTTCGGACCAAAGATCCAGAAGTTCCTGTGGTGGAAGAAATACCTCACTATTATTCAGATGGTAAAGAATAAAATACTCCTCATCCCTCTTAAAAATCGACCAAACTGATATGGGTTGCTTATTTGTTCACTTAGCTCAAGGTACACAATTCTATAGAAGCCTGTTTCTGTCATGGAATTTTTTTTTTTTTAAGTTAATTGCAACTTTTTCTCTCAAGATATAAACTGAATGATAAAATTAATTCAGACTTTTTTCTCGCAATTCAAAATGTACTTTTCACAATTCTAAGTTTATGTCGCCATTCTGACTTTTCCCGCCGAATTCTGAGTTTAGATCTTAATATTGCGAATTTTTGTCACAACTTTTTTCTTGCAATTGCGAGGTTATATCTCCCATTATTTCTCACACAGTATTTTGAGTTTGTACTTTGCAATTATGACTTTTTTTCTCAGAATTGCATTTGAGTTTATATTTAGCAATTCTGAGAAAACAAATCACAATTATATAGATAGTTACAATTACCGTTACATTTTTTTTATCTCATGGCGGGAACACAATTTCATACAAAAATAATAACATTTTCAATAAAAGTAAATCTAGTTTAATAAGGTATTAAAGCTGAGTTGGGATTTAAAAATGCACTGGGACTTTGACATGTCCATGTAATGATCAAAGAATGTAATAATCAGTTATAATTACTATTATTTATAAAAACACAATAGTTAATGTGCAATCAGGTGTATATTTGTCAAAAGTCCACTACAATATTTATAGTACATACAGTTGCATCTTTAGCATATTTCTGAAAATGATTAAGAATCAATATATTGATGTAAAGCAGATCTTGCAGAACCTGGGCCAAATCATTTATCAAATAATTACAATCGGCTGAATACAGTGAATGATTGCATTTAAGCTATTGAGGTATACTCTAAAAAATGCTGGGTTAAATACAACCCAGTGCTGGGTAAATATTGGACAGAACACATGCTGGGTTGTTTTCAATCAACAGTTGGGTTAAATGTTTAACCCAACCTTCTGGGCAGTAACCCATCCGCTGGGTAAAAACAACCCAATCGCTGGGTTCGTCCATATTTGACCCAGCGCTGGGTTGTATTTAACCCAGCATTTTTTAGAGTGTATAAACAGCATCAACCAAACAGAACATTTCTTTGTGAGCACAATTGTAATTTTGTGACATTATCTGATCTTTAAATTCTTCTAGACTACTTTAAGCAATCAAAGAAGTTGTGGATTTCTGTTACAAACCGTTTCCGCTTGTGTTTAGTTCCAGTTCCACGTCACCATTGGCCACGCCACTCATTCTCTCTACACGGGCTGCCCGTTCCCGGCCTGGATGCAGTGGGCTCTGATTGGCTACGCTGTTACCTTCATCATCCTGTTTGCCAATTTCTACTACCAGACATACCGCCGCCAGCCACGCCTCAAGTCGGCCAAACCTGCCGTGAACGGCATCTCCAATGGCACCAGCAACACATCGGAGGTCACGGACAATGGAAAGAAACAGAAGAAAGGAAAAGGAAAGCATGATTAAAAAGAAACAAGACAGGAAGTGAAACACTGGGTCTCACGGGCTTTAAAAATACCCATGTCTCAACTGCTACAGACTGTTTGGTAAATGTGAAAACAAAATTGGTCTTTTTTTGTTCACTTTGCTGATTTTATTTTAAACTAGGGACATTTACAACACAACCAATCCTGTGGGACATCACTTCCTCAATCATCTCCTTTGAGTTCTTTAGGCTGCCTGTGACAGCTTTATAATACAAAATGACCTATTTGGTGTATCGAATCAAAATAGCAAACTACTTTGAGAAGTTTAGTTATCATTTGGGGGGAATCGTCGGTTTAGAACTTTTTTTTCTCCACAAAATCACATGCTTTTTTCACATAAACAGAAAGCTAATTCTCTTGAATGTTTTTATTTAGTATTAACAGCTGATGAAAGGTTCTTACGTAAATGGTTCAGCTGGACACTTCACATGTCTGGTCTCGATGGCAGACAGCTTTCTTCACACTGTTGAATCCTGAAAGACTGAGCCCTTTAACAACAAACGAGTCATTCGAGATGCAAGTCTGAATCACTTCCGTAAAACATAATCCCTCTTTCTATTTTTTATGGCTATTATTATTGTCTGTTTGATTTGTAATGTAACAGTGGTGTTTAAGGGCTCAGGTGAACATTATTACAAATAGGCGATTACTAAAATGTACATTACTAATTTTGCTTTTTGTTCCCTTTTTATGAAAGTTCCCTGTGTTAATAGAATCCCACGATTGGAAAAAAAGAAGGTATGGCAAAAGATGTTTGAAAACGGCTATATATTTTCTGTATGACACTCTTAAATTCACACAGGAAGCTGTGTTTGTGATCTGTACATTGTGTACTACAGATTTTTACAAATGTCAATGCTCCTCTTATAGTTAACAACTATATCAGTTTATACAGAACTGAATGAAATAAACAGGATGTCACCCTCATTGTATGTCTTCCCTCACTCTTTCATGTGTGAATTTGATAATTCGTTACAAATGACGCTCTCTCTTTTTATTTTGTTTTGCTAATTCAAGAATTTCTATGGAAGCCTGTTTCTGCCACGGAATAAAACAATGTAAAAATGTCAATTCTGAGGAAAAATGGCAGAATTGTGAGACAACTCGGAATTCAGACTTTTTTCACAATTCATAAATTGCTTTTTTTTTTGCAATTCCAAGTTTACATCACAACAATTCTAACTTTTTCCCCTGAATTCTGACTTCACAAGTTTCTTTTGTGTGTTTCTGCCATGATTTTTAATTCTGTTTCTTTTTTTCTTGCAATTGCGAGTTTGAATCTCACAATTCTGAATTTATATCTCACAATTTTGATTTATTTAGATTTTTTTCAGAATTTGGAAAAAAATCTGAATTGTGGGACATAAACTCAGAATTGTAAAATAAAAAATAAAAATCAGGAATTGCACGATAAAATTGCAATTACATTTTTTTTTTATTCCATAGAGGAAATGGGCTTTCATACTGTAATTGTAGGTCATACTTAAATTTGTATTATTATGGGTGATTGACACCAAGGATGATAACTATAACGATAACTGTAATGTTTTAATAATTACTTTAATTCTATAATGATGATGACACAGAGGAACAATATAATTTGATTTCAGAATTATTATTTTTCCAGCTGATGACCAATAAAAGCATTGACAGCCAATCAGAATCAGTCCAATATTAATGAGCTGCAGTATTTTGAAGAACAGGCGAGAACACTGCAGCGCATGCTCATGATCAACAGATGTTATTGTGAGTTTGGTGTGGATGCTAATATAGTTATTGTTCTTTGGTCTTTAGACTTAATTTTATTTTGTTTGCTACAGACATCTATGACACCTCAAATCAAGCAGCTTTTAGGAAAGATGTTCTGTCCACTTTCTAAGAGATTTGAATTAATTCAGCCAATAAGAAACCACCCAGAACATCTATCAACCACATAGCGACACCCTAAACACCTTAGCTCTTCTCTGGCAACCATCCATGACATGGTTCATAATGGACTTTAATATGAGAAGAGGACGACAGTCCTATGTCTGACCACCTATCTTAGCAGTCCACAGACCCTCTGCCTCCATCTCTCTCTTCTTGGATCTTTAATTAAGTGTCCTCCGTCTGCAATGGAGCTCCCAGGCCTGAGCTCTGAGGGGTTGTGCAGACAGATCTGGACTAATCAGGCTGTAAATTGGCTTTCAATGTAAAAGAGCTTATATCCACGTCAGAGTTCGTAGCGTTATTCAGGTCACAGTGGGGGAAACTTACAATGGTCTCAAACTAAAACTATTAAATAGACCACATGGATGCTATAAATATGACTTTGCACATGACACTAGCAAGATCCACAATAAACAAGAAATGTTTTATATAGTATGCCAAATAAGAAAATAAATGTCCATTATGCAAGAAGAAAGAAGTAAATGCTGCTCTAAATAGAGAAAATGTATTAATGTTTTGGGGAATTTTATATTTGACTAGTAGTAAAATCAAAAACTAGCTCTCTTAATTACATTTCCAAGGACAAACCATCATACCTTTTACTCTTTCAAATATCTCATTAGTATAAAGTGCTACGGCCTTTGTGGCCTATATCCTTCAAATTATATTTTCTGTCCAGCTACAAACAAACCAATCTAATTATTTTACAAAAAATTTTTTGAAGAATGTACAATGACCACAGCTTTAAATGTTAAATGACATTTTTAGCATATATTTAGCACAATGTACAGTCTTTGATCTAAAGCAGTTTCTTTTAATAATGCATTATTGCTTTATTGTTTTAACTGTTAACTTTAATAGGACAGTCTAAACTGTTTGATTCCAAAGCGTAAGAAAAACTTAAAGGAAGAGAAAACATGTGCAAGTTCTGGTAAGATACTGTAAGTGATTATTATTTTGACATGGTATAGCCAAACTGAAACTATGTTACAGAGACTAAACTGCACTAGTTAATCTAGTACCTTAAAGATAAGTGTTACCTCATACTAGCTACCATCTTCAAATGCTTGCTCTCCAAACCCATTCTACAATCTCTCTCTCTCTCTCTCTCTCTCTCTCTCTCTCTCTCTCTCTCTCTCTCTGCTCTCTCTCTCTCTCTCTCTCTCTCTCTCTCTCTCTCTCTCTCTCTCTCTCTCTCTCTCTCTCTCTCTCTCTCTCTCTCTCTCTCTCTCTCTCTCTCTCTCTCTCTCTCTCTGTGTCTGATCAAGGATGTTCGTCAGTAAGAGGATTGCAAACAGGCCAGAGATTTACACTGGCCCTATTAACAGAAAGTGGTTTCACCTTTCTCTCAACCTGTTCCTCTGATAATATACTCGACAAACACTCCCTGAGATAATTAGCTCTTCTCTGTATCCATACAAAAAGCCCCCTATCATGGGCTGTGTTTGTGCACAATAATGCAAATTCAACGCTAATGCACTTCCTAGGAGAAACTTTTGAGCTGCAGGAAATAACGTGCAGTGTGCAGAAGGATGGAGAGACATTAGACTACTTTACATCTAAATCTAGAACTCAGCTGAGACCTCCATATCTTATTTTGATGTAATAGAATAAGTAGAGTATTTCCAGTTGAAGTACACAGACAGACAGACAGCGCTCTCTAGTGTTCACAGGCAGTAGTATAGACTGTGCCAAAGACACTGTGATTCAACATCTAGAGTTACAATTCCGTATCATTTACAGCATTTTATCAAAGTGATGGTTTTTAATATCTGAAAGACTGATTACATACAGACCAAGACTGTTATTTTAGTTTCAATTAAGTTTTTAATATATTTTATAAAAAACATCTCATTTTATATTTTTTAACATGAACATTATATTTTATATTTTTTAAATGCTTAAATATCCTTTGTCTTCATTTTTTGTTATTTTAATACATCATGTTAAACTAAATGAAAACATTGCCCAGCTGAAATAAACTGAGTTTAAGTTTTATTCAAATGTTATTTTATTTCACTCAAATGTCATTTCATTAGTTTTTTTGGTTTTAGTTCTAGTCAGAGCTGTTAAGATTCTGGTTCTAGTTAACTAAACTAGCCCTGAGAAATTGAGAAAGCAGAAAACTAACTTAAAAAAAATCAGTGCATGATCTAAATATATCTGTAGTGTCCTAAAATTAAAGTGTAATTACATTTGCAGTATATATATATATATATATAAATAAATAAAAAGTTCACAAGATTCACTGCAGAGGTAAAATATTTTCTAGTGTAGTCTGACAGGCCTGTTGGGAGCACAAACTGCAGACTGACCTTTCCGATCTATTCATGCATAATAGTGTGTGTGTGTGTGTGTGTGTGTGTGTGTGTGTGTGTGTGTGTGTGTGTGTGTGTGTGTGTGTGTGTGTGTGTGTGTGTGTGTGTGTGTGTGTGTGTGTGTGTGTGTGTGTGTGTGTGTGTGTGTGTGTGTGTGTGTGTGTGTGTGTGTGTGTGTGTGTGTGTGTGTGTGTGTGTGTGTGTGTGTGTGTGTGTGTGTGTGTGTGTGTGTGTGTGTGTGTGTGTGTGTGTGTGTGTGTGTGTGTGTGTGTGTGTGTGTGTGTGTGTGTGTGTGTGTGTGTGTGTGTGTGTGTGTGTGTGTGTGTGTGTGTGTGTGATGACTCTGCATTTCCACCAGCTTATCTGTGAAGTAGCAAACTTCAGCAGCATTCAGTCTTCCTCCCTCTCAGGTTTTAAAGGGAACAAGACTGTATACACAGACATCTAAAAAATAAAAAAAATATAAATCTAACAATTTACAATTGAAAGATGATGATGATGATATAAAAACGTTGTACATGTTAAATTAAATGCATATTTAAAACAATTTGTCAATTAAATGTTAATATATAGCACTTTGAGAACATTGTTATGGTACTTCAAGTATTTAAACAGCGTGGCACTCACACTTCCTTAGAGCCGTTGTTACGTCACCTCATGAATATTAAACGTCCGCGTCTCGCGTGCCGAAGCAGTGCCTGGTACCCTTGAGCTCACACAGGGAATAAATGAGCACAGTTCATAAACAGGTAAGAAAACATCGCGATATATAATGTACTTGAAGAATAACTCAAATTAGGGCTGCACCAAAAGGCATTCATTATAATATATGTTTATTTGGACAGGCTATAAGCTTGCAAAAACAGGAAAATTCTCAAAACATTTTAGTACTGTGAAGAAAGCCTACTGTAGCCTGTCAATAAACTTTACTGACAAACACATGTAGCTACTTATAAGCATACAATTAATGTTCTATACTCATCATCATTAAACAATACGAATTCACATTTATCTCAGAAAATTGCTGATCTATAATTCGTATTTTTTTTTAAATAAATGCATAAATTATATATGAAAACAATTGAAGAGTTCGGATGCAAAAGCCTCGAAGTGCCGTTTCAAATTTTCTTCTAAAGTGAGCATTTTTATCAGGCTCCTATGTGTAGGTTCTGTAATTTCACTTTAATGGCAATGTTCCTTTCATTTCCATTTAAGTAAAATAACTGAATACATTTCAAACGGCACTAAAAGGCTTTTGCATCTGAACCCTTTAATTGTATTTAATCGCCTACTTGTACTCTGCACAATAACAATACATTTTAATATATTTCGTTTTGCTTCTCTTATAAATTGCATACAATTCGTTGAAGTGTTGTTGGAGGTCTGTTACATGACATGATGAGTTCTGCCGCAAGTGGCGCTGCGGATTTTCCACCACCAGCGGACTCTACCGAAGGGAGGAGGCGACCATCTCCCGGACAAATCCCCGCCAAGCCGGCCTCAAAACCCAGCGGCAGCCGCTCCTCATCATCCGCAGCGTCGAAGCTCGGCGGTAAAGGCATTAAAGGACGCGAGGGAGAGCAGGCGGCTCAAGGAGCGCGTGTCGTGAGGGTGAGAGGTGCGGCAGCTGTTCATGGTGCTGAAGCTGAGGCGGTTTGGGAAACCGAGGAGCGGATTGATCGTGCTCCATCACCAGACACGAGCCGCGCGCTGCATTTACCGTGCGTCCACAGAGACTCGTGCTCGGAGCAGGCCGGTGGCACCTCCGGTGGAGGTGTGAGGGGGAGAGAGAGGCAGAGTGAGGCCGAAGCGAGAGGAGAGTACGTGGGCTGCGGGCCGGCCTTCTGGGGCGGAGGCTGTCTGCATTCAGAACTCATCCAGTATCACATCAACAAGCGCTTGAAGAAAAGCGGCAGGATGCAGCGCAAAGCATCAGGCGAGACGCAACCGGGACCGGTACCGACCGCACAGGCCGCGAGTGACGCCGACGAGCCCGTGACACAGCAGAATGAAGCCCTGCAGGACGAGATCCAGACACTGGAGGATGAAAACGAAGACCTTAGGGTTTGTTTGCTTTGCATGAGAAATGATGACTATGAAATGTATCACGTTAAAAAATTATGGATTAATGGAATTGCTGGGAGGGTGGATGGATGGATGGATGAAAAGATAGATAGATAGATAGATAGATAGATAGATAGATAGATAGATAGATAGATAGATAGATAGATAGATAGATAGATAGATAGATATCAAGTTTAATGGCAGAGGATGGATAAAGAGAGATAAAGACGTCTCTTTAAGAGCTGAGACAGACAGACAGATAGTTTGCATTAATTATTTCAGAGGTGCCAAACACAATTAACACATACATGACACATAAATTGAAAAAAAAATGGACTATGAAAGCATAATTGCACAAATGTAGTTTTCCATATTCAATTGATAAGCAATACATATGTTGATAACCATTAGCAAAATTGATAAATAATGCATATGATATTAATGAGTATACCTAAAATCTGTGGGTCAGCATGTCAAATCATAATCAAAACACATCTCTAAAAATAGCTTTTAATGACTCCTCTGCTCAACAAGTGTATGGCAATATCAAAACATCATCTTGGTTCCAACTCAACTTGATAAATTAAAATACTGGTGATTAATAATAAAAAAAAAATTAACATAAACCGCACATAAACATTATGACCAATGAGGGGTCCATTTGCTCAAGTGACTTGTATTAACAAATTCTGAACGATTTAAAAAAAATTGCCTTCTGAAAGTGAACAGAACCATGAGAGAAGTGCAAAACTGTAACAATTTAGCCCCAGTTTCAGAACAAAGCAAACTAGTTATGAAAATGGCCTTGGTATGTGCAAAATACACCACCACTAATTAGCATGTTCAACCAACAGTTTGCCAAGGACTCATTAAGCATGTAATCTGTGCAGTTTATTCAAGTAAAGTAAATAATCTAATTTGCATATTGCAGAATAGAAATATGGGGAAAATTAGTTAAAGTGCAAACTCTGGTTTTCACAGAATGAGATTGAGGAGATGCGGACAGAGATGGAGGAGATGCGTGACACCTTTTATGAGGAGGACACCTCTCAGTTACAAGATGTGCGGCGCGAACTCGAGCGTGCAAATAAGAACTGTCGCATCCTTCAATATAGACTCCGCAAGGCTGAACGCAAACGACTCCGCTATGCACAAACCGGAGAGATTGACGAGGACCTCCTGAGGAGCTTAGAGCAAGATTTGAAGGCAAGTACCAATGTTTGTATCGTTAAAGGAAAGCAGAGAAGGTCTATGATTAATTACCCATCCCCAAGTACCTACTTGCACCATTTTTATCTAACTACTAACTTGTCACTTAGCTTATGCTTCTATCGAAAACAACATTGCACTTATTACCAAGACAGTGTCCCTGGTGCAACCTAAGGTTAAGTGTTTTTCTCAAGAGCATAATGATACTTTGTGAATCAGCTGATCTTTAACCACTAAGCCACACCACCGCATTCTGACAGGTTGCCAAGGATGTGTCTGTAAGACTCCACCATGAGCTGGAGAACGTGGAGGAGAAAAGAACAAAGACAGAAGAAGAAAATGAGCGTTTAAGACAGAAACTTATTGAGGTGGAAGTCACGAAACAGGCTCTCCAAAATGAGCTGGACAAAGCCAAAGAGGTATGAATGCAAACACAAATCACTACAGAATCTAAATAGTTCTGAATACTATACATATTCATAGCGTAGCGTTCATATACATTTGTTGTGTCCAGTCTCAGAAACGAAGAGGAAGCAAAGATGCACAAAAGCCTGAGCGGAAGACTCAGACTCCTACAGAGGTAAGCATAAAACATTTACATCAACTGGTATGGGGTCAAATGAAGGCTGTTAAGGCCCTGATATACTTCAAACGAAATCAAAGAACAAACTGATATGTCATTTCGAACAAAATCAGGACGAAATGAAGTTCGTTTTGAGTTTGTTTCGGCACTTCGAAACAGCTCACCAAAGCGAACTTTCTAGGGGAAGTCGTTTTGGCTCCTAAACACCTTTGAGCTTCCATTGGTCCGTGGCGATTACGCAATCGGTGGGTGTGTTCTGTAACTCAAACTCCTTTGACGTGCAATTTTTTTTTCCCGGTTCGTTTCTCATTCAACAAAGGTCAGGCAGGAGAACAACATAAATACATCATAAATACACTGTGTCGAATAGCTGAGCTGCCACAAATATATCCTCACCTGTACAATCGCTCACGGGGAGAATTTAAGGTTTCAGAGTAAGCATTTAATTGCTAGAAAGAAATTGCAACGAAGCTTGGTGTCGACCACCCGGAGTTATGCAAAAAGCGACGTAGAGAAACATCAGATGCAAGTTTTCCAAAGCCATGAAAAGAATGAAAGGAAAGAGTAAAGATATAAGGTAGCAAGTACCAAATACATGTGTTTCAAATAAATGTTACACCATACTACTGCTGCAGCTGCTGTTGTTCTTTCAATAAGCACATTTAAATGGTATACAATAAGTGAAATGCCAAAAGAACATACAATAATAAACCTTTGTTTTTATCAAATCGTGACACCACATAAAATTTAAAAATGTGTAATAATGTATCCAGTTTAATAAAAGACCTAGATACACCGACACATGTTTACATTAATCTACACCCTGCCTCCAGCAGCACGGGGGTGTTGGAATGTTTGAAAACAGTATACCGTCGCTCAGCCTTTTCTAACTTTTTTTGCCCCCAAACGAAGAACAAAAATGAACTTCGTTTGAAGAATATCGGGCCTTTAGTGTACATAAGTTTGAGTTACAACCAGTAATGCATTTTTTTGCAAAGATATGAAGTGCAATACATTGCAAACTATACAGAGAATGAAAGTTGGCATGCAAACAAACAAAAATTGTATTATACCATAAAATGCGGTCACATTTACTGTTGAACGTCGAAATACATGCAATTTTTTCATGTGAATGTGATAACATTTTCTCATGCTCAAGTTGGTCACATGAATAAGTCTTGTCCACCAAAAGAAATGTGTTTGGTTTAAATGTGACTTGTAAATGAGATGTCATTCATACATTGCAAAACCACTGAGAATGGGTCTTTTTCTCCACGAAAACTGCCAAATTTCTTGCTAATGTGCCAGCACCTTAATGCAACACTTTTGTCCACAGGAGGACAATGAGGACCTGAAATGCCAGCTGGCCTTCATTAAAGAGGAGGCTACCTTAATGAGAAAGAAAACGGCCAAGATTGACAAGGAAAAGGACCGTTTGGAACAAGAGCTTCAGAAGTATCATTCCTTCTATGGAGATCTGGATAGCCCTCATCCAAAGGGTGAAGCTGGTGGCCCTCCCACTACAAGGGAATCCGAGCTTAAACTCCGCTTGCGTTTGGTGGAAGAAGAGGCCAACATCCTGGGACGTAAAATAGTCGAATTAGAGATGGAGAACCGTGGCTTGAGGGCGGAGTTGGATGATCTTCGAGGGGAAGAGTCATCTAATGGGGGCTTGTCCGGAGCGGAAGGAGGAATAGGGCGGGAACAGGGGTTGGAGCTGTCAGAGCTTAGGCAACAACTGCAGTTGGTGGAGGACGAGGCAGAACTTCTAAGGAGGAACCTGGCTGATGTAGAGGAACATAATAAGAGAGTGACATGTGAGCTGAACAAACTGCGCTTTAAAGAGGGTACAAGGCACTCCTCGGGTGGTAATGCAATGGCTGCTGCCAATGGAGCGGGAGACAGCTCCAAAGCCGAGGCCTTGCAGGAGGAGCTCAAGGCAGCGAGGAAGCAGATCAATGAACTGAGTGGCAAAGTGATGCAGCTGCAGTATGAGAATCGTGTGCTGCTTTCCAACATGCAACGGTATGATCTAGCATCTCACCTAGCCATCACGCCACGGGACAGTGACGCAGAGAGCGACAGCGGTCCTGGGATCGGAGGGCGTAGAGGTAGTGATGATGACTCATCTTCCTCTCGCCTCCCTCCCCATCGCAAACGTGAAGGTCCTGTCGGAGGTGAAAGCGACTCAGAGGAAGTTTGCAATGCTCGATGCCTCACGCCAACTCGTTCTCTTTATTCTTCTGAATCCGCCCGGCTCCTCTCACGCTCCATACGGGACAGGCAACAGATGATTGACATCCGTGCCGAAGCGGAGCGATTGGGGCGAACCATTGACCGCCTCATAGCTGACACCACTACCATCGTTGCAGAGGCACGGGTGTTCGTAGCTAACGGGGATCTTTTCGGCCGTATGGAAGATGATGGCGATAGTGGGCGGATCAGGGAGCATGAGCTACTCTACCGCATCAATGCTCAAATGAAAGCCTTCAGGAAGGAGCTTCAGGGGTTTATAGACCGACTTGAAGTCCCAAAACCTGAGGAAAGAGATTCAGAAGAGCCATTATCTGTGAGTCTGGCAAGAGCCTGTGTGTCTATGTGAAGTACAAGAAGAATGTTTGACACACCGTAAAGAAATAGTTCACCCAAAAATCTAATTTCTGTTATTTACCAACGATTCTCTTTCTTTTCTGTGGAACAGTGACCAGTGGCTTTCAAGTTCCTAAAAGAGCATAAAAGCACCTTATAAGTAGTCCATACAATGAACTCTATTCTAAGTCTTCTAAATCGTCTTAGCCACACCTAAACTAATAAACATGACAATAGCACATACAATTAAATAGCACATAAATTAAAATGAATACTGAAAATATAAACATAAAAGCTAATTCAAAAAATTTATAAATACTATAATAGTGTATAAATGATTCTATAATACTACTGCAGCAGAATGGGTACAATTCAGTGAATAATCATTTATATTTGGGTCTGTGTATCAAGCAAAGGTATTGTGTGGTTACAGAAGCCGAATAGTGCAAAGTCAAACTTTTATTTAAATTCCACGTAAAGAAAGAGAATCACAGGAAAGTTTTATTTTTAGGTGAATTATTCCTTCAAAAGTAGTGTTTAATAGGGTAGAACAAGAAAGCTCTACATAATTCAGAGAGTTCATCTCCTGACTGCTTTTAACATTTTAACAAAATACAGCATATTTTTTATTTGCCAAGTTTTTAAACTATGCAAACTGAAAATGTTAATGGCTATAATATCTTAACCTTTCTCTCTTTCTCTCTGATCCTGTCTTCCCATGCACCCCTGTTTTTTAATATATGTTTGTTAATCCTGTCGGTTATTCACCCAGATGTTTCAGCCCATCATTTTATTCATCCTCATTCTAGTGTTGTTCTCCTCGCTCTCTTATGCCACCATTTTTAAACTTGTATTTCTTTTTACCCTCTTCTTTTGTCCTGTGATCACCATCCGTCCGTTCATTAGCATAGTCTCCCCTTTGTTTTGTTTGTTTGTCAATGTTGTGTATGTTCACCATGGTTGAAGAATCACAGGATGGTCACTTTCCAAGCACAGACAGCACGCTTAAGCACAGAAGTCTGCAAAACCTTAATTTACGAAAAGCTGGAGAATGTTTTATCCAAATTGCACATATATGGCTGCCATTGGAAGGTACACCATCAAGTCAAGAGTTTTATTGTATTTTATTTTTTTGGAAATAAAGACTATCATACATCATAGGAAAACACTGAGCCACTTGAAACTACATCATCCAGAAGAAATGTCTTTTATTAAGGACTATGGCTATAAGGCACACTGACGCTTGCTTTGCCACCAAAGGCTTGCAATGAAATATGGAACTGCAGTTTACTACCAAGGAGCATGTTACCACATTACCCAGAATGCCCGCCCCTGCTCTCTAAGATACTGTACATCAGCTGAAATGATTTCCTATCAGAAGCATGCAATGGTGAGTAAGAATATGGTATATAACTGTATACTCAGAGAGGCCAGAAAGAATATGCATACACGTGTATGGATGGAGAATAACTAACAGGCTTTTTATTTGACTGGAGATGTCAGGAATCATCCATAATTGTGTGACAAGAACAACTGTTCTGCATAGATTGATTGATTGCACAATAATCTGAAGAAATTGCACAAAAAGATTTGTGATATGCTAAAGAACAGCTGTGGCTTGGATGGGATGGGTGAATGGGGGTCCAAGTTCACATACAGTGCCTGTGTACATGATGACAGTATGCACGAATTACCTCCTGCTGCACACTCTGTTGCACCAGAGCAGGATCAGTCTACTGCTGAACGTGCTTCTCATTCCTGCAAGCATGTCAAGGATCAGCAATTTGGAAATCAGAGCTTGCTTTCTTTATGAGTTTATTTAGCTTGTTGGCATCTCCAGTTTTAGTTTCAGTTGAAGCAACTGAGCCTTCAAGTAATTCCTGAGTAAAATAATTAAAGCTGTAAATAGATTAAAATATTTGCAAAAACAAGATCTGTGGAAGCGTTGGATTCACAATTTATTTGGAGCAAAAATACATTTGTTTTATTTTCGTTTATGTGTATCGTTAAGTGTATGACAAGAAAATTACACTTGGAAAAAAACACCACATCTGTTTTTCTAGAGTGAGTCTCTTTATGGGATTTGGAAGTCATTTCTTCTCAATTTGCTGCCAGCTGAAAGTAAACTCATTAGCAAAAACTATCAAAGATACAACTATCTATTCAAATGTGCCAGTTTTACTGTGTCTCCATTCTCATAGGCTTTTGCTTTGTTGTTTTCCTTGTTCTCCATTATTGTGCCTGGAAACTATTTAAGTCAGTGGCCAATATTAGGGCTGAACTGTCGACTGGCTGTTTATTGCACAACAGCCACATGTGTCAAATAACTACAGGCGTGAGGCGCCCATTAAGAACCGTGGACAGCACACTTAGTATCCACTAATTCTGTCCAATGGTATCTCAAAAATAAAATGGGCAGAATGTTTTGAGAGTCACAAATAGCCCAGTTGCCTGTGGGCATTAGTAGAAGTCGAAACAACTGGAATAGGAGTCACAAGACCACAATCTGCCAAGTCCTAAAAGCAGACTAGCAACAAGACAGTTTCACAGAGGTGGGGTAGAACTGGGCATTTTAAAATAGCCATGTAAACACTCTCCCTCTGCCTTTGTAATTTTAACCTAGAATGTCGGTGACGACAGTCCAAGACTGACCACAAATGCCAGAATAAATCTGACATTATGACACCAGACACCTGGCAGGTCTGACGTCGCAGGGGTAAATACTTAGGCTTCACTATAAAGCCCTAGGGCCCCCTCAAGACTACAGTTGTTTACACCTGAGCTTCGGACAGGACCGTAGTACCAGACAGAGAAAACATTTAAGATCCAATACGCAGGATTTTTACATCACACCGTTGGAAGCGAGCCTTCAAGGTCTTTACACAGTTACGTCCCGTTTGAGTACAGGAGCTGTTGAAGGGGTGGCGGTACTGAAACAAGCGTAATCTTGATTTAAGCAACAAACCTGTACTTGAACAGGTTGCTCATACTCTACTCATATTCTGGAGCGTCTGTTTCGATTCATCAAAAACTCAGTTACTGGAGGAGCCAATAATAAGGTTTAACTGGTAAGGATTAAGAAAGCTTGTAGACAAGTACAGAACATAACTTCTATTTTTAAACCTTTTTAACATATTAAATTGTTACTAATTACAACTCTTTTCTGTGATATTTCACTTGGCGCTGAAAATGTTGGATATATAATTTTAAAAACCTTTTTAGCCTCACTTGTCACATTTTACACTAAAAGTAAAGTAATATAAAAGTAAATTACTGTATTTACATATGTAAGGACATATACGCGCTTAAGGAATTACTAACAAACAGTTTGTACTTAATATGTATATAATTTACGAAACTGTTGGTAAATTCACTTAAATGTACTACTATTGTGACCATCTACTTTTACCTATAGAGAGTAAGTGTGTATCAATCTTTAAAAGGTGCTCTTACTATATATTTTTAGTTTTATAACACAATTACAGAGAGTATAAATATATCCTTCCATTCTAACGTCATACGGTGGTACATTCTGGAAATTTCATGAGGTAAACTGGGTGTCATGTTCCATGACGGAAGAAAATTACATCCATAATACCCGCCATAAATCAAAGCTTCATTACAGAAAAACTTAGTGACGTTACATGGAAAGGATGGAACTATTCTGAGCTCATCCTAGCGGGTAAAAGGTTTTACACTTGCCGATAGAAGCAGTGTAAATTTGTAGTTAAAGATCTAGACTGGTTGTAGGTGTAGGTTTTGCAAGGGGCAACCAGTTACTTTTTACTATTGTGCCTTTGATCAGGAGAGATCAGTTTACTTCAGGGACATGTCTATGTTATAAAACTGACTTCAGAATCCCTGAAGTCCCTTTAGGTAATTTGAGCATGTCTAATGAAGTTGGTGCTTAAAGAACGTGCTGACAATTTTGACAGTTAAGGGCTGTTTGAAGGACAGGGAATGCATATAGAAATTAGTCAAAGCTTTAAAGTAGGTGTCCAGAGCAAATAGCTGGAATGCAGTACAATCAGGAAGACTTCACTTATGTTCACATTCGTAACACCCTTAAACTGTAAAGCAAGCCATTGTAGACACTATTATTTTTTTATAGTCACTTAATTTACTTGAGATACCAACTACTACAAGACTAAGATTACCTGTAAAGAATGAATAGGCTATTTCTCAATAATGAATATCTCTTTTGTCTTCATAGAGGTATTGGTGGACTTGCCAATGTGGTCACTCCAGTGATCTTTCTGGAATTGCAGCATAGGTTTCTGAGCACAGACACACATACACAGAAGAATGGCTGCATTGGAATTGCACTGTGGGCCGGAGCCTGCGAGTTGTGCGTGGGGTGGAGACAGAGCTGATCTGCTTGACAGTTTTGACTCCGATAATGCAGGAATGGGAAGATCAGCTACAGGACATGCAGAGGAAGATTGAAGAGGTGAGGCAAATTTTCAACTGAGGTGATGCCAGTCATGTGACAGAATCCATATCCATCCAACCGTCTCCATATCTAGAGAGAGAGAGAGAGATTCTTATTCAAAAATGTAAATGAACTTCAAAAATATAGTGCTCTGATTTGACTATAAACCATTGCAAAATATCCACTGGCACTGCTATCCTGCTTGTACTAGGAGCCATTGAGTTGTTGATGTTTTGATAGTGGGCACTAACAAGAATTGTGATTGGCTGGAAGGATCTTGACCCCCTGTTGCCTAAGTTGGCTGCATCTATTGGATATAATAATAGGTGCTTCACCCCCCAACACCATGAATGTGACAGATGTTAACAAGCTTATTAAACCCAAAGGGATAGGGGTTATAGGCTACTTATGAACATTCACAAATACTCTCTCTCATACCAAAACACAGGAAGTTAATGCATTCATGCTGAAACTGGCCAACCAAACATGTTGTTATTGGTAGATTAATTAACCTTTGAGCATGCAAGCCCTCCCTCTCATTGACTTCCCTCTCATTCTAAAGAAGAAACCCCATGCTGGTTACTTATGCACAGGTTGCATAACTAGTCTATGCAGTACATTATGCAAGTTGTATTCGCTGACTTGTGGATTTAAAACATTTGCTTTCATGTAGGTGGGCAAAAAAATTATACTTTATGAATGCTGAGTTTGTTTCTAACATTGTGATTGTATTTCAGCTGTATAATGAGGTCAAAGCAAGAAGAGAAGCCAGCGAGAGCAGCTCAAACAACAACACAAACAATAAAAACCTGGACATTACTTTGCTTCCTGTCAACTCTCAGTACAGCCACCAGGCCAATGATTATCATGAACCCCTTGGTCACCCCAACAACAGCCTCCCAATTCATCAACGCAGTGAAATAAGATCAGATCCTTCAGTTATGCAAAGCTTTGGGTTTCACCACCCCAGTGAATACTGTAATGGCTCCAACAATTACAAGCTTAATTCTCTGAGCAATGGCAGCCATTACCCTGCCAGTTGTCATGATTTTGAAAGGCAAGATGCCACCCTAGACATACTCAATGGATACTTTCAACAGGGCCCGCATTTTAGCAGGAACGCAGGGAATTTTGGAGTTCAAACAGAGTGAGTACCTCTTTCACCATTGATAAATCTCTACTTAAACTGCACTCTTACACCTCAAGGATTTGTCTTTACACTTTATACCTTAATTGCCCATCTTTTTTAGATTCAGAACCCTAAGGTATATCCAGTTACGCTCAGTTATCAAGACAGCGCGAAGACCAGCCCGGTAACAAACAGGTAAAACCTTTTCGATCTCAACTTAACAGACTCATTCCTATTGTATTATCATGCATGTTTCTTGTTGGTTATAGACCAACGCTTAGTGTTTTCCCAATTTCCTCTTGTGACTCCTTGGTTGACTTGTTTTTTTTCACATTAGGACTGCCTCGTATGTGGTTCTGGATGAGATTGAGGCTGAGAACAAAAATACCAAGAAATCAAATTGGGATGACTCCCAAGCCCGCCACGTTAGCTGGAGAGACCCGGTTTCATCAAACAACCTTCGCCCTAAAAATTCAGCTTCCAAACTGGTAATCAGACAGAGAGATGCTTCTCCTGTAACCCCTCGCTCCACTTACCATGAGTCATCACAACAACCTGACAAGAAGGGCCTCTTGCTCGACAGGAAATCTGGCAGCCCATCAGTACTGCGCAAGTTTGGTGCCATGTTGCAGGAGAACGAGGGGAAAACCCTGACAGAGGATGGTCTTGTGACCACCGTTGTCTCCACTGAACCTCCGAGGCACACCAGCACTCCCATTTGCCAGAGCAAGTTTGATGCCAGACGGGCATCCTCACGTGTGCTCGTCCAGAAATGCCTTGCAGACTGTGATGCAATGGTAGCAGATCTGGAGCCCAGCCAGGAGTCTTGGGCAGCTGGTCCTTCTAGACAGCTCCTCAATGGAGACAAAGACAGTGGGAAGGCTGGTTGTATTCTTGAACAGCATGGCTTGGCCCTATAACTTAACCCCGGCACATTCTCACCTTAACCCGGGGTATCACAAGGTGGCTTCACTGTCTAAATCCCAAAAAGAGGGCTTCCAGAGTGAGGACCTATTTTCTGACTACCAGATGGTGGAAAGGATTCTGGGATCAGGATCTCAAAACTCCAGTAAGGTACACAGAGGACTTGGTGTCGACACGATGAGACTGAGAAATGAGAACTTGGAGCAACTTCTGGAAATGATGGAAATAGAAAACAACAGAAGCCAGAGGGCCACATTCACCCAGCAACTGGACAACACACAGGTGAAGAGGGTACAAATTTGATCAGCACCCACACTAAATTTCAAAGCAGTATTTATTTTTGTCTGAATCATTGTGCCCATGCTCTTGGCAAGTGTTCCTCATTCCTGATTCTGGAAAGCCACTTTCATGAAGAGTTTACTTCCAAGTGTCATAACATGTTGGAACATAAAATACAAGTAAATTAATCCAAGTATTGATTATTCATCCAGAAATATACTTAAATTAAAACTTTTTCCTCTCCAGGTCAAGCGTGAGTCATCTCCTGCGCCCAGCAGTAGCCATTTTTCTCGTCCTACTCGACCAGCCAATCAACGTCGTCCATCCAGATGGGCTAAGCATACTCACCCAAGCAAAATCGCCCACACATCCTGCCCACCAAGCCCTGGCCTGAAAGCCAAACAATTCTTGAATTCATATTCCCGGCACACAGAAACTGTCATCATGTGACCAGGATACAACATTCAAATTACATTTTCACCCAATGGCAAAGACGAAACTTTGACCTTTTGTAGAACACAATCTACTTTTTTTGTATATATAACCACCACCACTACATCAAAGTACCTTATTGTAGCTCACTAGGATGGCCTATGGTATGTTCCTTAAATAACTTCAAAAGGATACCACTTTCATTTAACTCTGTGCTGTTTGAAGTGCTTTGGAAAGAAACTTCAGTGGACATTTTTTGACCCGGTGAACTTCTGTGCCTATATGAACCCTTCATTGACTTTTCTCTTTATTTCTTTTTGTCATTCTCATTAAATTTTGTATTATTTTATTCTGTTTTCTATTTTCCCGAGTGCTTTGTGTACAGTGCAGTTCTTGCGGTGCCATGTAGGGCATTTTTTTGTAACCATATAAGCATGTATGCAACAGGCATAACATGTATTTAAACATACATGGCAACGAGTTATTGAGCCTTGTCTATTATGCATAATCTGTTAAGGTGTGTGCAAACATTTTGATGTTCTGTCATAAAGTCCATTTCAGTACTGCATTAGTGCTTCATAATATTGACATGAAGAGGTCTTAACAGGTTCATAATATTTTTTATAAGCCTTATTTTACTGTGCCTGACGTGGGCTGTAATTACTCTGTGCATGGCACCTTTTTGCGGGAACATGTCTGCATTCTCCAGCCTTGTAAAAAAAATGCCAAATGAAGTGAATTATTCTTTAAGTTTAACATCTGTGAAAAGTAAAGTATATCTTTTGACCATATTATAATGAAGAAATGCTTTTGGAATGTTTATTTATTGTTGTGACATGACCCTTACGAAAACGTGATGCTTTTTGTGTGTTTTTTTTCCTCTGGATAATAAATGCAAGTGCTTTGACGAGTTAGTTTATTGTTTTAATGGTGATTGCTGATGTTAGCCCTAATTCTAGCATTGCTTAGCTAATTCTACTGACAATTGCCTCACTGTAAGTCTTTGGATATTTAAATGCATCTTCTGCTCAATTTTCTTTGACTGACAAGCTAATTTTCACCTGGTGGACAACAAAACAGGCAACAAACCTATTGACTTATGGAGCAACCGGAACCACGCCCCTTCAACTGTTAGTTTGCTAACGGTTCAATATTTCTCTATTCAATATTACGTTTCAGTTGGAAATATGTCACCATACTAAAAGTCGGCAGGAACTTATGGTTGATGCAGATTTTAAAAGTAGGTTATTTTGGCTTCGGCCAGTAAGCAACTAAATACCAATATGTTTCTAACTTTATTATCCACATAGCAACCACCTACAATATCCTAGTACCATATTAGAAACTTCTCCAAGGTCATGCGCCAATCAAATGTTCTTCAGAAATATAAAAAGTATAGTTTAGTTTAGTATAGTACAGTTTCCTGAAGATGTGACAACAGTGGGATAAAACATCACTTCTCCTTTCACAAAAAAACAAAACAAAAGCAAATGTATAAGATGCTTCATGCCAACATAGCAAAAAGGCCTATCTTTAATTAGCTCCTTGTTAAGCAGTATTAACAGTATTAACATTGCAACCTATTCCTCATTCAGAGTCCTAATGTAACCTGCTCTTACCATGCCTTACTATCTCTCTCAGTCCTACTCTCTAAGTTACTCGACCCGCTGCTGAAATGTTGCACCTGTGCCTGAAATAGGAAGCGTGACGTTGTTTTGGTGCCAGAAATCTTAGACGTGTCAGTGGAGGGCTGCGGGGGGAGGCGTGTGATGTTCAGGGGGCATCTCTCTCTGAATCTGTAAATGAGTAATAAAGGCTTTCCTGCACTATAACACCTCACTGGAAGCACGGAACAGCATCTTAATGAGGTCTTTAGATATATATAGATGCTCAAAACTTTCATGTGATGTCTTCGTAGTCTTCATAGCACGCCACATGGATTTATTATTATTGGAGTAACCTGGGGTTAAATGCCTATAGTGAGTGCTCATTGCTCACTTGTGGGATTCAAACCAACAACCTTCTGGTAACCAGTCCTGACCCCTTAACCCCTTAACCACCACGCTTGGGCCCTTGAAAACCTGATGTTTGTGTGAGTGGTGCTTACCCAAACAAAACTCCCGGCTGTGATGATACAGTGTTTACAAGGTGGATGGAAAGGTGTTACTTAATTGTCTAAGGCTAGTTACTTGCAGACCAAAGAGCCAAGGCCTTACGATATTCCAGGGCAAGCTGTGTACTGAAGTAATAGCAATAGTGATGCTTTAACATTGATGACTTGAATGATAAATGGGCAGCTGGGCATTCTCCAAGACGTCATAAAGACGTCTCGCTGGAATTGCTGAATTACTGAAGTCTAATCCTGGACAGCAGAACACAGAGAACTTGGCTATATAAAACTCTCTAAGTGAACACTGATCTCAGATCATCTCAGCCAGTGTCACCTGCTGTTGTAGAAGTGTATGGGGAAACGCTTGAATGTGTAAGAGTTGCCCAGCAACACACATGTGATGTCAGAGAGGAAAAACAACCAGTAAGGAGCCCTTCAGATGTCTTGCCATGTGTCTCCTGCTGCAGCACATTACATAAGAGAAAGAGAGGTATTATACTTTCATAAGTTAATAATGATTAGATACCAGAGAGGCCCAAAACATAATCTTCCCAAGTTAGCAAACTCAAATGTTGCCTTCTAGCTATGCAAGTTTGATTTCACGTTGTTGCATCCTGAAATTATAGTACATATTGCGTTCTCACTGTTGTCATAAGGGGCATAAGCATCCATTTATCAGTTCTCCAAACTGCTTGCTCTTCCATCATGATGGAGCGAGCATGTTAAGAGAATTTTATGAACATTTACAACACCTTACCTCCACTAGATTTGAAACAAACAGCGACTGATATCATACTTGCATGGAGATATATCCGTGGTCTTTACGTAATTCAAACAAGTCAAATCAACCTAAATGTTGTTTACAGATTTCAAAACCGGACATGCTGCAAAGGTATTACCTAGTAAGCAAAATTACTCACCCACATGTTATAGAGCTGCAATATATCCGTATATTCACTGAATTAAAAAAAAGCAATGTGAGCCTCTGTTCGAAAAATAGCTGAGTTTGTGAATAGCACCCATATACTTACAGTAGTCATTCAATCCATGTATAATGACTTATGTAAGACAGTAATGCACTCTACATAAATATGCTGATAAATGCAGAAGTGAATGGAAAGATGTTTCCAGGCTATGCTATGAATATGCTGAGTTACATATAGTAATATACTTAGCAAACGGTTCACCATGACACAATTCTAACTGAAAAAGAAAACTGGTAATAGAAGGTGGTTTATGCAACTGCACACTACAGCACTCCTAGTGACAACTATACGAATGCAACAAATTCTTGTAATTTATGAATTGTGTTCTGCTAGAAGTCTTGGTGTTCAAGTGTGGACTGTATTTCATGTCAAACTCATTTTTTGTTCATGAATAAACACCCTTTAAAGTCATTAGCATTAGAATCAAGACTCTCCATACTCTTAAACAACACTTATAAAACGTATAAAGCAAAATATTACATGTTAGCTGGGAATTAAAGGCACTTTCCTTTGCCCACAAAATCAATAATTTGGTCCAGGGTTAAATATTATATGCTTGCATGAAAGAGCTGTGTTATGTAACAAAACCCCATGACTGAATGTCAAGAGCACATAGTAGGAGCACCAAAAACACCCCAAGTCAATCATTTCCATATACAGTACATGCTTCAGATTACTGACCTGACGCTTTTACTGCAGTAAACTCTGATCAATCCAGTGTGAGATATTTTTTCCTGTTCCTGTGGCTCAGTGGTAGAGCATTGCGTTAGCAGCGCAAAGGTTGTGGGTTCAATTCCCAGGGAACAGACATACTGACAATAAATGTATAACCTGAATGTACTGTAAGTCGCTTTGGATAAAAGCGTCTGCTAAATGCATAAATGTATATTTCAAATGCTTGGTTTAACTGTTATTTAATGCAGTGACAGTCATGTAAAGTATGGCTTTAGTGTTAAAAATTCCTACACAGGAAAAAAATCAACTGCATTAAACGCAGTGAAATTTAGTATGCATTAATTATGTAGGCATTGAACATGTAGTATATATAAGAACAGAATAACGTTCTGAGATCAAGATATTTTACTTTAACTGATCTGAGATCTGCTGGTTGTAATTCCCAATCCCAAAACACATGATAGTCACAGTTGCTGCTGGCAAATGCCAATTAGAGCCACAAGGCTCCAGAGGGTCATTAATTGCTATAATGGCTGATAATAACATGTCGAGGGCTTTATGTGTGTGGGCTAAACGACAGAATGTAATGAATGGCTAGTGCACCGCAGGCTGGGCATAACATGACTGTGGCATGGGCACGTGTGCACCTCACGTTGATACCCTGCCCCCTCTGACCTGCGGTTTAAGTTCACACACCAATGCGCTTTAAGACAGCACTCACAACACTCACACACACACACACACACACACACACACACACACACACACACACACACACACACACACACACACACACACACACACACACACACACACACACACACACACACACACACACACACACACACACACACACACACACACACACACACACACACACACACACACACACACACACACACACACACACACACAGCAGGCGTATATCCCTCCTCAGTACTGAAATAGACATCCAATAAAATCGAGACACAACAGAGAGTGAAACAGAAAGTGTGTCTGTGTGATAGAGAGAGATAACGTTAAGATAAAAATGGAAGATAATTTTTACTGAATAGGAACCTTTAATAAGTCAGTAATTTATTGTTTATTTTTATTGTGATTATCAAAATCTCAATTGTATTCCTGTAGTGATATTTTACCTTTGAGATGCCAAAAAGGTAATAAAAAGGCAATTCTCACTTACAGTTACTACTACTATAAAAAAGTCAAATTTAAGTAAATTTAAACATGAAAATAATAAAAAGTGTTAGAAATTAATCATGTATTAAAAACAAACAAACACAAAACATCACCATGAAAAATAAACATGCTCAAACATTTAAAAAAAAAGTGTAAACATGAGGTTTATTTTGATGTCTGAATTCACTTTCTTGGTCTTATTGTGAAAGATCATGAAATATATATTTTTTTAACTTTGGGGATTATTTATTAAATAAGTCAAATTAAAGGATTTTTTTAAATAAATAAAAAGTATTCCAAATTATTAATGCATTTAAAAGTGTTACGGGATCATGAACTGAGAAACCTACTTCCGACTAATAACAGGACAGAAAATATCCTATTACATCGAAATTATGTTTTTTTGATGTTAAAATCTTGATAAAATTATAGGGAACTCAGAGAACAGTAAAAAAAAAAAAAAAAAAAAACATATCCTACACCAGCCAGTTCATGCCCCCCAACAACAAATGCAATCTCATGGCAACTCATAACTTTTATGTTTTGGCAAATTGCTGGCCAATTGAATTTGTTTTCATATGACCTGTTTACACCACAGTGAGTGACAGTTATGTTTAGGGTTGAACTTTCATGCTTATTTTCTTCAAAAAATTTTTTTTACATTTTATATGATTCCCATCATACGAAATCAGTACGTTGTAAAATAGTTACATTTTCCTGTGAGATTGGGTTGTAATTAACAGTAACGTATTAAAAATATTCAAACAAATGAACAATGAACAACAGTATATTTAGTATAACTTATTATATTAATATTTAGCATGATAGTTTAAATTAACATTAGGTTTATAAATATTGTAAAATATGTTCATTGTTTATTTCGGACACCTAAAGCATTAAAAAAATTACTTAATCTTACTTGTGAAGGCATTTTATAGAAACCTGTCTACAAGAATATTTGAATTCTTTATTATTGTGACATCAGAACATGACTATCCTCATTTACTCATCAACACTGTGCACCACAACGTGGTCTGCCCATTCGGGGCTGATTAATACGGACGAGGTAGAACAGACACTGTCATTTCTGACCTTAAGAAAAAGCTGTTAAGTGGGAATATGTTGTTCACCATATTGTTGTACAGTTCTTGCTTTTGAAGTAAGAGAAAGTGCATAAAAGTCTTACATGGATAGTAGCAATTATCACCCATTTAATTCTAAGATTCAGAGAGAGGGTGGGAAAAGATCAAGTGACAACACTGATTACGACGTACTTGCAAAGATAAGCACCATGGACACCTCATGACCTTTGAGTCCTCCATGTTCTTAGGATAAGGTGTTGATATAGACAACTGCTTGTGACTGATATACCAGGTCTTGAGGGATCATGGAAATATCTGTCCTGCTTTCTAAAATAGAGAAAGGTCACAAACCATCCCTTTGAAATGAGATACCTGTTTAAACGGTGGTAAGGACAGACCATTGGACCACATACAAGATGGACACACAATTGTGTCAAACACAGCAGGCGAGTTCTAAGAAGTATATCAAGAGCAAACTACTACTAGACTTGGACAAAAACGACCTGCTGTCCTTGTATCTAATCCAAATAGTTTGTGTTTGACTGACAGCTGTGGATAGATGGTCCGTGTGGACCTCCGGGGTCTGTGGGCAGGGGCGGACTGGGACAAAATTTCAGGCCGGGAAATCTCACACTCATCCAGGCCATCCCATACACCCAAAACAAATTCTGAAACATGGACAGCACTATTAGCCTATTTGTATGACCATCAAAAGTCTTTAGTCGGGCCGTGGAAAATAATGAAAGGTTCTCTTTTGAACTGCACCTTCACTTCCCTTTTGCTTTTCTTCATTTTCTCCAATATCTCCGTCACTCCCTTCTTTCTTGTACCTGTCTCTTCTTCACCAGCAGGTCTACTGTTATTAACACAACTGTGTTCACCTTGTTGCAAAACAACCACCTCATTGCAATTTGTTTGCACATAATGTTGTTATTTATCTTAAAATGACTTAAATACCCAATATTTAACAAACCTATAATTCATACAAATATAGTAAAACAAATTTTCTTAAGTGCCTAAATGCCACAATTTGTACATTGAAAATCCTAATACTGAACACTATTGTATTTTTGGGCAGACCGATATTTTTGTGTTGCTATTTGCTCTAGCTCCCTACCTTTATATACAATAAATCCATGTGAATATCTGACTGCTAAATTTATTAATGTAACTTTCCAATCGATAATGATATAGCACAGTATTCTGACTGATGATGATAACGGGGTGCTACTGACAGCCTAACAGGTGCTAGCAGTTTAATACTCAACTAGGTTAATAAAGACAAAATTACAGTAGCGTATTACAGATGAACCTGACCTGCTCTTGAAGCCCTGAACAGGTTAATAATTTCGTTACATTTCACTGATTCTTCTGGCCGTTTCCTCTCCTTCCTCGAGTCGAGTCCCGCGCATCTGTTGCAAGTAGGATGTTACTACAGAAAATAATCAATTTCACATGTGCCATTTCAATCAATAATTTCTGCTATTGACACGCTTTCCATCTTTTATGCAAATCGCTGCTACCATTTACATCAACATCAGCACCAGATTGCAGGTAAAACTCATAATTTGCCTTTGGTCCTTTTAAAACTCATTCCAAAAGGAGGCTAGTTATTTTTGAAGAGAATTAAGAGAGAGGAAATGCACTGACTTTGAATGAAAAACAGAGGGCAAGAAATTAGTGGTCTGTCAAATTTGACTAAAGCAGCTCGGCCTTGAATGTCGAGAGAGACAGCTGTCAGTTAAAAAAAAACCTCTCCACCTCTAATGACAGGCGTTCTAGACACTTCCATTTAGTGCTATACCGCAGACAGGTTAAAAGAGGTTGCTGATTGCATGGTTATATCCAGAGGACTGTCCTCACATCAGGATATAGCTCAGTGCCATTTACAATACAGATCTGACCATCACTCCTGATGGACATCCGTGCTGACAACTGGATTATAAGACCGAGAGTCAGCCTCTGATAGCTTTAGACTGTCAGCTGTTGCTATGGTGGTTCAGCAACTGATTCTAGGGAGAATGTTAGTAAATTCTTGTTCCAAATCTGTAATAATTTATTTCTTCTTCTGAACACAAAAGAAGATATTTTGAAGAATGTGGTTATATAAATGCTTTCTGGTGCCCATTGACTTCCTTAGCATTTCCCCCCATGCTATGGTAGTAATTAGGGACCAAAAACTGTTTGGCTACCAACATTCTTCAAAATATCTTCTCTAGTGCTCGAGAGAAGAAAGAAAATCATATATGTTTGGAACAATTAATTGTAAATAATGGAGTAAATAATGACAGAATTTTTATTTTAAAGTGCCCCTATTATGCCTTTTATAATATTACCTTTCATGCAGTGTGTCATGTAGCTGTATGTGAACATACACTTTCTGCAAATTGTGAAGCCGACAGTGCACGATAAATAAAGTTATTGTCTATAAAATAAAAATAAAAAAAAGTCGGTTCGCAATCGCCTAAACGAGTCGTCAGGAATTTGAATCTTATTCTGTTACGGCTGTACATCACGAAGTAACACATTTGCATAATGTCCGCCCATGGGCTGTCATTCACGCTGTACGCGGCAGACCAATCACAAAGGACTGCGCCATCTGACCAATCACAGCAGTGAAAGGCGGGGTTTAGAGAGACTGATTCTTCGAACTGCTTCGCAGGAGTCGTTTAGGAATAATTAAAAAATGAGGTATAATTAAAGAGAAAACGAGTGTTTTTTTTTTACATTGGATTGCATGTAAACCTGTTTTAGGCCACTCATAAAACAATATTAGCAACCTTAAAAATGCCATGATATGGGCACTTTAAGGTGGATTATGCCTTTACAGTAGATAAAGTAGTAATGCAACTTTTTACATCAGCACTAAAAAATCACAAGACATTAAATAAGGCTAAAGTTGTATTGAGTGTGAAAGCATACTTGACCCGTTTATCTGGCGCCTGAGCACATTTAAAGAGACAGTGAAGAATAGAGCAACTGAAGAGGGTGAGAAAATCACACTCTCAGTCAGTCTGAGACTTGGGAATGTGAACTCCACCAACAGCTGCTGTCAGAGAGAAGATTATCACCTGATCTCCATACTGTCCCTCAGAGCAGCGTATCAGCACCCAGAACCCCCTCACAGTAGCACACCGTCTCGTATTCATATTTGGTTAAAACAGCTAAATGCTGACACAGTTCATCTAAAAAAGTTCTTAATTAAGAGAATTAAATGCTAAAAAGCATTATTTAATTTTGAACAATAGTATAGAGTGATACACAAATGCAATTATTTTTCTTGTTTATATAATGACAGAATGAGAGGAGAAAAATACTAACAATTTGTATATGGCGATCAATAAAGAGAAAAACCACCTAGACACTACAAAGTCAAAACATAAATGGATTCAATAAGCTAACAACAAGCACAGGATGAGGTCTACAAATCAAGGTCATGCCCCAAAATTCTATCATTCCACCAAAAAGCATAAATCGGCTTTTGCTTGGACTATTTATGACCCTTTTCTTGGCCAGAAAAAGAGAGAGAGAGAGAGAGAGAGAGAGAGAGAGAGAGAGAGAGAGAGAGAGAGATTAGGTTATTCAGATGACCTTACACATTAAACAAAATTGTGTAAAAGTACTCATCCTTAAATGTGCAGCAAAATGACAAAAACTATGAAAAATCAACTCATTATAAAAATCAGACAACAAAGGAAAACACATGGGTCTGTAGTTTTGAACATCCAAATGAGCCCAACACAATAACACTCAATATTACAAATTTAGGGAAGAATTACCTGTTTTGCCAAACAATGGCAGTCAGGAAAACTGCTGGGGAAACCTGTTTGAAAACAGTGATTATTATTCTGTTTGGTGATGATACACACCTTTAAGATGAAAAAACTTCAGACATCTAAACACCAGAAAAAACAGAGTCAGAGTGAGTGTTTGATAGCAAGGATTTATACGTATTAATGTTTTTTTTAAGTTGAAAATAAAACATTATTAGATTGTTTTAAAATAAAACACCATTTCAGTTTTACGTTGTATTTAATATGTTACTTGCTGTCTTGTAATTATGTGTGAAATTTACCAGCAGTTCCTACAACTCTTTAAAGTGTATAGGCAGCCTTATTTATACCCTGTATATCGTGACTTTAAAACCTTTGAATGGTAAAAAGCAGACTGTGATCTGATCCAGGGGAATGACCCATGCATACTTGCCGGCGCCGTGACCAGAGCACAGCAGAAAATGAGCTGAGATGTCATCAGCGCAGTGAGGTGTCATATGAAAGTTATTAATGATTACAGAGACATTACTGAATGAGATCATCTCAGACACTGAGCCAACATGTTCGCTAAATACCATCAGCCAGAGACAGAACATTATCCTTAAATACACACCCACATGGCACAATAAATACTGTACATGTTCGATCCACAAAGTAAGACCATAAAGGCCCAAAGCTCGTCCTGAAATATCAGGCTGCCACGTTTGGTTGAAGTTATGAAGGTGAACAGAGACTACAAACATTCCCTTTGCTATTAAAGGAGCGAGATGCTACTGTAGATCCATCAATCCATCCCTCCTGTAGTGGTGGGATTGAGATGCAATGACAGATGTCTGTCTGGCATACAAGAGGAAGGGGGTGTCATTTGGGTCACCACGGACAGAGTTTAACAAGTTTATGGAGTGCCGCAGGGGTCTGTCCTGGGACACGCCTAGGTTCATGCACCTCGGACTCCACTATGTCTGAAGACTAGAACGAAATCCTCATCATAATACTGATCACTGAGATTGTCATGGGTATAATCTATGTCACTATATTTGTCACAATCCCACTTATTATGTACAGACAGTCATGCATACAAATATCATGATGTCCTATTGCATCAGTTACACAAATTTGAACTGGTTTGAAAACCCAAAGAAATTCTAATTTGACTTTTTATTTTGTGGTTTTTAGTCTATGTCTGTTAGCTTTCGTAAGTGACCTGTCTGGATGTATTTAACATATCTAACATAGCCAATATGATATTGGGAGAAGGGACAGGCTCATTCTGGAGATTACTGAATGAAACAGATATTTGTTACAGCATAGGACAAATCATTCATATTTTGGTCCATTTGACATACGTATTTCAATTTTAAATGCATGTATGAAACTATTTTTAGGAGCAAATTAGCACATAGAGCACCCCAAAGCAAAACAAAAAGGTCTAAAAGCACCAACAATCTAATCTCTTCAAAAGTGGACAATAAAACTGTAAAGTCACTGCCGAGTTCGGCCTGAAACGTGTACTCCTGTTAACATTATGTAACCCAATTTACAGGCATGGTTCACCCAAAATGAAAATTCGCTGAACATGTACTTACTCTCAAGTTATCCAAGATGTGGACGAGTTTGTGTTTTCACTGGAACAGATTTGCAGAAATCACTTTATCACCAATGGATGCTCTGCAGTGAATGGGTGCCATCAGAATGGAGTTCAAACAGCTGATAAAAACATCACAATTCATGCGGTCAGTGGATTCTGATGTGAGAAGACAACGGGATGTAATTTTTCACTGGAGGAAGCGTTATTATATATTCACTGCAGAGGATCTACTGGTCAGCAAGTGATGCAATGCTATATTTCAAATCTGTTCCGATGAAGAAAATCTCATCTACATCTTGGATAATCTGAGGGCTAGTCAATTTAAAGCAATTTTCCTTTTTAAGCGAACTATTCCTTTAAATAAGAAAAATAAGTCACCTACTTTGTGATAGCAAGATATTTTCCACATACATTAGTATTAGTAAGCTTATGGCCATACCTTTCATCTTAAGACACAATATTGCAATGATAATAAAACTTGAGTCTAAAGTCTTTGTGTAAATCTTACCCAGCACAGACTGTTGATCACCTTCGACTAGTTTCAGCATCATCTGCATATTGCACACAAAAACGGCAAAACCTCTCTCAAAAATATCAACTCCAATCAGCTGGCTTTGAACAGTTTCTGGAAGTCAGGGTGCACAAGATTTGAATTCATTAAAAAATAAAAATCAGTGAGCACTATTCCTATAAGAACTAAAGATATTTTAATAGCACCTCTGGCTCAAACCGTATAAGAACAAACTGTATTCAGAGTTTTACATCAGCAAATCACTTATTTCTGCTGTAATTAAACAACTTTGAAGTTCTGATAGTGTTGCTGAGTTCTGAAACAGCTTTGGTGGCTAATACCAGTTTTAGCATGTTTAGACGATGCATAATATTAGTAGGGTGAAAAATGCAAAATAATCAGCAGTCTTTAGGGTAAAATAAACCTTAAATTGAAAAATATACACGAGGACAGTTTGATCTGACAGGTAACAGACAATACTTTATTTCTCAGATAAACCTGGTAACAAAACAACACAGTTAAAACAAAAATACACCACAGAGAATTTATTCTTGATTTTAGTTTTCATTTTGCTTTGTTGACAACAAAGAACCTGAACAAATGGAGATGAGAATTAGCAGGGTTGAAAATAACATTCAAAATTTCAAAAAACTTCAAATCGGACACCTATGCTTGAAAACCACTCGCTCACTCACTCGGTGTGCTGCAGTCTGAGGACTACTTTACAACTACAAATTACAATATCTGACAAGACTCGCCTTTCCCAGAGTTCAAAGCGCCATAGTCCAGGGTTCCATCCTCGCTCACAGCAACACATGCAAATCCAAGAAACAGATAAAGCACACCAAGATGAAACAGAAGAATAAAGACACGTTTCTTAAAATAAACGCAAATGCACACACGTCGTTAAAGAGTTTTACACCTCACATCATGAATCACTAGAAGTAGTAAATGTAAGATGTCTGAAGGTTTTCTAATGACTAGAGCATGTTAAAGAGGAATCCTTGGCAAAACTACAATAAATTATTTTCTCGTTAGATTTTGAAATTATGCTGGTTTTGCATCTAATGCTTGCCATTTCGTTTTCTTTCGATTAAGCTTTCTTACCACTTGCTGCAGATCTAGAAGGCTCTGTACCAGGTGGTGCATAGCAAAATGTTCTGCATTTCCATTAAAATACTGTTTGCAAAATATAAAGTCATGCATTTTGATCTACAGCACAATTGCGATATTCAAAAAATAAAACTAGAAAAGATGATCAACGGGTTTCCTACAAAGAGATGCATTTTTTTCATTATTAAAACAGTGCATACAGTTCCAATTATCTTCTGATGGCATTGCAGAAGCCTTAGGGTAAAAGCTGAGATGGCATTTTTAGGAAAAGATTTTAACTTCATTACACCACAGCACATAATTACTGTATGACTCCATAACCAATGGATAATGGTGTTGAGCCATTCTAGATGTAATGAAATCTAACATGTTTGGGTCATATTTCACCCTAAAATCAAAAGAGGATTTTCTTTTTAAATACATAAAGGTGAAGCTTGTACTGTAGATCATTGAGATTTCTTTGCATTGTGAAATTGTGTACAATTAAGAAAATTCCCATTAATGCAATAATAAATACAACTTTTAGATAAACTTCTGTAGCATAGTAATAAGAATCAAATGAAAATCAGCACTGAGAATAATAACTAATAAAACAAATGCATTAGAGATTAGCATGAAATGTGTGTAATCGTTATGAAAACAAATATCTTAATATTCACAAAAGGCTTAAAACAGGCTTGTGCAAAATATACTTTATACTCTTTTCTTTTCATTTAGGGTGAAAATAGTTTTATTGTGAATATTTATTTTTAAATGCATTAATGCAAATGAAAGTGTAAATGGTTGGACCAATTATTTGGACCAAGTATTCTAGGCATGATAAAAGCAAGTTTATTGTAGTTTTGCCTGTAATTTCCATTAAAGAGTGCAGCCCTGGTACAGTCCTCTAAGACTGAAAGAGAAAGACAAGCACTATTCTTACACTAAACCCATTCGCCCCAAGCCTACCCCCTAATCCAAGACCGTGTTTCATTGATTTGAATGGTTCATTCGTTTAATTTTTTGCATTTCAGAGATTGGTTAGAAATACCCAGCGGTTGTGGGAGTTGGGTAGGAGTTCTGTAGTTGTGCTGCGGTCAGACCTTCGTAATGGTGCACTGACCGTCGGGGCACCCAGAACGATCACCGCTATGCGCCGGGCCACCACCAGGGGGCGGCCTGTCCAACTGATGCAGTCTATGCCTACCCTGGGAGCCTTCTGTGTGCTCGTCTTCACCTTCGTCCCCGGCTTGCTCATCTTCATCCTCGCTCGTGCAAGACTCGGATTCGTACCCAGAAGCATCTGGAGCATCTTCATTGTCGGTGTCTTCCTCTTCCGTTTCTTGCTCGGCGGGGTTCATATTGAGTTGGGAGAGAGCCTGTACAAGCTGAATATCGCCGGAGGAAGCAGGGCTGGTCAGGTGACCGCCCAAGACAGTTGGCGGCCTTATGGGAGCAGAAGCAAAGACGCCTTGAGGACGTCCTCCGCTGACTCCAGTGTCTGCTCCATCCGCCGAACTCTCTCGCTCCGCTGTGGCACCATCTACCGTTCCGTTTAAATCCACAACTGCAGGCGCTGCAACGGGAACGGTTCCTGATCCCGATGCGGTACTGGGATCTGGATCGAGTCTTAATCCGGCCACACCTTTCTTAGGGATGTCCACCACATCCCTCTTCATCCTCCTTCTGCGGCCATGTTCGTTCCTCCTGTACTGCACCATGTTCTCCAAGTCGGCCACGTACAGGAAGCCAGCGATCAGCATCTCTGCAGTCTTCTTGCCCTTGTTGAACGCGTCCTCTAGCTCTCGGCTTGTCCGCTCGTCATACTGCCACCATCCGTTACGCCCCTCGTAGTACCAGGCGTGGCCACCTGTCCCCGTCCCGCGTCCACCCGTCGCCGAAGCCTTCAGCTCCTCGGGCGAGAGCAAAGTGGGACGCTCCAGGAAGTCCTCAGGCACTTCCCCTCTACACAGGGCGCACCGTTTGCTGTGCCAGGAAGCTCCTTTCACGCACAAGAAGCAGAAAATATGGTGGCATGGCAGGCGTACGGGATGGACGCAGCTCTGCAGGCAGATTGCACACTCCGGAATGGGCAGCGAAGGGGACGGACTTGCCTCCGTCACAGACTCCCCACTCACCTTCTTGCCTGAAGTCAGGGAGTCCACGGAAAGATTAACCTCGCCGCAACTAGCCATGCTGTGAAGAAAATAAAAATAGTATGATTTCACAAGAAAAGATGCTTTGTAAAAACAAGTTTGGAGAAATGTGCTGCCTACACAAGCTAACGTCAGCAGTAAGCAATGTAACAAACGGAGCACTGTTTACCAAACTATGTTGCCCAAGTCGACAAAAGTCACAAGTAAACAGCGCTAGCTTGAGTTCTTTGTTCATTGTTGCTGTTTGATTAAAGCTCTAGCATATCCAGTCTCTCATCTGATAAGTATTACTCCCCTTTTACAAGAAAGAGTGCCATTCATGTATTATCTGTCAATATAAAACCAAAGTCTTGTGCAACACATAAAATAAAGAGAGCTGTTAATATGTGAAAGCACATTCATTGAAACCAGAAGCATAACGAATGAGAGGAAGAACTATACTATGTTTTTTTATTGACAAGATTTCTTAATTTACACTCAAATCTGTGTTAACCATTACAGATTTATACAATAGACTCTACAACATAACTGTCTGGCTTGATAGGACAACCTGCGCTCATAATGGCAACCGTCCCAAATCAGATGCAGAAATTATCTAAATATATCATGATGACCCAAATCCTTTACAACCAAACCATTTATGGGCCATTTTATGATGCACAGAATGGTACAGAATATCAGACATTACTTTTATGATAGGTTAGGCATGAAACACACTGTTATAATAAATAACAAATAACAGTAATAAAGTATATATTGTTTTGAAAACATTTAAATGAATACCAGCTATAATGAATCAGTTTTATTTGTTAAAGGTTAAATTAAAACGACTGACTGGATGGAACCATCAAATTTACAATAATAGTTCTTAAAGAATACAATTCAAGATGAAAATTGAATGATTTACGTTTAAAACTCATAAAGTTAAATCAATAAAATGCTACATCTACTACAAAAAATTATATAGACTGAAAAATTAGGAATAATGTTTGTAAAATAATTTTAAAAATAACATAAGAATAATATTCAACTGTTTAAATAAATATTAGCCATAAAGAATCAGTGATATGTACATATTTATCAAATGTTACACTAAAATATTTTAAATGGTTTAGACAAACAGAATAATTAAATATAAAACAATAAAATTAATTATAATGTTACATCAACAACAGCTAAAAAGAAAGAAAATTAATTAATTTTAATAAAACAATATTAATATATACATATATATTCTCACGATGAATATAGCAACATTTGGATTAAACAAACTGCGTTACACTGAGCGACGTACTGACACAATATTTGATATTGCATTACAGGCCCAAATCCCTCAACAACTCAAACAAGAATGACAGAAATCTACCCATTTACACCTGTAGGCATCATATTAATAAACGATCTAACAACACGCACTGAATGAACGAGGATTATGAGGCTTTGTGTGTGCTGATGCTGAGATCAGACCATCGAAAGATCAGATTGAGGCCTGTAGACAGGACAACACCCCGGACCAAAACACGGCAGAAACAGCCTCATTTCACATTCAAATACAGCCTTTAAACGGTTTCAAATGATCCATTTATAAACTACAAACATGTACAATCACATATTTTCCATCATCAGTTGGGTTACTTGAATACATATTCATATATTTGGTGATCTTGCTGCGTCTTGTCTGAATGTCTTTCAGTTCACTCACCTGATAAAATAGCCGAAATGTCGCCTCTTTCTTTCAGCGCCGATCAGATTTGGCTCATCTAACGTTACTAGTCACCGGATGATCACTCATTGTTCGTTTATTGACTAAAATAGATCGGTAACGTTCAAATTCGCCCGACACAGATGAACACAATGTTTGTACGGCTCCTCTGTTGATAACAAGACCGCTGATGTGTGTTCGTGCGCATCCACTCTGCGCAGAACTTGCGCAGAACCTTAAAAAAACAATACGAGTCTCTCATTAAATACTGAGCGTTCAGCGTTGAGGTTGCTCAGAAACACTATCTAAATGTCAACGTTAACGGATCCACATCATCTTGAGACCAGCATAAAAGGTTTTGTTGTCTAAGTGTTTTCACATCATTATAGTGTTCAGTGCTTAAGAAAAAAACAAGTAGCCTATTAAAAAATAATCAAACAAAAGCATGATTCAACTCAAACAAGAGTCAGAAATAGGTCTATTTAAACATTTATTAATTATTTTAAATATTTTACAACAACATACACTTAATATATTCATTTTATGAATCTTTGTACTAGCCTACGTGGTTACTAGATTTAATTACTGATAGATTAAATTACGTTATTTGAAGATGGCACTTCCATGCTTTTTGGTATATTTCACATTATGAAATATACATGGGTATATAATCACTCACATTTGTTTAGTTATATCGTTTTTAGATTACATTTTTAAAGTTCCATTAATGTTTTTATTTTAATTGATATTGGTTTAGTTACAGAATTTAGTTGTGAAAGGATGATTCGTACCATTTGTAACATCAACTAGTTTCGACTGTAACATTATGCTGAGACTAATAATGACCATATGCGTCCATTTTGTGTTATGCTATATTTTCAAGACAGTGTCACTAGAGGGCACAATTGTGTTAGAAAAAAAGGAGGGAACCAGCTGCTTGTCCCTTGGGGATCTGCAGCAAAGCTGTCTACATAACCAACTAATTCAACTAGAAAAGGAATCTATTTTTATGTGTTGCAAGTAGGTTAAGAGCACATCAGTTGTAGTTGTAAGCAGAATCAGAAGTTATCTATTACTCTGCTATTGAAAACTCAACACCTGGCACCGAGGATTGGATTAAAATGTTGGCATCTTTCCTGTTCTGCCCACTGAACTGCATTAATCTCAATTACAGGAGGCAGTACAGTAATGCACAGATCCGTGCCTATCCTAAAACGTGATATTCACGCTGCACGCCTGCAGGATTTTGCTTAAGTAACCGCATGCACACTGCAGTCCATCTGTAGCCATGTTCTCTCTGTTTTACACTAACATCTCGTGTCGCTGGATGTTCTTTGTCACATCTGCGCTCAAGGGAATGCTGTTTCACAGCAGATCAAATAACTCTTCTCGGATTCTTGGGGGAAATGGTCTTGGTGTCGTGATGCAGAGATAATCACTTGATGCGTGCAATCGTGTGTAATACACAGCATTAAATGAGGGAATCTCCTAAATTAGAACGGAAAAGAACGCTTTATTCCCCGTGGCTTTGTTACGCTAGGATGGCTGTGTTGTAATGACAGTCTTCTTCAGTGTGTGTGTGTGTGTGTGTGTGTGTGTGTGTGTGTGTGTGTGTGTGTGTGCGTGTGTGTGTGTGTGCATGAAATCAATGTGTGCTCATTTTCCACAGCTGTTTAGTACGACGGCACACAAACCCTCTCAGTGTGAATGAGATCTTTCACACGAGACCTCACTTCTTCCTCGGAGGAGGAGGAGGAGGAGGAGGAGGGGGGGTTCTTTCTCATGGTCCATCGGTCTCCATTACACCCCTCGGCTCGCCAAACTTTCCTCTAATTCTTACTTGTTCATTCATTGGCACTTCTGGAGTATTTCAGCTTCGGCTCCCAGGCCCTCGAGGATGGTGGTAGTTTATGAACCATCATCTAAAGCACAGGAACTCTCTGGAACGTTTCCCCGGGGGTCTCGTTCCTTTCCCTTCTAACACGGTTTCCTCTTCGCGAGGATGAACCGCGCTGCTCGCGTGTCCTCCTTTTTCGCGTTTTCCTTTGAGCCGTGGCTTATTGTCAGCAGTTTTTCAACGCTCCTGTCACTGGAAGCCACCTGGTAACAATAAGACACCATCAGCGGCAGAGGAGAGGAGGCAGCTAAACTGGGGCGTTGTAATGAACGCACACACAGACTCGCTGGTATGAAAGTATATGCCACGCATTTATCTTCTCCAGTTATTGGGGCTGCGCGCGAGGCAAATATTCTCCCAGTCATTGTTATTTTATGTATACGGTAAAATTAGAAATAAACAGATTGGAGCTGGATCCCTGCTGAAATTTCACTCGCAGGGAAATGAGCTGACAGCAATGTATTGTGGGTCATGTGGGAACCCATTTACGAACCCGGGTCACAGTTCACACGGCACACATTCATCATTATGTGTATATAGGGATTACAAGTAGATTATTAGGCGATACTGGAAACTTTTCCGCATAAAGTTCTTGATATATTGTGCTGAAACTCCCAAGCAATATCCTCTGACAGACTATAAACTTCAGAGCAATTAAAAGGCAATTACTCTTCAATTTGGGCTAAACAGAAAAAGAGCAACATCAAGAAAATGAAAGCAAAATATTAAACATTTATGGCCCTATAAAATCTCCAAATAGAACAAACTTTCTCGTGTTTAAATTAAGATACTGTTGAGAAACATTCAATGAGCATTGCGGGCGGGTAAACTGTGGAACAATAATGATAATTAGGATGTGATTTTATGTTAAGGTGGTACAGCCTGTGTAAATCTGCGTGTTAATAACAGAATTTAAACTTCAAGGCTATGGAACCTCAACAAAACAGAGCAGCATTAAGCTCAAGATTATGCATGTGAAACATTAAACATTTATGCTGCATTACATCTGTAAACAGACCCCCCCCCCCTTTTTTGAGTTATAGAAAGTTTTTTCTTGTGTTTAAATTACTGCTGAACATTATTAAGTGGTACAGGCAGGTCATTTGTGGAACAGTAATTATAATAAGAATGTGATTTTATGTTGCTGTGGTATATAACATATCCTAAATTGTGTGTGTTTGTAAATCTAAGCATTTCAAAGACTTAACATTTCAAGGCAGTAAAACATTTAAGAAAAAAGATCAAGATTAAGACGATTGATTATCGATTTGTATCAATTTCTGTTCTTCTTCTGGTTTTTCCGTTAAAAACACTGTTGCATGCAGGTCATTTGTTGATGGAGTAAGTGCTTTACAGTAGCTACCCTCACCACATTTGTGGGTGGTTGCCAGGGCATTGTTATGCAGTTGCTAAGGTGTTTGGGGTGGTTGCTTAGCGGGCCAAGTCCACCCTTCTACATTATTCAGGTATCTAGTGTGGAATTGTTTTTATCATCCAGCAGGTCAAAGTTGGTGAAAGCAGGAATTACCTTATGATTTATGTGGAAATTTAGTTTTGTAGCCTATTTAAAAGGTTTTTTTTCTGATGCCACATGTCCAATGTTGTAATCGTAGATATGATTTAGTGTATTATTTTCGTGTCTTGTGTTACTTTGATACCGTTAGTGGTTTATTCTTTGCCATTCTTACCTCAGTTGCTGGGAGCCAGAATCTGTTTTCGCAGTTATCAGAACATTTTACTGTAACCATCAGAATAATAGCTAAAATATTTCGACATATATGACCATTGTATAATTTGATCACAATATTCCCACGGAATACCTAGTTCTGGTTTTGTCAATCTGCGCATTCACTGAACAAAAATCTAAACAATCGACGTGCATCCATCAAGTCTCCGCGCAAATGCTAGATTACGTAAAGAACGTGGAATACGTCAGAAGTTTGAATAGCTATTTGGCGCCATCTAACGGTTATCCTCTGACTAGAATAATGGCCTGTGGACTCAAGTATTACTTTTTGACACGGCACATACATTTTGATTTATATGAAAACGAAACATCACTGATGTTTCGGAGATGTATGGGGAGCTGGATAAAAAGAAAATAAATTTAGTTAAATCAAAAATTTTATTAATAATTGTATAAAATGTAGGATATTTTGTAGCTAATATACGTTCTGTAAACCTATATTTTATATACATGAATTCAAATGGCAAGTAGCCGTGTAATAAGCAGAATAATGTATGGTCAGGCGACCAGTTTTGCAAACGTATTTATTTATTTAGCCATTTTGAACGACTGAAAATAGTACACTTAATACATTTTAAGTAGCCTATAGTATACAGTCAACAATATCTCTCACGTAATGTTTTTGACATCTCTATATATTTTAACTATCAAGTTCTGCGTTTTGGAAATGCCTATATACTCTCAGAAATTGTAAGAAAACAACTTTTATTTGAATTTTATTTGAAGTGTGCGCGCGCAGGTCTCATCGCTGTATAGTGATGCGTGAGAAAGAGAGAGAGAGAGAGCGCGCGCGAGAGCGAGAGAGAGCAGTGCGCGCTCCTCGATGTGCGTGCGTCTGTCTCTCAGACCTTCACCAACACAAGACACAAGACTCTCCAGCTGTCATTTAAAATCAGCCTCCTTTAGGTAAGATCTGGTGTGTGTTTTTTTTTATAAGCGGCAGGTTGCATGTAATAGGCTACAAGCATATTATCTGCATAATCAAACTTATTAAAGCGGAAACATGCGCTGAAATGTCTGGATATCTACAGGCACTTATGGTGCGTCCATACACATGTGCTGAGGAAAAGGACAGTTGCTCGCTGATGTGTGCAGGTTGGACACGTTTCATGTGGATACATTTGGGAAATACATATTTTCTTTTCGCTTCGGCTGAATCTCTGGTAGATGGAGCCGAGCCGCGCGCACTGGTGACCGGTGACCGGTTACCGGAGCGCACGGACTCGCAGCGCACTGTAGGCTGCTCAGTTACTAATTAGTCGCTCCAGTCATATTCAGTATCTTCAGGTCAGTTTTTACAGATTGACTCCTGTTAGAAGGACCTGAGGTTAACTGTCTTGATAAAAGACACATGGTCGTAGTTCATGATTCATGAAGCGGTTCAGGAACAATAGTGGATAGTTAGTTCATCAAGGCTTATGGGGTTTGAACCTACGACCTCACCAGCTGCTCTGATTGTCTCCGTTATTGTAGTGAGCATCTCTGTGTGCGTGCATGTTATGCTAGAGGAGACACCGGGGCAAGTTGTCACATCTTTGATACTCAAATTCTCTCACATAAAGTCTAGATAGATATTGAACTTAAAAAAGAACAAGAGCATTTTAGACGTGAATGTCGGGCAGGGTGTAGTGTCCTATTATTATAATAGTCTATATTAAATAATGTTTATAGTTGGTCAACAAGCAATTATGAAACTGAGCATGAACCTGCTTAAATGAAAAACACTGAACCATTGTCTTGGATAATGAATTGTGTATGAAACAGATGTGAGTTTACTCTGACCTTACTCCTTGGAGGAAAAAATATGACTCTAATTTAAGAAAAACATTCAAAATCGCTGTTTGTGGGAAACAAGCATTTATGTAATTAGACTCAAAGTCTTAATAAATATAGAACTTCATCACGTGATACATTTCTGAAGATATCCTCACAAAAGTCTTAAAGCTGATTTGTTAGGGCTTTTAAGAAGATTCATAAATCGACCACGTAATGTATGAAATCCAAAATGTAGATTAGGATGTGGTAATTATAAACTGTTTGATGTAAGAACAATTGAAGAATATGGGAGGTCATCAGAAGTCTAGGGCTCTTTTCCAAAACCTAGCGAGCTGCATACGTGGGCCGCATCACAAGAACCTTCCAGACATGAAGTCTGTTCCAAAAGATATACCCTCTTTGAGCATTCTTTAAGCCAACATTGCATGCATCCCATAATGCATTGAGGGTTAAAAACTAAGATGAGGGAACTTATGAGCTTTGTTTTACATTTATATATAATATATATTATATATACTATATTTCATATAATATATATATATATTATATATGTAATTGTAAGCAATGTAAATATATTTACATTTCATTTATCCTCAACTGTAGTTGAATTTTATTTATTAATTTCAGTACTGAGAAGTATTGATAAAAAAGTCATAATTTACATGCTGCCTATATAGAACATTCCAAAACAGACACTAATGATGTTCCATTTTATGCAGGATGCATAGCAGACAGCAAGGTAACTCACTGGGTTTTAAAAAGGAGCCTTCATGTAAATCCTTAAAAAAAATAGCAGTACCATAGTAAAGTTATGGGCTGCACAAAGTAACGCTATGGGCTGCTAAAGGCAATTTTTCAGATAAGAAATTCTGATTGCAATTTAAAATGAGATTTGAAAAAAAAACTATCAAGGTTTGCTGTGCTTAGGACTGAACAAGTTGGCCCAAATGGTATGATTCTATCAATATGGCTATGAAATATTATGATTAATTAGGGGAAGTCATGGCCTAATGGTTAGAGAGTCGGACTCATAACCCAAAGATTGTGAGTTTGAATCTCGGTGTTGTGTCTTTTCTCTTTTTAACAGACCACACTCTATCCAGTGTATCACTCTTAACTTCACTTTATTCTTCTTCATCGCATTACTTAACACACTTTACCACTAGAGCCCCTAGTGGTACAGTTTCACATTACATGTATTATAGTAAGCAATTACTGTGAATTGAACATCAAATATTGTATACTTCTCAACACAACACTCGGGTCGGCAGGGATTGTAGGTGGGGGGAGTGAATGTACAGTGCTCTCTCCTCCTTCAATACCACGACGCGTTGCCCTTGAGCAAAGCAAGGTGTGTGTTCACAGTGTGTGTGTGTTCACTGCTGTGTGTGTGCACTTTGGATGGTTAAATGCAGAGAACAAATTCCGAGTATGGGTCACCATACTTGGTCGTATGTCACTTTCACTTTCGTCACTTAATAATAATTATTATTAAATAATTAATAGTAATTAATATTGAGAATTTTTTTAAAAAACACACAATTATTAATAATAAATAGTAAATAGTTAGTTAGTAAATCAATTGATAGCAATTATTATTACATCAAATATAATATTCTGAAATAAAAAAACATTACCTGTGTAATATTTCACTGAAATAATAAATATTTAAGAACAATTATGTAATAATTGTATTTTACATTACAACTGTAAAATTGTAAAACCAATATTTATTTTTCAAGCCATCTGTCATTTACCACAGTACTGTATGATTACCATGCTCGTATACCATGCTATTATATGAAGGTACTTTGGTGATATTTGTGCATGTGAGAAGACTCTGGTATGGCTTACTGTACGTGTTCCAGGAAAATAATGAGCTTTATGACAGCTCAAACCTGGAAAACTGGCACTTATAAGGAAGCGTTTTGGCTTCTCCCTGATTTCTAGTCTTTAGTTTGTCTTTCTTAATGGATTCCATGCATCAGTGTGAGCATTAAAGAAAGATTACTGCAACAACTCACTGTAATTACTTGCCCGGTCAGGGTGTGTGTATACGTGTGTGTGTGTGTGTGTGTGTGTGTGTGTGTGTGTGTGTGTGTGTGTGTGTGTGTGTGTGTGTGTGTGTGTGTGTGTGTGTGTGTGTGTGTGTGTGTGTGTGTGTGTGTGTGTGTGTGTGTGTGTGTGTGTGTGTGTGTGTGTGCTCCAGCTTGTTCATTAAAGAACAAATTTGTTCAACAAATGTTCTGCAAATGATCAGTCCCAGTCTGCCTGTTCTGGGTGGAGACTGGCATTCAGCTCCGTTTGCAGGCAGAAGCACAGATCTGCGTGAGATACTGAAGCGAGTCTGGTTTCCAGTGCCATTTAAGGCTTTAACATTCTCTGAATCTCGCACATGCAATATGTGTGCGTCTCCTGTCGTCTGCCTGTGCGAATCTGACAAGCTCGCGGGTTATTCTTACTGGCGGCTGTGTTTGAGTCCAGTGAAGTGAGACTGGAACAGCGATTTGCCATTTGAGATGCAGTGACCATTCATCATTACCCATCTGAGCCTGTATGAATCACAAATATTCATAAACCTCTCACTCTTTCTAACATGCACTCTATCTAACATTTGGCCACTTTCATAGCTGGCTTATTTAATATTTAATATTTGTATTTAATATTATATTATTTTCCATTTTATGATACATTTTTGAATATATTTAACTTTTATTTTTGATACATTAATATTTACATTTTTTTAACTCTATTGATGCGTCATTTTTAAAATCACAAAATAAAAATATCTACAGTTTAGTTTTGCTTCAAAACAAATAATTTTTCTGCTATTGTTTAAACAGGTTTGATCATTTAGACAGGGAAATCAAACTACACATTCAATAGTTTTATTTTTTTCATATTTCATATTTTTTATTTAATATTATATTATTATGTATTTTTAATATAATTTTGTTTAATTTATAACTCTATTGATGCATTCATTTTTTTATTACAAAATAAAAAAAAAAATCTTACTGTTTAGTTACGCTTCGAAACAAGAATATAATATTTTTATACTATTGTTTAAACAGGTTTTATAATTTCATCAGGGAAATCAACCTACTGTACAAATTGCTCAATAATAGGATTATTTAACATTTTTCTCTTCAAAGTGATATCTTTTTAAGCATTGTGCATGTTCTTTTTGTTCTATTAAAGCTTCTTTTTAACCTTCACCACAACAGCAGTGACCCTTTAAGAACAGTTTGCCTATTACATATTAAATCAAACTCAAAAGATTTTTTAGAAGGGCTTATGCACCAGAGAAGCTGAGTATCCCAAATGAACAGAGCTCTAATATCTACTCTCCATAATAATGCTGAGTTTGTTTTTGATCATTTGGTCTACAGACAGGATGATATGCATACTAACTGTCAGGGAAAAGTGCTGTTTCGAGGTAGCACTAAGTGATTTACTTTTCACTTTGTTAGTTAAGCATTTCCACTTTCGCCATTTGAAAGTTTAAAATCATGCATTAAACATCAGAGACGTTTTTAAGCAACCTCAAACAGGCTACGTTCGGCATGAGATACATTAAAACTTTCACATATTAAAGAGCGGCTCCTGTTCATATAAAGAGGTCATGTTGATTTCAAGGCATTGCTGTGGTGTTTTGAATGTTTTTTTTAATTTACTTGTTGCTATGCAATCTCTGGGGTGTTCTGGATGGTTGCTAGGTGATTGCTTGCTTGTCGAAGTCAAAAGAGTCCACCCTCAAGTCTCTGTGAAACATTCTGGACTATGGGTCCAAGGTTTTTGCATATATTTCTATATATCCATTTGTTTTTCCTTGCAAAAATGTTTTCAGATCTGTCAAGAACAAGATAAGCTAAACATTTACTCACCCTCAGGCTTATCCAAGATGTAGATGAGTTTGTTTCTTCATCAGAACAGAGTTGGAGAAATTACGTCACTTTCTCACCAATGGATCCTCTGCAGTGAATGGGTGCCATCATAACGAGAGTCCAAACAGACGATAAAAACATCACAATAATCCACAAGCAATCCACACCACTCCAGTCCATCAGTTAGTCTTGTGAAGTGAAAAGCTGCATGTTTGTAAAGAAAACCAAAATCTGTCATTAATGCATTTTTAACTACAGGCTATTGCTTCTGACTAAAATAGTCCTCTATTCATAATATTAAGGTTTCTCCAGTGAAAAAAACATCTCCAATTGAGAAATAAGGAGATACATATGCATGGATTAAGCACCGTTTTTAAGCAAAAACAGCTCCAAATATTTCTATACCAATATGTGGGGGGATTTTGATGTGAGCAGACAAAAGGGGATGGACTTTTTTCGTTATTATGGACTATAGAGTCATATTTTGGCCATAAGTGACGTTAAATTGAAATTAAAATTAAATTGCCTTGACATATTTGTTTCTTAAAACATGCAGCTTTAACTCCACAAGATGTTAATTGATGGACTGGAGTGGTCTGGGTTACTTGTCGATTGTTGAGATGTTGTGATTGAGATATTGTGATGGCACCCATTCACTGCAGAGGATCCATTGGTGAGCATGTGATGTAATGCTAACTTTCTCTCCAAATATGTTCCGATAAAGAAACAAACTCTTGGTTGGTTTGAAGGTGTGTACATTTTCAGCAATTTTTTTTTTTTTTTTTTTTTTTTACTATTTTACTATTGTTTTTTACTATTGTTCTTTTTTAATGCATTGCATGACATTATTCTGCAAATGTATTCTGGTTGTATAATGCACATTTTGGCAAACGTAGGAGGTCATCTGGGAATGCAGTGCATTTATGCTGTTTGCATACGGCAAAATTATATACTGCAGGAATAGTAAGAGCAGCATGGTGCTCTTCCAAATATAACCAGAGCCAAAGTGAGTTTAATGGGTTGGGGAAAGGAGTTTTGGCCTCAGAGAAACTGAAGTGTATCAGAAGGGGCATGCGATGAGATGAGAAGGAGGGATACATTTGGAAAGGAAAGTTTGCCGTTAATATTGATGAGCAAGTGTTAATGTGATCCTAAAAGCAGCTCTAGCAGAGATGACATTATCCCCCCTTTTTTACCTTTGAGAAGGGCTCTGAAAATGGGTCGAGAAAAGGGAAAAGAATAGAAAACACAGATTGAGCCAAGTCAAAGTTTTATGATCAGAAGCTCAGAACACTTACTGTGCTCCCCTATGACACAGAGCAGTGGTGAATTATAGAATAAACGACAATGTGTTGTCTATTTTCATCTCTTTGGTAAACACTCCAGTTTGGATCAATAAAAGGCAGCTGTATATATTCAGAGGGCCGGCCCCGTTCCTCATTTCCATTTTAATGAATGAGGCTTAGTGAGCTATTGAGCAAGTTATAATTGTGTTGTGGTGTAGAGACCTGGAAAAGTGTATAAAAAGTGCTCTGTGTGTATATTTCAGAGTTTCAAGGGTGTGCTTTCAATTTGTTTTGGTCACACATATGAGACATCTACACCAGTGTGTGAAGGTTTGATATTAGAAAGTAGATTTACAGCAACAATGTATATTTAAAGCAAAAATGGCTTAAGCAATGCACACCTTTTCATAATGTATATTTATATATTTGTATACGGCACTATTAGCACCCTGTATGTCATTTTAGTGAATTCAATTTGTAGTTAGTCGTAGTTGTCATTTAAGTGTTGCTTTACATTACATCACTTGCTCACCAATGGATCCTCTGCAGTGAATGGGTGCCGTCAGCAGTCCAAACAGCTGATAAAACATCACAAGTAATCCACACAACTCCAGTCTGTCAATTAATGTCTTATGAAGTGGAAAGATGTGTGCTTGTAAGAAACAAATCCATCATTAAGCGTTTTTAACATCAAAGCATGTCTTTCACTTGAAGTCCTATATCCATAATATTGCTTTCTCTAGTGAAAAACCATCTCCTCCAAATCAGAAGATAAATATGCACAGATCAAGCACAGTTTACAAGCCAAAACAGTTCTTAACAAAAATGTAGGTGGATTTTGATGTGATAAGACAACAGGGGATGGACTTTTTCACTGGAGCAAGCACTATTATGGATTATTGAAAGAATCAATGGTTTAAAGTTAAAATGTCTAAATGATGGGTTTATTGACTTATTTAGAAACATAAGCAGGTTTTCACGTTATAAGACGTTAAATGATGGGCTGGAATCACATGGACTACTTGTCGATTATCGTGGTTTTATCAGCTGTTTGGACTCTCATTCTGACGGCACCCATTCACTGCCCAGTATGCATAGTTGCAAATTAACGAGAGTTAGGCGTCAATGGTAAAATATTTTTAATTTTAATTTTTTTGCTGCAAGATGATGTAGTTTCAACGCTGCCCAGCATGGACTGACGGGGTCATGGTCTTCCAAACTCTGAACCCTTGGGTCCTACCAAATGGAGTTACAAAAAACAGTGTCTCCCCGTCTGCCATTGGTCAGACAAAACAAATAGTCCCACCCCAAACTCAAACCATTGGTTAATTCAGAAGTCAGGATGCTCAGTCAGGGAGATCAATGTTTTCAACGCACCATGAAACTGCTGTGTTTACACTTTTCAGGGAAATCAAGTTATGCATTTTTAGAATGTGCATATTAAGCTAGGATAGGAAGTATTTTAACACCAATAAACTGCACACATCATTTTTAGGTCGCAATCAAAAGATATTCATGAAGGTCTGGCACACCAGAGAGGCTGTGTATATCATATGTAAAAAGAGCTGTAATATCTGCTCAGCATAATAATTCTGAGTTTGCTTTTGATCAGCTGAGCTGTGTAACTATACTGACAGTCAGCGCATTGGTAATACAGAATTGATCTGTAAAGATAATACTAAATTATTAAGTGTGTTAATAAAACTTATTTGCAAATAATGATTCACTGCACATACAATTTGTTAACCAATGTAAAAGTGAATCTATAACTTTCTAGATGAAACCGTATTTTCAGAATGTAATACTAGTAAAACATTAACAGTAAAACTAAAAAAAAATAATGTTTCTTATGCTCACTAAGTCTGCCTTTACTTTCAGAAAACAGCATCAATTTAATATCGTGAAGTATTATTACAATTCAAAATAACAGTTTTATTTAGTTTTTATTTAACTTTTATTCTTATCACTGGTGAAAACAGTTGTGCTGTTTAATATTTTTGTGGAAACCATGATGCACATTTTTTCAGGATTCACTGATAGACAGAACAAGTTATAAAGAACAGCATTTATTTGAAATATAAAATAAAATCTAAATCTTTTGCAACATTGTAAATGTCTTTACTGTCACTTTTGATCAGTTTAATCCATTCTTCCTGAATATAAGTATTTATTTTATTTAAAAATAATCTTACTGACCCAAACTTTTGAATGGCTTTATCTATTCTGAATATTTTCTAGTTTGTATTGTTTAAAACAAATAATATCTCCTTTAAGATAAGATGATAAGGATGGATGAGGGAGATGGGATGGAGGATTGACGAAGAGAAATGCCTGGTAATTATAGTTCTTAAGTCTCGTTATGTTGGTGACAGGCTCCATCATGCCTTGGAGCTCAGAAGATCAATGGCTGGGACCTGACTCTAATGCTAACGAACTTCAGATCGTTAAATGTATGGGTGCAGAACACAGGAATTAATTACACCGTTTATAGCTTCAATTTATCAGCTCAAGAAGATATTTCTGATAGTTTGAACTCCTCGAGACGCTTGGCCTGGGGGGTCCTAAGTCAGTAGATCCAATTTTGACCCATGACAAGGACCGCATTGAATTCTCGGCCCAGTCACATCTCCACAGCAGACCTTGGTGAGTGAAATTCTTGAGAGCGTGCTCCAGACAGTGCAGAAACAATTTACATATAGAGTAAATACTTACAGACTTATCGAAAAGACAATGTGCAAATACACATACATATACTCAGTTGTACTATTCTGTTATCAGCACCGTATGTACACATTCCGCAGGCGAAGGTGCAGCAGATTATACATAGGCCGGGTACGCAATGTCATGTGTGCATTGGATGGTATCCAGTGGTAGCAGATAGATTGTTGTGTTTGTACAGTGTGTGTGTGTGTAGTTTGAACTGTGTTAAAAGTGCATGGCATGTCTGTAGGGTGTATTAGTTTTTGCTGTTCATTAGCCTTATCCCTCAGTCGACTAAAAGACGTCTTCCTGATACGGGTGGCTGGAATGAAAAGTGTTGCTTCCTCTAAAGCAACACTTTAGAGGAAGAATCTTAAAGTTAATGAGGATTCTGCAGTGTTTAGGGCCTCTTGGAGTGAACAGTGGGAAATGTGATTAAAATCAGGTCTCATGTTAATCATAAAATGCTACTTCATATAAAGAATTCGCTGGCACGTAAAAAGGCCTTATAACCGGTGTAGCGCACATGAATACAAAACAACCTCTGACAGTCAGAAACAATGTTATCGGTGCAGAGAGACTGACACAATTCCCTGTTGCTCAGCGAGCATAAACTGGAAACACGCTGACAAAGAAAAACATAGTTTGTCACAAGCTTTATTCGTTTGTTCTTTGTCACTTCCGTTAAAGGCTGTTGATGAATTCCTCTCAATTACGCAAGTAAAAAATACTGTAGATACAGTAAAACTGGTTAGTGACGCATGCTTTTGTTGTAGTAAAGCTTTGATTTTGATAAATATTTAGGATTCACAGGCTAAAAATTGAATATGGTAAAATAATTAACGAAACTTAATACTGTAAAATACTTGATTTGTAGTAAGGCTGGATTGTGGTAAAATATGTGAAGCCAAAATATGGTAAAAATATAAAAGACTTAAAAAAGTCTATTTGAGATTTTTTTTAGATTAGGCCTAAAGCTGGAATGTGATATGTGGTGAAACTTGAATATGGTAAAATATTCATATTTGGTAAAGCTGGAATATGGTAAAATACCTCATGTGGTAAAGCCTGAATATGATGTAGTGAAGCTGAAATTTGGTGAAATACTTGAGATGTGGTGAAGTGGAAGTATGGTAAAATACTTGATGTTTTAAAGCCAAATATAGCACTTAGGATGTAGTAAATCTGGAATATGGTAAAATAGTCCATATGTGGCAAAGCTTGATTACGGTAAAGTACTTCCTATGTGGTAAAGCTGGGATATGGTAAAATTATTCAGATATGATAAAGCTGGAATATAGTAAAATACTTAAGATGTAAAGCTGGAATATGGTCAAATACATCAGACGTGGCTAAACTGGAATATGGTCAAATAAAGCCAAATAGTTGAGATGTGGTAAAACTGAAATTTGGTCAAATTCTTGAGATGCGGTAAAGCTGGAATGCAGTAAAGCTTGAATTTGGTAAAATACTTCATATGTGGCAATGCCAGAATATGGCAAAATACTGAAAGTATATAAAAGCTGACATATGGTAACATGCTTAAGATGTAATACATGAATCTTGGCATATATTAAAGCTGAAATATGGTAAAGTACTTGATGTATTGGAGTTGACGTGGTGTAAAATGCTTGATTTAGTAGAGCTGAAATATGATAAAATGTTTCAGCAGAAATGACCTGACCTGAACTCTTATTTCTCAAGCATTACTGGACACACAGTGACAAGGAAAAAAAACACATTGGTCAGTTTGTTCTGATCTTTAACCGCTTGTTTACTGTCACGTCCATCAAAGGCTGCTGATTAATTGGACTCAGTTGCATAAGTTTAGCCTTGACATTCCATTACAGCCATGTTCAGCCCCCTCACTTCCACCTGTCTCTATTACTTTCTCCCGCGATACAGTTGCTGTCACCGCCGCTGATGTGTGGAAACAATATTGATCCACAGCCCGGGGAGGCGTCGGCCCGTACAGCGACTTTATTGCTTTCTATTAATGATGCGTTTCATGGCCGATGGTACAAGCTCTCTCGATGTGAACAAAGACCCAGGGCAAGCAAGACTGTCACGGGGATTTGTACTGTACATATCGCATATTTTTATTCAGTCGGGGGATGGGAGCGATTCAGAATAAATTAAAGTTAATGTATTTTGCAGGGGTGCCACGGACTCCTGTGGTGATGCGGCGGCTCGGTGCAAAAGGTTTTCTCATCTCGGACATTGCAGAGATTCAACTAAATGACAATTGAGTGCGATCGAAAACCAATCTTAGTCAAGGGCTAATGTTCCTGTCCTGCACTAGGTTCTGTCTTAATATTCTTCCTGAGAAGAGGGTCTGTAACAAAGTTTTGGGTTGAGCTCCAGGCATGACCAAGGCTAACCAAGGCTGCATTTTTTAAATCAAAATAAAGTTAAACAGCAATATTGTGTGATATTATTACAATTTAAAATTACTATTTTCTATTTTAATCATTTTAAAATTGAATGTATTTCTATGATGCAAAGCTGAATTTTCAGCATCATTACTCCAGTCTTCAGTGTCACATGATCCTTCAGAAATCATTCTAATATGCTGATTTGATGCTCAAGAAAAGTTATCAATGTTGAAAACTCTTGTGCTGCTTAATATTTTTTATGGAAACTGATAAACTATTTATTCAGCAAGTATTCATTAAATTGACCAAAAGTGACTTTTTGTTTTTAAATAAATGCTGTTCTTTTGACCTTTCCATTCATATCAAAGAATCCTGAAAATATATATATCATGGTTTCCACAAAAATATTAAATATAACAACTGTTTTCAACAATGATAAAACGAAGAAATGTTTTTAGAGCACCAACTAAGGCCTGCACACTATAGAGATGAGCAAATGAAAGATGATATACTTTATACAAAATTTATATATAAGTGAATGAAAATAAATACAGGCCAAATCAACTGAGGATACAAATGTCATACTAAATAATTTATCTCAGTAAACTAGAACTATACAGCATTCCAAGGAAACATGATGGGTTTGGTTATTCATTCAGGTCAACAGGTCAACTTGAGCACCAAATAAGCAATACACTTTTGCACCACACATATTTGTCTTCCATAAATGTTAAAAACTAGTTTTTCAAAGCTCGTTTTCATCTTGACTTTTCTATGGGTTGCTCACAGCTGTAAAGAAATACAATTAGAAAATGCCACTTCTGCACAAACATCGAGGTTCAAGAGTCACACAACTCTGATAATTGAAAGTTTGGATGTAGCCTGAGTCTCAGCTCCCCAACTAGCCTGAGCTCCGAGCCAGTCAGGATTGTGAAAGCTGACATTTGAGGTTTCCGTCTGAATCACTGATCAGAGATTACTTACACCAATGCAACGTGTTCAACATGACCGTATTGTTTTTCGAGAAACGCTAAATACTCTTAGCGAGACATTTGAAGATGGAAGTTTTGTGTGTGTGTAATGAGTTCAGACTCATTAGATAATCAAGGAAAACGGCAAAATAACAGCTCTTAAATTTAGCTACATAGCCATAAGATTACATTCGCTAAAAGTGTGCTGTTATCTTCTGTCTCGCAGGGAATCTGAGTTGGCTGTCTAAATGTGTGAGGAGAGCTGCAGGGTTGGCTGGTTCTGGACAAGACTGTTTCTCTCCTGCTCTTAATCTGTTTAGGGAAAACTGTCTGATTGTTTAGGCCACAACAAGATCTTAGAGAAAGAGAAAAATGTCACAGTATACCAGCACAGGTAAGATACATTAGATCCAGTAAAAATAGAACATTATAGATGCAATAAAATCACAATATGGTAAAATAATTCAGATGTGTACCTGTGTGAAAAAGAAGTGCACGTGTAGTGTAGTTATTTCAAATCTTAAAAGTAGCCTATATGTGACCCTGGACCACAAAACCAGTCTTAAGTGTCAATTTTTCGAAATTATAAGCTGAATAAATTAGCTTTCCATTGATGTATTCCATTGTTATGATTGGACAATATTTGGCCGATATACAACTATTTGAAAATCTGGAATCTGAGGATGCAAAAAAATCTAAATATTGAGAAAATTGCCTTTAAAGTTGTTCAAATTAAGTTCTTAGCAATGCATATTACTAATCAAAAAATAATATATTTTAATATATTTACGGTAAGAAATGTACTAAATATCTTCATGGAACATGATCTTTACTTAATATCCTAATGATTTTTGGCATAAAAGAAAATTCTATAATTTTGACCCATACAATGTATTTTTGGCTATTACTACAAATATACCCCAGCGAACTTAAAGACTGGCTTTGTGCTCCAGGGTCACATATTAAAAAAGACTGTACTTAGTACACTGTCATAATGGTTTCTTAACTCACTTCTGTATACTTTTAAAGTCCACATTTGAAATAATTATGTTTTAATAATATTGTTATGCTTTACAGAAAAGCATGTGCAGACTTGCGTACTAAATTTTATTTTGAATTGTACTGTGTTATTTGATATTATATTAGAATTTAATATATTTTAAATTATATTTTAATCATTACAAATGTGTATTTACAAATATATTTAAATACATGGCATACAAGCTCCATTAGATATTGCATAAAAGTATATTTTACAATAAATGCTAACTATACTTAAAAAAATACAGATGTACTTTTAATTAAAAGTAGCTAATTGCATTTAATAAAACTTTAAACTGTAATTCATTGCAATTAATATGCAATTAAGTGTCCGAAAATAAAGTATATTAGTTTTACAGTTGACTTATTATAAAATACTTAAAAAATATATTTTTAAAAGGACAGTTTTCACAAATATAAGATAGTATTGCTTGTTGAAATGGTTGAGTTGTGCCTCTATGTGCCTCTACAAATGTGCTGCATGAGAGAATGAGGATATGGTTTGGTTCCAGAATGTAAAATGGTTGAACTGTAGCCTTAATATGGACGGCAATAACCTCATCCATACAGTTAGAAACAGTCCTGTAAAATGCTCAATCACACAAATCAACACATTTTCAAGACCCAAGTGATTGACTGTTTCAAAGTGCTTAGCCACCTAAAATCCATGCCAGTAATTACATTTCATGAACATAAAGTTTGTGAGATGGCCAAGAGCAGTTTAAAGAATATTTCAATAATGGTTTATGCCTCTAAAGCTGTTAAAAAATGTTGCAGGAAAGGTGCAAGACTGTAATTTGTGTTCAACATGTTTAGACTAGAGAAGCTGCCTGCTTTTGTTCATTTGACTTTTAATATAAGGCATATCCTTAAATGAAGAATGAGATATAAAGCAATATACAGTATATATGTTGTTTATTGTTGTGATTCTTTATGTCATTGCAGAAATATTAGCTAATGTAAAAGGAATTTTTGCACAGCTATTATTTGCATTCATACTGTACACTCATTTAAGGCAATATACACACCATAGAAAATATCATCTGCCTGATTTCTTTATCTCGTCACAAAAAGTAAGTATATTATCGCCCAGCTCTTTATATAAAGTTGGACATATTTCAGTATACATACATAAAGCTATATATACTATGCAAATGTCAACTGCATGATCGCTTGTAGGGTCACAAAATGTCAACTGTATAATTTCCCAGGTTTATTTTTTTTACATATAAATTTGTGTTTAGTATTATGTATGTCTAACTTTATTTGCATATGTACACACTTGTAGGGTGATATATATATATATATATATATATATATATCATATCGCCAACTATAATACATGTAGAATAAAATATTATAACCATCATGATTTTTCTAAAAATCTACTTTAAAATAATTTGAAATGTATTTTGAAAGATACTTTGTAAATACATTTTTAAAAAGATATCAGGATAAGTTTTTCAATTGGAGTGTCGCATCTTTGCTCTTAAAGACTCATTCATCTTATTTCGGAAAAATAATGCAAACTAACCACTCAGGATTTTTAACCTACTCAGACTTCTTTGGAGCAGTCCCAGATTTTAAGTGATTTAAAGTTTTATGAACCCTTGCTACTCATGCACATTTCTGTACCCATGATTCTCTGCAGAGACCCAAACTGTTACCTAATTGAAACTGTGCTATTTTTCCAGTAATCCCAACCGCAACTCCCAATTACGTTTACTCATGATCAGCACTGATTCTCATCCTCTTATCTCTTTGAACAGGTTTGCCTGATCAAACCAAAACCATGGGAATCACCCTTTGTGATTAACCAGACCTAAAGAGAGAAATATAATCCCCCCAAAAAAGCGGATAAGATGCTAAATGACCACTGAGACTCATGAAGAATAAGGAATTAAGAAGAGGAGATGAATGGAGCAGCCGCCCACACAGCAAGACAGAGCGTGAGTGAAGGTCGATCTTATTGTTCTTCCCCCTGTGGCAAACATTGTGACTAATAACGAAGTGAGGCATGATGAGTAGCCGTATCTGGGCTGCATTGCTCTTTCTGTTCGTGTGCTCAGAGCTCGAGGGAAGCAGTGCTCGTCTAAAAAGATGGAAGAGTGAGGAAACCGCAAGGAAAGAAAGTCAGGTGGAGCGTCTAGACACTGAGAAAAGGCAAAGTGAGATGCCATTTGCCAACACAGCAGGAACACCAAGTTTGGCAAAGAATGAGAACAATTTGATGATTTCACCAAAAAGCAACAGGACTTTAACAGGACTGCATCATACACAGATTGAAGAAACTGCAAAATCGGAATTTGAAATCAGAGTGACTCCAGTTTCGCTGTCTGGTGCAAGTGTGAACACAGCGTCTACGCCACATAATATGAATAATTTTGATCCCAAATCCAAAGATATCGCTGAAATCACAAAGACAACGGTATCAACTCTTACTCCAGCCTACAAAATATCTAGAAAATCTCAAGATCGTTTAATTCCCACTAAACTAACTCCTGCAGTAGAGGAAACTAAAACTGACAGATCCACTCTGGATGGCCCGTCGGATGCCAGAGTGGTCCTTCTGAAGCCTCCGTCTGGAATAAATAGCAGCAGACAGGAAGTGCAAACTATAATGATGGGTAACCAGGAGTCAGACAGCAGTGGTGATTTCCACAGGACCTTTACTGGACCAAATCTGGATGAGATGCCTTCACAATCCCGCAGCCGAAGAAGCTGGATCTGGAACCAGTTTTTTGTGATTGAGGAATATAGTGGACCAGAACCCGTGCTGATTGGACGGGTAAGCTGAACATTTGTTTAATTTATTGTTTATGCTTGCATGCTAATTTTAAATAATGACCAACTTCATTTGTTTCATTTGATGAAACTGTGTTTTCAACTCATTTTACTTCTGTAATCCACCGTATTGAGTGAAACACGGTATTCAAGATGAAAAATAAAATGGATTGGTTATATAATAAGAAAAAATTGTCTTTTCAGAAAAGCTTTTGGTAGAAATTGTGATAGGAAGAGTTACAAATGCATATTCTTTGGAATGATGTGCATTGACACATTTTTCACAATAAGACCAGGAAGTTGTTGTCTTTAAAGAAGCGGAAAACTGAAAAAGGATAATTCTGCCATTTACTGACTCATTCATGTATTCTCACGTCATTTCAAGCCTGACTGACTATGTCTTCTGTGGAACACAAAAGAAGATATTTTGAAAAATGCTTTCATTGTTCATGCAGTCAGTGTCTTCAAAGAAAATGTATTTTATGTGGGCAACAAAAAGAAATGCAAGATGAAAGAAATGCATATACACTACTGGTCAAAAGTTTGGTTTAATTAAGACTTTTTTATACACTTTTGAAAGAAGTCTCCCCAAAGCTGCATTTATTTGATCAAAAATACAGTAAAAACTGTAATATTATGAAATATTATTACATTTAAAAAATCTATTTGAATGTAATTTATTACATTGTGATTTTCAGCATCATTACTCCAGTCTTCAGTGTCACATGATCTTTCAGAAATAAGTCTAATATGCTGATTTGTTGCTTGATTATTATCAGTTATTATTGGTGCTTAATTGTTAAAAAAGTGTTCTTATTACTATCAATGTTGAAAACAGTTTTAGATTTTTGTGAAAATCATGATTTCTTTTTTAAGGATTCTTTAAAAATATTTATGGGCAGCAAATCAGCATATTAGAATGATTTTTGAAGAATCATGTGACACTGAAGACTGGAGTGATGATGATGAAAACTCAGCTTTGCACCACAGGAATAAATTACATTAAAATACAGCGTATTGAAATAGAAAACCATTATTTTAAATTCTAATAAGATTTCACAATATATATATATATTTTTTTTAAATCAAATAAATGCAGACTTGGTGAGCATAAGATCGACTCTACAAAATATAAATTAATCTTCTTTTGTCCTATATTTTGGTTATATTGAATATTTTCAAAAAGTTTTAAGCTTGCAAACAAGCCTACACTCTCCTTGTTGCTAAGTGGGTTGCTTACAAGGTCCATTTGGAAGGTTCTTTTATAAATAAATCAAGCTTATTGCATTACCTCTGAGTTTATTAAACGTGGGACTTGGACAGTAATTATTAGATGTTGCCAGAAAAAAGACTGCAAAACACAATTACATGCTCGCTGGTCACATTTAGAAACACATGCACAGACAAAGGCATGCACTAACAAACCCAGATGCTCGCGCACACTCTGCGGTAATGAGCTGCACTGGATGGATCGCATTAGCTGCGATTCACACTGAGTAAGTTTGCCAGCTGCTTATACATAACACAAGGCTTTAAAGAGTCTGGCGCTAAACCAACACGAGATCCAGAGAGCGCACCTCATAAATGTTGCATCCGCTTCTCTGCCTGTCACTGTGCTGACACTGTATCCGAGTAAAGGTTTATTCGATGGGCCAGGACATACTTTTGTCAGTGTTGTTGTTCATCACGCCGTGCCGTTTACCTGTGCGCGGTCCAGAGAAGTGCATTGTGAATCAGTTATGGCTGAATGAAGGGCAACCATCTCGGAGAAAAAGCTGAACTTGACCGTTGCGGTGCTGCAAGGCGAAATGCGAGGCCAGACACAAGCACTGACATTGATATATGAACTGGGAACTTTCCTATTAGATTTGTAGTAAAGCTATTGAATCTGTGGGTTGTTTAACATGACAAATAGGCTGGGTTAGATATTGCAGTGCAGGTTAAGACCTCATGAAATCAAAATGAGTGTCTAGTCTATTTCTGTTAGCTTTGAGGTTAATCTGTAAGCATGCATACTTTTAAATGTTTACACAAATGAATGTAGCAGATTTATAGTTTTAATGCATTTTTGTCCAGTAAAATGCCTTCTAGAAATGCTCTTTACCAATTGCAATCGACTAGCAGTAGTAGTGAACCACAGTGACTCCAGTTTTGTTTTCTGACAAAAATGTGAACACAGATTTACTTAACATTTTTAACAAGTATTATCCCAAAAATCACAAAGACAATACTACCGCCTCTCATCCAGAACTCCAAAATGCATTTTTTGTCTAATACAATCTGTCTAGAAATGCCCTCTACCACTTGCAATCAATTAGCAATAGGAGTGAATCATGTTTTCATAGCAACTCCAGTTTTGTTGTTTGACACAAGTGTGAACACAGATTCTGCTTCACGTTTTATGAATAATTATTATCCCAAATCTAAAATATCCCAGAAATCATAAAGACAACAAAACCACTTCTCAGCTGGAATTCCAAAATACATTTTTGTCCAATAAAATCCTTGTAGAAATGCATTCTACTACTTGCAATCGACTAGCAATAGTAGCAAATCATGTTTTCACAGTGACTCCAGTTTTGTTTTCTGACACAAGTGTGAACACAGATTCTACTTCACATTTTATGAATAATTATTATCCAAATCCAAAGATATCCCAGAAATTACAAAGACAGCCAGAACTCCAAAATATATTTTTGTCCAATAAAATGCCTTCTAGAAATGGTCTTTACCACTTGCATTCGTCTAGCATTAGTAGTGAATAATGTATTTGTCATGTAAACTAAAGCCTTTTCACTATTTTGGCTAAAAACTTCTTGTTTAAATAAAATAATACGTCACAGGACAGGACATTGCATTTGTTAGCCCATTTTTTAAGAAAAAAAATTATAAATAACAAATTACCACTAAATGACCAAATAAGAAATACTATAGTATATTGTAAAACAGTATACTGTTCAAAAGATACAACACTTTTTATTCAGCAAGGATGTATTAAATTGATTGATCAAAAATGTATCAGAAGTGACAGCAACAGGGCCGGTTCTTGAAAACTAGAAGGGTGGGCTGGCAGATATCCTGGGTGGGCATGGGGGGGGGGGGTCTAGATATTTATATTGTAGATATTGCTATATTAACTATAGTCTGTTATATCCTCCTGAGACCCAGCTATGGAGTTTTTGCCTCTGTGGTGGACATTCTATTTTAGTGTATTTCTCTGAGACCTCACGTGTCACAGTTATAAGCCTGGATGTCCTGTACAGAGCACATTCAGGGCTTCATAGAGATAATACATGTTTGGAAGTTTCACCATGACTACACCCTCTCCTAGGTCTTTAAAGATGGCTAAATTTAATTTAGTGAACATTTTTACATCCTTATGGAAATATGATTATATTTTGTAATTGTCATTTAAATCAGAATACTTTTCAAATTGTTTGTCATAAAGCAACATCTCAGGAAAATGTTATAGGTTTTCAAATTCAAATATGACTTGCTGTTATGAAACAGGACATAATTTCATTCATGTCCACTGTAGAGGACACCAGGACTAAAATAATGTTTATTACGCATTTTGGGAGACATAACAATTGAATAGGAAAATAATTATTTACCAATTGTCTTATGAAATATTAGATATTATTATGAAAATCTGGCCATTTATTACTCCCATTATGACAATTATTTTTTCAACATGCTGTCCCAACAGCAACACATTAATATGCAAATTAGATACAGTGTATAGATACACTGTGTTTAATGGGAAAACCAGCTTATGGACATTTTTACACACATATTGCATAAAAAAATGGTATATCAAATAATTTTGTTATATATTTTATAACATAGTTGAGAATCATCCTTAAACAAAGTTTAGTATAAAAGAATCCTGAAACCTAAAAATTGATAGAAAAAATCCTATTGCTTTTGCCTTTTTGATGTCTATTCATGCCATTTAATTTTTGTAGAAATAAAATATAGAGGACATAGAATACAATATAATTTTTCTAAAAATAAAATAAAAAAAAATGTCTTATGGTCTAAATGTAATGACATGAAAAAATACTAAATTCACAAAGTTTTTTGGAGGGGGGGGGGGGGGTCTCAGGAGGATATGTATAATGGAGAAAAAAAAACACTTTCATGGGCAGCCTATAATATCATGCACTTTCACAACAAAATACACTTTTTTCTTTATTGAATAATAATAATAATAATAAACCCTCTTTGTTCTCTTTCTCTGGATCATTGTTTCTACACCGGTGATTTTTTTCAACTAACTGTTTTATTTATAGCCTACCAAACAAGGCCATAATTATATCTAGAACATTAGGGGGACTATTGTTTTGAGGAAAATATTAAGACCAGACCACTTTGGTAAATAAATAATAAGATTTTTTTGTAAAGTAATCCATCTGAACTGCAAATAATATTTTTATTTTAAAATATGCACCCATTCAATTTTAGTTGTATTCCTAATATGTTGAAAATGCAGAAAGACAGAAAAATGCCATTGTCCTCACAATAATTATGAATTACACGAATCACGTAAATGACAGTCCAACTTTCAATTCAAAACGGCGGAACTTGATTGCTTTGATTGCAATGCTGGATGGTCGAGCCGACTGTTGCTATAGTGACGAACACAACTTTCATGGCACAAGCTCTTATTTCAGTGTTACATTCTGTTACAGTCTTTCAACACCAGGTCAAAACAATTAACAACTGTATTTAACACTTAAGGCTGTCCCCAGCAATGAAATATTATTGTTTTTTTTTTGTTTGCCCGCAAACGCTGAGGTAATTTCAGTGGTAGGCTATGATACATATTTGTTCATTAAACTACTCGTAACTCACAAACTCAAACTCGTATAGCGCACAAATATTTCTGCCCGTTTTCGCTCGTTGTCAGCCTCTGATTATCTGCAACAGACTGAAGCCTCCGCGTGAATTCAGCGCAGCTTTCATTCAGCTAATAAAATAAACAAATGCTGCAATTGTCTGGAGTTATTTTATGATTGTTTGAAAAGTCTCAAGCTATAGCTTAAACTTCTCAAAATACAGTCCGCTTCAGATTAGTTTTAATCTATGCACACAAAAAAATACGTAATCTTTATCTAATTCTGATTGGGTGGGTAACACAGTCATTTGGGCTCCATGCCTGGAGCCGGCCCTGGACAGCAAAGACATTTATAATGTTACAAATGATGATAATGTTCTTTTGAACTTTCAATTCATTAAAAAATCCTGAAAAAAATCCACAAAAATATTACGGAGCCGAACTGTTTTCAACATATCAGCATATTAGAATGACTTCTAAAGGATGTGTGACACTGAAGACTTATGATGCTGAAAATTCAGCTTTGCATCACAGGAATAAATTACATTTCAAAATATATTTAAATCAAAAACAGTTAGTTGAAATAGTAAAAGTATTTCTAGAGCTGGCCTCGACTAAGGATTTGTCTGGTCGTTTAGTAGTTGTCCATTTTAAGCATTAGTCGACTAATCGCACGTTTATTAATAAACCATTTAAATCATTAGAATGAGCCTTTAGTTGCTTACATAGCCTAATAAGCGTTCAAGCACATGCATAAAGCTTGCCACAGCACACCGGCAGAAGTAATGATTATGAACCTGTCAGCGAAAAACAGTAAGGAGGCTGCATTAACATTTTAATAATTCACTGAAAAACAAGTGCTTTCTTTGTTTCGGTTTAGATGAAATCGGCGACACTGACTCGTCAACTCCACAGTAGTCATGCACCTGTTTCATATGGATATACATACGAACAGGGTGCGATTTGCATGGGGGTATGGGGGGGGATTTGGGGATTTCCCCCTCTGGACTATGCATCCCTGCCTCTGCTGAATTATTTTTTTATATATCCCCAGTGGGCATAAAAAAAAACATCCTGCAAACCTACTCTGAAGTCCCGATCTGAATCAAATGATTCCCGATAACGATCCGACTGTCACTGGAGCGCTTTGAAACAGTGAATTCAGAGTTTCGTTGATACTGTGTTCTTTGCTCACTTTCTCTATATCATTTATTCGTTGTTTAAAAAAACGTGGAAATGGAGAGAGCCTATGGAGCGAGATTTTTTTTTTCAAAAGCATCCCCACCTCTGCTTTTTTCACAAATCACACCCTGCATACAAATATTGATTTTCCATTTGAATTGGTTCATTTGAAAGTAGACATTTCACTCTCAATAGATGTTTTTCATATAAGGCAAGTATACACAGAGTTTCACGCTCAAGTTCACAGACCGAGACGGCAGAAAGCTCATCCTGTTTGCTTTCATTGTTTTACAAAAGCGCCATGTTTTGTTGTTATTGTGAGTGCACACAAATACACGTAGAGTCTTTACAGATTCGAAAGATGTATTACTCTTATCTGTATGAGCAAAAATGAGGGAGTATTTTAAGAGCAAGTGGCCAAACTGGTGTGACTTTAAATGCAGACCTTGAGCCAAAAATTCATCATCAAACACCAATGACATATGGGTACATATGGGTACAATTATTTCTAGAGATCGACCGATATATCGGTATACCGATATTTTTCCCGATATTTAAGTATTTTACCATAATCGGTTATTGGTTTTGAAAAAATACATTTTTTTTAATTTTTTTTATAAAAAAAAAAATAATAATAATTTGTCACACACAATTATACAGAGTATAACTAGCAGTGAAATGTGTTCTCTGTATTTGACCCATCCAAGTGCACACACACCTGGAGCAGTGGACACGGTTCACTCAGCGGTTGAAGCTCAGGAAATGCTCCAGCGCGGCCACCGCATGTAACTTTATACAAGATTCACTCGTTTGAAACACACTAAACTATATTAACATTTACTATAGAACCATTATTTCGCCAATAAACATCTTTTATTTATTATTTATTATCTCCGCAAGCGATCACAGTTTGAGTATAGTTCTGTGTAAATAGATAAACCGCGCTGTCAGCAGTTTTCATAATTTAGAATGACAAAAACATTTTAATAATTCTGATAAAACGTGCCAGTTAAGAAATGCAATAAAATACGATGTTTTGTTTGTTAGAGCTTATTTCAATATTCCAGAGAATATTATCCAGTGAATTATTCTTCACTCTTTAGTCTATTAAACAGCTTATAAACCTAAAACTGTAGTTTAAAATGAAGTTTATATGACTTCTGTCCTTTATTTTCTCCATTTGAAAACATTAGACATTATTTTGCTTATTGTTAATATCAGTGTTGCTGATGATGCTTTTTATAAATAAAATGTTTTTTATTGTTGTAATTTTAAGATAAAATTTGACATGAAAATGTAAATTTTCAACAGTTTTTTGTTGTTGTTAAGATGACTGAAAGCGAAGAATGGACTTACTTCACTCTGTTATTTACTTTATAACAGTAAATAAATATCGGTTCTGCATATCGGTTATCGGGTACATAAACATACAAATAATTGGTATCGGTTATTAAAAAATCAATATCGGTCGATCACTAATTATTTCATACACTTCAAAACTGTTGCAACAGACGTGTACATACAATTTTGAAGTACATGAATTATGTTTCCATCTTTGTTGCCACAGTTTGGAAGAGCCTTTTTCTCTTCTAAAGAAGGGGGTGTCCCAGTACTTTTGTCCATATAATGAATGTACAAGTCATTGGTGTTTGGTGATGCTCATTTAAAGTCTGTTCAGCTGCTTTCTGCAGACCAGTCAAGTTCTTCCACACTGACTGAATCATCATTTCTCTTTGATTCTTGTCTTATACACAGAGACACTGTCATGTTAGAATAGAAAAGTGTTCTGTCCAAACTGTTAAAATTAGAAGCACACAATTCCCTAGAATATCATTATATGCTTAAACATTAAGATTTGTACTCAAGGTAATTACTAAAGTAGTCAAACTTTACATTAGAAGGGGGTGACCCAATACTTTTGGCAATATAGTGTATTTCACAATATTACTGATTTTACTATAGTAAATACAGCCTTGGTGAGTATAAGATACGTCTTTCAAAAACATTTAAAAAGTCTTACAGAAGCTTTTTAACTGTATTGTTAACTTTATTTTTTTTTTTTTGACCAGTGCTAGAGGTGCAGAAAATTACACATTTTACCTTTTAAGTGATTCATACCTATCACAGCATTTGCTCTACAAACACAAAGGAACACAAACACTTAGGTCCATTTAGATATTACAATATCCTTCCAGTGTAGACATGCGTATTGGAAGCAACTATTCCATATTTTATTTCCCCAAGGAGCTCAAGGTCTGTATTCATTATTGAGAAGTCGAGTGTGCACATATGTGCATGAGTGTGTTTAGGTGTTTTGTGTGATGTGTGCGTTTTGCCTCATTTGAACTCATTAGTGGAGGAATCACGCGTAGGAGAGAAATGCATGTGGTGTTTCAAAAGAACAAATGTGGACACTGGAGAATCAAAAAGAGGGAGAAACGGATAGATCAAGGAGAAGAGTTTACAACAGTGTGTATGAAAGAGGGGCTTTTCCTGCTGGGAAACTCATCAGAGATCATTTCCCAAATTTCAATCTTTTTTACCATCTCTTTTTTTTGTCTCTAAATTTGTTTTGTTTTTGCGTATTGGATTCATTTAATTCCCACAGTGAAACATTGTAGTGTACAGATGACTGCAGTGGAGCAATTAAAGCACAAATCTGAGAGAGGTTGATTCTGAGATATATAACAGATATAATGAGAGGAGCAGATGAGAGGAGGTGAAAGAAACAAAGAAAATGGGATACGGAAATAAAGATTGAGGTTAAAGATAGTCAAATCAAGTAAGTCCTGCTGCTGCACTAGGTAATATAAACACTTTCTGCCCTATAAACTGACTTTTTTGTTGATTGATTGATTGATTGTGCAACTTGTTAAAGTAATAATTGACTCAAAAATGAACATTTGCTGAACATTTACTCACCCTCGGGCCATTCAAGATGTAGATGAGTTTGTTACTGAACAGATTTGGAGAAATGTATCATTCCTTCACTTGCTCACCAATGGATCCTCTGCAGTGAATGGGTGCCGTCAGAATGAGAGTCCAAACAGCTGATAAAAACATCACAATAATCCACAAGTAATCCACACGACTACAGTTAATAAAATAGCCTTGTGTAGCGAAAAGGCTGCGTTTCGTCCCACTAAATGCTCATAATTTTTACATTAATTTCAGTCCAAAACAAAACTTTCAATGTAGGCTAGCTAGATGATATGTTGTATATAGACTGTTTTTTCATTTACAGTTGTTGCGTGATTTGATAAAGCGTAGGCTACTTATAGAGAATTTGCATGAAAAACGTTGCTCTATCTATTCTTTCATTTCGCACAGTTGCATATTTTTATCTTTAAAAGTCACCATTGTCACTTTTTGTATTTGAAGAAGTGCAAAAACCTGGTTTTTGACTGTGCAGTGATTTGTACTGCCACCTAGTGGGGGTTACAAGTAAAATAATCTAATTCAGAGCTGAAATAACTTAAAGGGATACTCCACCAAAAAAAAAAAGAAAATGTTGCCATTAATCACTTACCCCATGTCGTTCCAAAACCGTAAAAGCTTTGTTCGTCTTCGGAACACAATTTAAGATATTTTGGATGAAAACCGGGAGGCTTGTGACTGTCCCATTGACTGCATAGTAAATTGTACTGTCAAGGTCCATAAAAGTATGAAAAGCATCGCCAGGATACTCCATCTGCCATCAGTGGTTCAATCTGAATTTAATGAAGCGACAGAACACTTTTTCTAATTTAAGATTAGAATAATACACTATATGATTTGGTGGAAGAGTTGTTTTTATCCCATTAAATTTCACTTCTACTTTGGTGTCTTTCATCAAATTGCTGTTGCCGCTTCTTCACGTCAAGCCTAATAACACCCTGTACGCACTGTAAAATCATAGCGCTTTAGCCGCTGACAACATGTCAACGAACAGCACAGAATAAGAGCTTGTGATTGTTTTGCACAGAATGGGAAAGAGGGCTGGAAAGTCTGGATGAGACAGTGGTTGAGCAGACGTGGGCAGCTGTTTGTGAGGTTTCTTTTTTGCTCACATAACCCACTGTCTTGGCCTTCTCTTGCATTTTTTTGTGTTCTCACAGTTTAATTGGTCATTGCTGGTCAGTTGCTAGTATGACTAGTTGCTGTGTGTTTCACGAGTATGCAGTGTTTCACAAGAATGATCAAGTTGAACACTGAATTATGGATTTAATGCCTGTATACTGCACATTTTTGTAAATATTCATTCATGCATTGAGAAAATTTGTAATATATTATTGTGCAATAACTATATTATTACGCAGTTCCAAACACATTCCAGATTAAAACTCTGAATGCTAGCGCTGAAGGAGGCAGTGTGCGTTCTGTCAGCCTGCTATTAAGTTGACAGGTTTATGGATGTCCAGTTGTCACGTTTAACATGCATTATTACTGAGCAGGGAAAGCTAGAGATGGCTCTGGCGGTCCTGAGCTGGAGTGGTGGGTTTATCGCTGCATGTTTACTCAGGCCTGGCACTTTTGGAAGCTTTTGGCAGCTCTTTGCTGTGTGTGTGTGTGTGTGTGTGTGTGTGTGTGTGTGTGTGTGTGTGTGTGTGTGTGTGTGTGTGTGTGTGTGTGTGTGTGTGTGTGTGTGTGTGTGTGTGTGTGTGTGTGTGTGTGTGTGTGTGTGTGTGTGTGTTAAGCTGAGGGTCTTAATTTAAGTGTAGGCAGTAAACCTGCCCATCACTAGACCATGGGCAGAGCTGAAGCCCCTCTTGGCATGTGGTCAGATTCGACACACTGTCTGTAAGCAGCACTATATAGTCCTTGAACAATGTGTGTGCTGTGTGTACAGTATGTCTGTTCCTATAGTGATTGTGTTTCTGTGTATGCTGTGTTAATGTATGTTTCTGTATTTGTGCATAGTGTGTATCTGTAGTGTTTAGTAGTGATGCTTTGGCAATAATAAAACAAGTGTTTTATGTTATTTTATATATATTATATTATTCAAAAATATATATTTTTTACAAAAAAGGTGCCACTGATGGTAATAAAAAGTCAAAGTAAAAAAGAAAAAACATATTTAAAGAAATATTTATTTTTGATAACCATTATTTTTATTGTACTGTATGGCTTTATTGTATATTTTTTAAATCATTATATATATATATATATATATATATATATATATGTATATATATATATATATATATATATGTTTATATATCAATTATTATAATATTATCATTTTATTTGTAGTACCACCTTTTTCTGTTGTTGTTTATTTTAATGATGTGAAATAAATAAAAAGAGAAGTAAATTATTAAATGAATTATTTAAATGATTCAGTAATTTATAAAAAAACATTTTATTTGTTTGTTTGTTGATTTATATCACTGGCACCTTTGTTTTGGCCATATAGAATAAAATAAACAGAAGAAAATAAATATTTCAGTTACTCAGTGATTTATCTAATTATTCAATAATTAAAATATTAATTTATTTATTGCAGTTTTTTCATTTTGTAATAAATAATTATAATTTGTTATTAATATTATAATTTTATTTTACCACCATCACTGACATCTTTTTTGCTATTGTTGTTTCTGTTATTCGAGTTGAAGCTTTGAACTTTAAATAGTAATTGAAGGAACACAAGCAAGTGTTGCATTAAACGTGAAGTGTGTAATCTATTATTTTCAGTCATTATTCTTGGGTTTCATTTGAAAATGCAAGCCAGAAATCATACACTTCATTTGCAACCTGTTTCACTTCTGTAATGTGACCTATTATTTCAACATGTTCAACAGGGAAAATGTAGGCTGGAGCTTTTTGATGAATTGCGCACAATAAGACCAAACCAGTAAATAGAGTCCATTTTGATTTCATGCATGCTTGAAATAAGTGTGCGTCTGTGTTTGTGTGCGTGTTTTGACTGGTTAGAGTAATAGGCAGTGAATGTGCTTTGACATCATGGTCATGCTGTGTTCTGGAGCTCACACACGCGTGAACGCAGACCGCTCAGTCAGCCCGCGGCTTCATGTAGCTCACCACAGAGCGAGTGAAAGAGAGAGAGAGAGAGAGAGTGAAAGAGAGAGAGTCAGAGAGAGTGAAAGAGAGAGAGTCAGAGCGAGTGAAAGAGAGAGAGTCAGAGAGAGTGAAAGAGAGGCTCCTCGGAGCTGCTCTTTGATGCCGTGCTCTTTTCCTCGTCTGACACACAGCAATGTTTGCTTTATTGCCTCCCAAAATCAACCAAGCGTGCCTCCTGTGTGACCCCCTCAGGACAGGAAGTCTCTCTGACTGCAGGAAGTGTAAATCTTTCCCACTTCACATCACTTGCGGCTGAATTTGTCTTTGGCTCCGCACTCATAGGAATTCAAGGATGAATTCCCTGGATTTCAGAGAACATTTGTCAGTTTGTCGGGTTTGGGACCGCTGTCAGCGGGTTTGTAAATATATTACAGAAGCTCCAATCTTCTGAAATGAAACAAGGAAGACTGTGTGATTGTTTTCTGTCCGTTACGGCTGTTGCTTGTCAGATTATATGATACGACCCCAATGAGATTTAGGGTAAAAGCCAAGGCAAGCTGTGCGACGTCACTGTGTGTATTTTATGTCAAACTGTATAAAATATGTCTTAAGACAGCTCACGATTGGCAGCGTTTTATGTTTATAAATCAAATCAAATCAAATCAAATTTTTATTGTCACATCACCACAGCACAAGTGCCTAAACAGTGCAAAAAAAATAAAAACAAAACACAACAATTTACATATGGACAGTACATATTTACAGACTGTACAGAAGACAATGTGCAAAATACACATACATATACTCAGTACACATAGTGTACTATAAAGACATACTTAGTTATCAACTACACATTACACACCATATGTACACAATCTATACATTATGTAATCTATACATAGTAATAATGTGAAGGTGCAACAGATTATACATTTACAAATTTAAAATCATGTCACGTTTTGACATCCTCATTGATACGTGAAATTGAAATGGTGCTGCACAAACTCAGCACTGCTCATTTTTCAGAGCCTCTATTCTATATGGACAAAAGTATTGAGGCACCTGAACATTACTCCAAATTTAATGGCATCCCATTCTAAATACATAGACTTTAATATGAAGTTTGTTCCTGCTTTGCAGCTTTAACATATTCTACTCTTCTGGGAAGGCTTTTAGCAATATTTCGAAGTGTTTCTGTCGGAATGTGTGAGGTCTGATGTTGGATGGGAATGCCTGGCTCACAATCTCCATTCCAGTTCATCCCAAAGGTGTTTGAGGGGGTTGAGGTCACAAATCACTGTGGGCCAGTCAAGTTTGTCAGACACATACAACCATGTCTTTATGGACCTTTCATTGTGCACTGGGGCACAGCCATGCTGGAATAGAAAAGGGCTTTCCCCAAACTGTTCCTACAAACATTGGAAGCGAAGCATTGTCCAATATGTCTTGTTATGCTGAAGCATTAAGATTTGCCTTCAATGGAAGTAAGGAGCTTAGCCCAACGCTTGACAAACAGACCCATACCACCATCCATCCTCCACCAGACTTTACAGTTGGCATTCAGACCGGTAATGTTCTCTGCATCTGCCAAACCCAAACTTGACCATCAGACTGCCAAACATGATTTATCACTCCACAGATGGGTTTCTATTCATCCATCCGTAATTCAATTTTTGTTAAATATTAAAAGGAGTTACATTAAATTTATTTGAAATTTATTTAATTATACAATTATGTTCTTACATTGAAATTCAAATTGCAATTCTGCCTCATGTTTTTTTTTATAATATAAATATACTATATATGCATATATAATGCGTCCTCAGTTTGAATTCAGTTCAAATGCATTCAAAGGCATTCTCAATTCAATTCTGAATGGTGCACACCCCACACTTTATATATACATATATATCAATAGTATTTTAGTTTTTTACTGCTGAGAAGTAAGATTTTATATTATGCACTAAGTCCTTTGCCTGCTATACAGTCATTGAGATGATTGTAAATCCCTTCTGACAGCTTTCTTCAGTTTTTATAGACCTGTTTTTAGTTTCAGTTGCACTGGTGAAAATTGCCCGACAATCTCGGCATCATTGCAGACCCGCTGATCATGTCCGTCCTTTCTCTCTAATGTCAGAATAAACGTGTTTGTCTCTCACACTCGTCAGTTCTGCCGGGTCTTGCCGCTCTGACTGGTGCTAATATCTATTAGAGCTGATTTTGAGATCTACTCGAATGCTTTGTTCTGTGTTATTCTCCCTTTCTTTCTTCAGAAGAGCGACTCCTCCTCTGCCTCTCACTGTCACACACACATGCTCTCTCTGACTACAAATGGCTTCAGAGTGCACTAAAGAAAAGCACTCGGCGTACCTCAGAGCTCTTATTATGATCAAAAGCCTTCATAGTAGAAAAGCATACATAGTATGAGTATCTCAGGGTGTATTCACAATACCACACTACCATACAATGTTGGGGAGCAGCTAACTGAAAGTACTAACGCTATACACTACATGTGTTCAGTAATGTAACAACAGTTCAGCTGTGTTCAAAATGCTGTTGTTTTCCAAAAAGTAGCAGTATAGCGTCACAAAACGCCACATAGTTGGTTTTTAGTGTCACATTGTATTGTGCACAGCTTTTATAGTCAAGTGACTTGAGTAAATAATGAAACATGCTCTCTTTCAAGTCTCCCTTTCAAGTAACCCGAGGAAATTGTAAATTAAACACAATAGAAGATATTTTGAAGAATTTGGGTAACCAAACAGTTCTGGTCCACATTGACTTCCATGGTCATTTATTTTTCATACTATGGATCACAGTGGGGACCAGCAACTGTTTGGGTACCAACATTCTTCAAAACATCTTATTCTCTCGTCGACAGAAGAAAGAGATTCATTCAGGCTTGGAACAACTTGGGGGAGATAATTTTTTTTCTCTTGAAATGGTTACAACCTTGTCACTTTTAGTTCTGTGTCGCCTTAAATCACATAATTTTTTCGACATCAGTTTTATTTTTTATTTTATAAATAATTATATTATAAAGTTTTAGCTTATTGGTTGTTTTTAGTATAAATGAAATTGTTCCAGTTTTGATGCTGTCGCACTAATTAGGAGCTGTTCGTGCATGCATCATTCAAAAATCACAATTGCTTTTGAGCCAGAAAAATACTGCGGTTTGAAAAAATAAACTATATGATTTGGTAGATTATATAAAAGTGTGGGGTCAGTAAGATTTTTTTTTTTTTAAAGAGATTAATACTTTTATTCTGCAAGTACACATTACATTGACAATAAATGCATTTATAATGTTACAAAATATATTTATTTAAAAAAAAAATCTTTTGAACTTTATATACTGGATTCTGGACATAAATGTTGCATGGTTTCCAATCAGCAAAACTGTTTTCAACATTAATAATAATTAATTTCTGTTACTTCTCAGCATTAAATCAGCATATTAGAATGATTTCTGAGGAATCATGTGACACTGAAGACTGGAGCAATGATGCTGAAAATTCAGCTTTGCATCACAGGAATAAATTACATCTTAAAATGTATTCAAATAGAAAACAGTTTGTTTAAAATTGTAATAATATTTCACAACATTAATGTTTTTACTTGTATTTTGAATCAAATAAATGCAGAATTGATAAGCATAAGACAAGTCTTTCAAAGACATTAAAAATCCTGACCCCTTCTACTTTTTGACTTTTTGTTAGCATCTTATAACTGATTACTGTTATTTAATTACTTTAAATAGATTGTAGCGTGAACAGGAAATGTTCATAATTTTCAACATTCTTTTTTCAACTGAATTTTTGATCTGACCGTCAAGAGGTGAATCATTATTATGCTAAATATGTGTACAAATGCAGTTATAATTTTGCAAAAGTGGACCCACCTATAGTTAAACAAGCAGCTTTATATTATATTTCATCTAAACAAGTACAATTTATGACACCAAACTTGGCCAATACATTTTGATTTTAGCCTTTCCCTGTTCTGAACTGACTTGTCTTAAAGTGTACATACTGTATATATATATTTAAATAGCATGAAGTAAGCCCGTTGCAAACATAGCATCTGTCTGTGTGAGTTAATGCAGGGCTATTCCTCCAGCGAACATGTGTTCATAGAAGGACGAGTGTTAATATGGGATTATGAATCCATGTTCTTACCTCACTTATTTAAAACAGTCTGACAGCTTGTGCACTCATGTTCTGCTACGGCTGAGCGCTGCCATCACTTAATATACAGCTCCGGTCTGATATATGCAAATGCATCTGTGTGTGTGTATTGAGGTATTTTCAGGGCTAATTTGTAGATTTAAATATCCATGCTGTCAGATGCACAGCGGTACAGAGCTGGTGTTTGTGTGGTGATGAGGGAAAATGCACATGGTAATGAGGGATGATCGATGCACAGATCGGTTAATTCCGATGAGTCCAGCAATGCATGAAATTCTACAGTATATATATATATATATGTCTGTGTTTCTGCAAGAATGAATAATACAATAATAGAATAGAATACAATAAATCTAGAACATTAAAGGGCTATAAGAGTCGTTTTTTGCACCTTTATGTGTTTTTTTTGCATTGTTTTTATTTGTATTATTTTGTAACATTTTGATTTGCTTATTTACATAAAAAGCAATATAAATTGTATTGCATAAATAAATAAAGTTCTAACATTTTAACCTATGCAAAATTCTTGCACAAAGTAATCACAAGGATTTCCTGGTCCAAGTTAGTCTACAAGATCAAAACTCGGTTCACGCGATATCTTGTGGTATTTTGACTAAGCTACCAGATTTTACAACAATTTATTATTACTATTAATAGTAGTAGTGCACAAATTACATCTACATTTATTACAGTTTTCTTATTTTTATTTTATTTAATCTTTAAATATTTTAACATTTTCTTGAAGTTTTTAATATTAAACATACATTTTTTACATAATTTTAATGTAAAAAAAACTATCTATCCATCCATCCGTCCGTCCGTCCGTCTGTCTGTCTGTCAACAAAAACAATATGAATGAATAATATCATAAGTACTGGCATTTAAATAAAAAAATTGTTGCACAAAATAATCACTGGATTTCCTGGATTACTGGAATTGAATTTGACAAGTTTGGTATCAAATCATTGAAATATATTTAGCGTTTAGTTTGAGACTGCTATGCTATTATTTACCAAATTTTGTCCATGTTAGTATGGTATAATACCTCCGATAGCCCTACCATTAAACAGAGTGATCTGTAAGTGGTCACTAGGCAATCTTTGACCAGAATAAGCTGCAGCACGTACCAGACAGTCAAGACCAGTCTCTATCAATCTAGTATATGCGCACCACACTTGTACTTGCTGTACTTGCTGTATATTTGTGCTGAGGATGTGAGAGTGTGTTTGACGTCTTGTAGTCTAAAAAGCAGTGTGAAAGTCTAAAAAGTACAGAGAAATGGGTTGGAAGAGAGTCAAAGAATTTAAAAAGAAAGTAGAAAGACAGAAAGTTGTCACTGTTTTAAGACTAAAAGCAGGGGGAAGAGATTTTAGACGCAGGAGGAAAGAACCTAAGAGCTCCTTTAATCACAAGCTCCCTCAACCCACTTCAGTTTCCCAGCATGCCGAGCGTTAGTGTGATCACAGGACGGGAAACCACTGCAAAGCCTTCTTCTGACCACACACACACTCCTTCAGTACTAAAGTACTACTCCAAAAAGCTCAGAGAACAAGACAAAGATAAGACGGAGAAGAGACCCGACTGAAGGATGAATTATCCCTTCAGCTCCCTCTAGCTGGCCGTCAGCTCACTTCTCTCTCTCACCCTGACCCAGCTTATAAATAATAACTTAATACCCATTAAACTCTCCTCTCCTCCCTCACACACACTTACAGACGCAGACAAAGGCAGAATATTAGCTGTCAAAAACATGCAGGCTTCTGTAGGACTGGAAGATGGATGGATAGACATGACAGAGAGGTGTTAGATGAGGGTTAAACAGATGGACAAACAGAAAGACGGAGAGAGAGGGAGAGTGTGAAACAGATGGACAAAGAGGGTGAGAGGCAAACAGCTGAGAGGAGGAAAACACAGATGGACATGTAGACTGCCATTGTGTATGTGTGTGTAGGTGAGGGGAAATCCAGAAAACGGATGTGTCACAATACTAGCATACTGTTCATAAAACAGTGCATCTACAGTGTGCAGATAAACAGATATTGTCCACTTAAGTAGCTTGATTGTACAATAGTTTCATGTTTTTCTTTTCTTAGTAGCCTGTTGGGGAAGAACTAAGCATAACAGCGCTTCTACATTTGTTAAAGGATTACTCCACCCCAAAATGTAAATTTGGTCATTCATCACTTACCCGCATGTCATTCCAAACCCCTAAAAGCTTTGTTCGTTTTCGGGAACACAATTTAAGATATTTTGGGTGAAAAACGGGAGGCTTGTGACTGTCCCATTGACTGCCAAGTAAATTGCACTGTCAAGGCCCAGAAAAGTATGAAAGACATCGTCAAAAACGATGTTACATCAAAACTGCGGCACCGCAATTTTATGAAGCTATGAGAATACTTTTTGTACGCAAAGACAATAAATAAATAAAAATAATGACTGGATGCAAATAGTGTATGCTGTTCACGTTCATGTTTTCAACATTTATTTACGGTTTGATTTGATTGGAAACGGCATATCTGTGTGGCGTGGCTGACACAGACAAACGAAGAGAACAATCCAAAAAATATTTGTATGTAGCGTTGAAGGGTCCAATTCATTTGAGTTAATCAATTTGCACAGGTTATACAAATTAACTTTTCAACAAATGATTCAGTGATTTATTTGTGTCCATAGCCCCGTTTCCACCGCAGGAACTTTTCCCAGGAACTAGGGACTTTGGGCTAGTACTCGGTGTGTTTCCACCGCAGGAACTTTTCCCAGGAACTAGGGACTTTGGGCTAGTACTCTGTGTGTTTCCACCGCAGGAACTTTTCCCAGGAACTAGGGACTTTGGGCTAGTACTCTGTGTGTTTCCACCGCAGGAACTTTTCCCAGGAACTAGGGACTTTGGGCTAGTACTCTGTGTTTTCACCGCAGGAACTTTTCCCAGGAAATAGGGACTTTGGGCTAGTACTCGGTGTGTTTCCACCGCAGGAACTTTTCCCAGGAAACTAGGGACTTTGGGCTAGTACTCGGTGTGTTTCCACCGCAGGAACGTTTCCCAGGAACTAGGGACTTTGGGCTGGTACTCGGTGTGTTTCCACCGCAGGAACGTTTCCCAGGAACTAGGGATTTTGGGCTTTGGGCCGATACTCGGTGTGTTTCCACCGCAGGAACTTTTCCCAGGAAATAGGGACTTTGGGCTAGTACTCGGTGTGTTTCCACCGCAGGAACTTTTCCCAGGAACTAGGGACTTTGGGCTAGTACTCGGTGTGTTTCCACCGCAGGAACTTTTCCCAGGAAATAGGGACTTTGGGCTAGTACTCGGTGTGTTTCCACCGCAGGAACTTTTCCCAGGAACTAGGGACTTTGGGCTAGTACTCGGTGTGTTTCCACCGCAGGAACTTTTCCCAGGAAATAGGGACTTTGGGCTAGTACTCTGTGTGTTTCCACCGCAGGAACTTTTCCCAGGAACTAGGGACTTTGGCTAGTACTCGGTGTGTTTCCACCGCAGGAACTTTTCCCAGGAACTAGGGACTTTGGGCTAGTACTCGGTGTGTTTCCACCGCAGGAACTTTTCCCAGGAAATAGGGACTTTGGGCTAGTACTCGGTGTGTTTCCACCGCAGGAACTTTTCCCAGGAAATAGGGACTTTGGGCTAGTACTCGGTGTGTTTCCACCACAGGAACCAGGATCTAAATGCCCCTCAGAAAGTCCTTGCTCGCGAGTTAGTACTTTTTCAAAAGCATGCTGACTGGTTGAGTTCACGCAGCATTGTATTGCAACCATCATATTCGCATAATTTTTTACAAATATTGTTATTGTGTCATGAAATGTAGTTTTAGAAGTATTTCAGGCAAGAATGTAGTTGTTTAAAACTCAAATCTGCGGTTTATTTAAAGAGACAGCGCCTATTTGAAAATGTGCTTCGCTGATTTCGGGAGACATGAGATCCACGCGATCAGCGGGCGCTCAGTGCTCATGTATCCCAACAAGAGCAGCCTCAACTCGGCTAGTCCTTCTGACATTTGCCGCTGGCTCTGATGTCTCAGTTTGACTGTTTAAGTGAGAATCGACTCAGTTTTGACAACAAGCCATATGCAATTAGTTGTTGTGCAAACTGCAGACAATTGTGCTTACTGTTTGCACACATGTGCCAAAGCATTAGCAATTTGCTAAAATCAATAAGAAATTCCAATCTGATGTGAACAAGAAGCTAATTGTTCAGAGATCTGAACGTATTGTTTCGGGGAAAAACATTTTTTATACGTGAATTGAGCCAAAGCATTTGAGAAAAACTGTAAGAATCAAGTATATGTAAACTTTTGAACAGGGTCATTTTTATAAATTCAACTATTATTTTCTCTTGTGGACTATATATAAACATATTTTATGTGAAATATCTTATTCAGGTCAGTACTAAATAAACTATAACATAAATTTGGTATGATCCCTCTTATTGTGGTAAAATAATTAACATCTATCAGGTTCTGAAAGGTGTATGTAAAGTTTTGACTTCAACTGAATGTTAAAATGACAATGAAGAGTCAATACTGTTTGATATAATATTTTGTTTCATTGTAATCTATGCACGTTCCCTGAACTACATTTCTGCAGCTATTAATATGTTTAAATGAAAACGAAAAGAGGCAGTGGTGTTTGATATTATATCATCATCAATACAGTGAGGAAGATTGCACCAGCCGAGGTGAGCTTACTGATGTTATCAAGTACGCTGCTCTTTGCAGAATTACTGGACTTGCGTCGTCCCGTCCCCGAGGGTTCCCACTCCCTAGTCGAACTCGCGAAGTCCGAACTACCGAGGTTGCAAGTCCGAAATGTGCATACTTGGTATTGAGAAACGGGCGCAGACCTACGTCACTAGACAATTTGACAAAACCGCGATGGAAACGCAGACAGCAAAAGGTCTAGGGGGAAAAAAGTTCCTGGGACAAATTGTTCCAGATAATTTCGGTGGAAAAGCGGCTCATGTTGTGGCAGTGAAGTCCTTATGCGTTTTAGGTATTTTTATAGACTTATTTAGGGTATATATATATATATATATATATAAGTATATAAATAACCATAAATTCATATCACCCATGATTTTTAATGTCATTATGAATCATTATTTAATCTGCCAAGAGTTAAACAGATTTTCTGGATTAAACATGCAAAATAAGCCTTTTTATCATTATTTATTTGCAGTGATGACAGGCTGTGTTATGTTTCCATATTCAAATGAATATAGACTGCAGTATGCTTCTATTCTACTGTGATGTACGTAGCCAAAGCATGTTTGTTTTTACAGGTTTATTTGGCACAGTCATGTACATGTTCCTCACAGTTCCCCTGTGACCTTATTGGTCGGCTGAGCTAATGAATTTTCTGCCCGGCCAATCATCAGCCCCCTATCAGTCCAAAAACACCTGGTGTTCCTCGTATCAGGCACACTGGATATCTGGATACAGAGGTCTTTTTTAGCCCCTGGTGAAAGGTGCCCTTTCACAGTGATCCTGGATTAGTCTGTCTGCCCAGAGCTCAACCAGATCAATTATGACTTTGTCGGAAAGTATTAAATAAAAGGCAAATGCCTTTTTATTAGCAATGGCTACAAAAATGAGGAAGCTGCTCGTTTATTATGGACAGTTTTTCCCGATATCATTTTTTTATACTCTGATATTAAATTTGTGTGGTTTGGCCTTAGAGGATCTCAGTTACTGAAAACAACAAACACATCTCATTAACTCATGGAGTTATTTATTCACATGGAACCAGTTGGTCTCTTAAGTCATTATCTTCATGGAATGTGTTTTTTTTTTTTAGAAAAGAATATTAGCCAAGTGAGAAAATAGCATTAGATTTTGGTAACACCTTCTGTGGTGCCTGTGCATAAAATGCATTATACATTTAGGGGATATTGTTCTTCATATCTCAAAGTCTACTTTAGATCTACCTGCCATCTTTCAGGTATGCAGCAAATATTTATGAATAAAAAATAAATATGTGTATGTGGCTTAAGCAATTTGTTTAAAAGTTTGGGGTTGGTAAGATTATTTTAATGTCTCTAATACTCACCAAGGCTTCATTTATGTGATCAAAAATACAGTACAAATGGTAATATTGTGAAATATTATTACAAATTAAAATAACTGTTTTCTATTTTAATATATTTCAAAATGTGATTTAAAATGTAATCCCAGAGCATCCTTGCTGAATAAAATAATAATAATTATTATTATTATTTAAAAAAATCATATATTTTTTATGGTATATGGGCCAACAGTAATAAACAGTAAAAGTGATATTTCTTTAAGCCATCTTGAAAGCCACTACTATTAATATATTTATATTGAGAAAGATTATTATATTGAATTTAATATTAGTTTGTAATTTAATATTAATATTACTGAATCGCTTGTATCTTTATATGGTACAGATTATTTAAGCATTCAGGAATAATATGTGTTTGAACATTATTTAATTATTTGTGCTAAAATATATTAATTAGCTGAAGTTTCCAACCAAATTATTAGAATATAATACATTATATATGAAAGTATTGTGAAAACAGTTGTAATACAATATATATCATATAGCATTACGAGTGCCTTTTATACTGTACATACAGGCTTCATAAAAAACACTTTGAGAATTTTCTGACATATCTTTTCTTCATTCCTCCAGCTTCATTCGAGCGTGGACAGAGGTGATGGACGAACCAAATACATATTAAAAGGTGAGGGGGCCGGTTCGGTGTTCGTCATTGACAGCAGAAACGGGGAACATCCACGTCACCAAACCCCTAGACCGTGAGGAAAAGGACCAGTACCGCCTTATCGCCACGGCAACAGACCGACAGACCGGCCGAGCCCTGGAGCCTTCATCCCAGTTCATCATCCGTGTGCAAGACATCAACGACAACCCGCCTTTGTTCCAGGGCGGCCCGTATAGTGCCACCGTCCCGGAGATGGCCAACATCGGTACTGCGCTCGGCTGCACACACACAAATGCCCTCTGACTGCTGTCAGCTGTGTTTGAAAGAAAAGATGGAGGGTCACATGCTCATTGAACCTTGCGTTTGTCAAAAATATCTCTTATTTCATCTCTCTCTCTCTCTTTCCCTAGGCACATCGGTTATTCAAGTGACAGCTACAGATGCTGATGACCCAACGTATGGGAATAGTGCCAAACTTGTGTATTCAGTGATTCAGGGCCAGCAGTACTTCACCGTGGACCCGCAGTCAGGTGTGCATTCACTTTTATTCTTTATAATTACAAATGCAATATTTTTCATTTTTAAAGGGTGATGAAATGCATATTTTTTTATTTTATGTCTCTCAAGGTTAGTTTATAAAGGGCCAATTTTACCAACAGCTTGCGTCAACGCAGACCCTCTTTTGGCATCAAAGGTGTGGTATATAATATTGACAGCTAGTAGCTGAAATAGGTACTGTGGTCCGAATTCAAAATAGTGGAGAGAATTGTTTCTCCCACTCCTCCTCGTCAGACTCGACGCTCACACAGGTTACCAGACTAAGTGCATGCAATAGGAACGAGTGCATTTGAATGAAAGGTGACGAGCCTTACACTATAAATCGATGAGCTGATTTATCCGTCTTTTAATATTCCTCTGGTCATAGAGCTTTTGGATGCCGAGGATTTTTAGGTCGGGTAGAATTTGTGATTTCCGAGACAGTTTGTTTTGCTGGCTTCCATGGCTGCATTAGGGGCTGTTCACACAAAATTAATTTTTCCATTCCATTTATTAATTCCAATAGTTTTTCTATGTGAACCCGCTAGACGGACGTGTATTATCGTCGTGCTCACACAGAATCTCACACATTTTTATTTGCATTTATTATTTGCTGTGTCAAGTTAAAAGAATTTCAACTTTTACATTTTGCGGCTAACCTTAAAGGGATAGTTCGCCCAAAAGTGAAAATGCTGTCATTAATTACTCACCTCATGTCATTACAAACCCGTGAGACCTTCGTTCATCTTCGGAACACAAATTAAGATATTTTTAATCCGAGAAAAGTCAGCAATGTTTTTTTGCACTAATGGTCCAGTTTGCACACAAATTAGCGCGTGATAGTTTTTGTGATAGTTTTCAAGTTTATTTTCAATCGATTTGCAGATAGTTTTCACCCTTATTTTCAATCAAAAAACGATAGTTTTCACCCTTATTTTCAATCAAAAAACGATAGTTTTCACCCTTATTTTCAATCAAAAAACGATAGTTTTCCACCCTTATTTTCAATCAAAAATCTCAATTTTAAGGGGCATTACCTCTTGCAGAAACAGAAGTAAACACCCACTGCTGTGATTGGCTATCTTCATCACACCGTATCCACGCCCCCTCTTTTACAGCATGTCATGTGTTTTATACTCAAGATGGCAAGCGCTGTGATAGAGCTGTATATATTTGAGCCCGAGGCAGAAGAAACTGAACAATGCAATACAACAACAAGGATTGCAACATTCTGTCTCGGTGTGGTAATTGCTTTCACTTGCTTCATTTTCGGTACATTGGTTTAAAAGTACTATTATTACTTGTCGTTTTACCAAGACGCTGCATGTGAGTGCGTGTATACTGATTGTATTAGCAACACTCAAACAATGATACACTTGGTGCCTCCATAGTGTTAAATTATGGTTTGACATTTATTACAAACACTCTGTAAAATTCAAAATAAATGTACTTACCTGCATTGTCACTAATGACAAAACAGCCTATTGTGAAATGTGAAGAACAAACGAAAATGTTATATTTTAGTTGCTCAGGCACATAATTTAAAAATAAACTTCAGCCATTCATTTATAATGCTTGGCTCTTTAGGAAAGCTTTGCTGATTTTTGGAGGTGCAGTTTCTTTACACCCACTGACATAAAAACATCATTACATGAAGTCATGATTCTCCTGATTTCAAATCTGGGCCTTTCATAAGGGTCGAAAAGAATAAGAAAATAATAATATTTTAAACTGCAGTTAGTTTTGAGTTCTGAAACTTGCAGTATTGTAGAGTAACCTCTTATATATGTAAGTATCAAGAACATTTGGTGCGCCATTTCATGACCCCCTTAAGTAAAGGGTTATTCCTTCACGAAGTTTGTTGGGCTGTGGTCCAGCAGAATCATTAGACACATGCACTCAGCTCATAATGTATCTGTCGTAGTGCAAGAAAAAGGCTGAGTGATGTTTGAATAAGAACTCTCAACAGCTCAGTCTTGTTGCTGCTGAATCTTGTACGGTCATCGAAGCGGTCAAGTGAATTTATCAGAGCCCTGCAGGATTTGAAAAGACTCGGGCAACAGAAAGTGGTGTAATTCTGAAAAAGCATGATTTTAAATCATCAAAAATTATCATGAGACCTAAAAACACAATGTTTTCACTCTAAAACAATTTAAATTAATTTGGTTTCCTATTGTTTTCTGCAATTGTTTTTATAAATTTTATTCCTTGAACATTTATGATCAATTCTGTTGACTATTCTATTGTTTTTTGAATAACTAGTTGATATTCAATACTATTAACTATATTCTATTTACTAAATAATGAAAACGGATAAAGTTTATTTTGTATTCTGTATTATTTTCTACATTCTAAACGACTAGCAAGTGGAAGTTGATGACTGAATTCTATAGTATGTTATTATTTAATTTATTCTATTTTCAAGATTATGAATATTGACTAGATTCTGTCCTATTTTGTTCAAGGCTTCAGCACAAAATAATTATATTTTTAAATGTGCTAGAAATATTAAATATTGAGTTTTTTATAAAATATTTTGTCCATTAAAATGCTGTTTTCTTTATAAAAAATATGCTTAATATGTATTTATTTTAAATGTGTGTGTGTACACACACACACACACACACACACACACACACACACACACACACACACACACACACACACACACACACACACACACACACACACACACACACACACTACACTATAAGCTACCATTCAAAAGTGTTCTAATACTTTTTAATACTAATACTAATTTATACTTATATATATATATATATAAAACACAATATTGCTGTTGTAAAAAAAATTATCAAATTTTTGAGACAAAAATATTACAAATTTACAAAAACCTTTAGCAAAACTTAGCAAACAACTTTCATCCTTATCCCCACAGATTCATAAACACACGTTTGCTGTGAAATGATGACATGGGCAAAATATTTTTGATTGGTTTGTGTTTTTTAGCATTACTCATGCTTTCAAGAATATGTTGTTTTTGCAAATCCATCTATGTTCCCTATCTAGATAAAATTATCTTGGTCACAAATCAGCAGGATCAGCAACAACGGTGTAGAATACATCACAGCAAACCAAAGATTTAAGTTTGCAAGGCACATGTACAATAAATAGATGTACAATAAATGTACAATATTCACTGGCATGTAAGAACAAGATCTACTGTAATATCTGTCTGACCCATCAGAAGCAGTCAGATCTGTATTGTGCTAAAGTCTCTGTGAATGAAACTCAGGGCAGGACAGCACTGTGAGGTGTAGGATGTTCAATGTAATTCCTTTTAATTCACTCCAGTTTTACCTAATTACCTAACTGGCATGAAAGTTGCTCAGTATTGCCAAAGCAAAGTGATTTTTGCTCTGAGTGATCTGTTCCTGTCTCTGTCTCTCGCGGCAGGTATCGTGCGCACAGCGGTGCCTGATATGGACAGGGAAGCTCAGATGCAGTACCAGGTGGTGCTCCAGGCAAGAGACATGGGTGGCCATCAAGGGGGTCTGACAGGGACCGCCACTCTCACTGTGCACCTCAGTGACGTCAATGACAACCCGCCCCGCTTCACTCAAAGTGAGTCACACATCCAAAACCCAGTCTAATCTAGTCTACTGTTCAATCTGTTGAACGTATTCTTTTCTGTTGTAATATATTCTTGTAATCTGCTGTACTTTATTACACTGCTTATTTTTAATTGTATCTGTTCTAGTCTAGTCTACTGAGCTTTGTTTTATTCTAGCAGTCTGTAGTCTTGTCTGTTCTAGTCTAGTCCAGGTTACTCTGTTATTTTCTAGTCTAGTCTATCTACTTTACTATTCTATGAAGGATCATCTGCTCCTCTATTCTATTCTATTATATTCTCTTTTAATTTTATTGTAATCTGTTCTAGTCTACTGAGCTTTGTTTTATTCTACTTGTCTAATATGGGCAGATTTAGTCTAGTCCAGTTTAGTGTACTCGGTTATGTTCTAGTCTAGTTTATCTCTAATCTACAACATTTTTCTATTATATTATTATGTTATGTTATGTTATGTTCTGCTCTGTGAAGGATGATATCTAATCTAATCCACTCCACTAATCTATTATATTATATTTAGTATTATATCTAATCTAATCTAGTCTACTATTCTATTCTTGTAACGAAACGTCTCTTCAGGAAACACAAGAAGTGATGATATAAGGAAATTAATTTAATCATAAGGAGCAAGACAACGTTTCCAAACCATAATACAATTAAGACAGGACAAGGACTACAATGAAACTGATGGCTTATAAAGAACAGGAAACAAAGGAGTAAACTAGATGATTAATCAACACAGCTGAACTAAATGATAATGAATGAATGACAAACTAATGAGAAGCGGAACAAAACCAAATAAGGGCAAACAGGAAACTAAGCAGACACATACACGTAACATATTGCCCCCCCTCCCGGAAGGCGCGTCTCGCGCCGCAACAGTTGAACCGGGGAGGGTTAGTCTGACCGTGGACGTGGAAACAGCAGAGACCTCCGCCAGACCTCCGCCGCCAGACCTCCGCCAGACCTCCGCCAGACCACCGCCAGACCCGGAGATCGGCTGAATGGATTTGAAACGGTAAAACTCAACTGTTTAACTCTTGGTGAGATGGAAAATGAGCCTATTTTCAAAAATAGTGGAGTGTTCATTTAACGTTCTTCTCTTCTCTTTTAGTACATCACACTGTTTATTCTCTAGTCTAGTGTACATAACTTTGTTATTTTCTAGTCATCTAATCTGTTTTAGTTAACTAAACTAGGTTAGTATCATTAATTGACATAAAGCTTAAAATACATTTAAACATAAATATTAAATGAAAATGAAAATTGAATGTTGCCTTGGCAACTAACTGAAATAAAATGTAGCTACTAAAATTACTAAAAACTAAAATAAATTGTAGCTAAATAGAAATATTTAAAACAAAAAGAAACAGAAAATGACAAAAGCACATAACAAAATGACTAAAACTTAAACTAAAAATATGAAAGCTCATTCAAAACTTTAATAATAATTATAATAGTGTGTAAATAATATAAACACTTTTCCAGACTAGCCTACTCTATTATCAGGTCTACTCATATTCTGGTCTTGACTAGAGATCTCTGTTTTGTTTCAGTCTTAGTCTAGTCTCATTTATTTTCCATGAGCTCTCTTTCAGAGCATATACACTCTAAATTCAATAGCTATTTTGTTGTGAAGATCAAAGAGTCGCAGTGTGGGCTCTTTATATCCCTGTCAGCATACACGCTGTCCATTAGTTGCTCTAATGACACGCAGTGCACTGTTTGCTAACATCACAAGTGCTGTTTCCACGTCCACGGTCAGACTAACCAGCAGGAAGTGAAGAGATGTGGGCGTTCAGGTTTGTGTGTGACATGATGTAACCTTTTGAAATGGATTCATGCTTTATTTCTCTTCTACTTTAAATCACTCTGTCCTATTTTCCTGCTGCGCTTCTGTCCGCTTGTTAGCCGCAGCGAGCTTATTACACACGTACTATTCATGCTGCGGATGCCGTCTTATTGCGGTAATTGATTGACAGCTCAAAGACGTGAGTGGTGGTTTGGAGACTGTGGGCGTGATGTCAGAAGATGACACATGAGGGACCGACTTGCGTCTGCTGTGTTATATTCTGTGTGATTGGGATGCGATCTTATCAGTCGTACACTAGAGAGTCATGACGTACACAATTACTTAGCTGCATAAATTCAATCGCCAGTCTGAACTGTTCAAATGGATTATTTCCCTAGAAATGTGTAATAACGTTAGATGAATATTACTGCATATCATATTTGTTGTGCTTCAATTATAGATTCACTTGTGTTCATCGACTCTCTGAATCAAACTCTCTATTCACAAGCGCTCAAATCAACTGTTGCTTGTTTCTCTTAGAAAGATCAGGATACACATTGTTGCTGTTTTATTTAGGATTAAACGCCGTTGTACACTCCACTGTTTTTATTCTACTCTGCTAAACTTTGTTTGATTCTACTCATCTAATCTGCTCTAGTTTAGTCCAGTCCAGTCCAGTGCAGTTTTGTTGCAGTTAATTAAAAAACTAAAACTATTATTAAAACAATGTAATAAAGCTGAAATCAAATAAAATCTCTATATACAGTAAATTACCCTGTAAAAACTATAATCATAAAGACAATGTGGGGACAAACTCAGATGTAGGGCATGCTGGGAAACCAAAGAACGGAGACGTTTTGATGCTTGAGGAGGCAACATACAAAATTGTATGTGGACGTATGTGATCTTTTGAACAGGATTAATAATTGGTAGATTAACCGGATTAATTCACGAAACATTTTGAGATTTGTTCAATCACATTTTTCACTGTGACTGCTGATTCATACCTCAAACTCCATATTAGCCCCATAGGTTTGTGATTAAGCACGCAGGAGCTTGACAGTGAAAACCGTTTAAAACCCAATGAAGTGGTGAATTTGCCTCGTCTCACCAGCTGATCCCCAACCACTGCATCCAATTACTATGCAAGAGCACCATCTTTGAATTTAAGATGGGTTATAGTGAATTTGTTGTCTTGAATGTGAAGAATATAGGATATTTGCATCTGAAGATGAAATGGGGAATGCATTTATGTTATCATGTTTACAATATGGGAAGTAAATATGAAGGGTATTTCATAGACTAATCAGCGCTTATGGCTTTTTTGGTTAATGGGGTTACAAAAAATAATTATTTTGACTGGTAAAAAATTAGTTGCAGTTGGCAATTTCTGCGCATTTTAAACCCATTATATTACTCTTACTGAGCTGTTTCATTCACTGACCCCTGGTCACCCAGGATTTTTTCTTATATAAAACACTTTATAAAGTTTGTAATATATGTAATAAAGTTTTAGTGTGGCAAATATCAAGTAAAAGTCATAAAATAATAACTTCATTAAAACCCATTTCTGCTCAACCCATATCAAATATTAAAACAGGGAATGACACACTTTGTCGTGCTTAAAATTAGCCTAAAAGCAGTTTCAAATGGCTAATTAAAAATTGGATAATGGAAAAAAGAGCCAGAGCATTAAATTGAAATAGTTTTTCCCTTTTTTTCTTCATTTTAATTAAGAGTAGCAGCATGGGTCACTCCAAGTTTATTTTTTATTCTTGTTCAGTTCTTGGGGTTTCCTTAGCACTTATAACAGGACACACTTCTATTGTGATTCAGTCAGAGGGTCAGTTGCTTGGACCACTTGCATACACGTAGTTGTGTGCTGGGCCGCTGCTGGCCAAATGGGTGCCCTAAGCAGGATTGCATTGTTTTGCCCCCTCCCTCAAATATTATGGAAGTAAAAAAAAAAAAAAAGATACACATACTATAGGGGTCAAAATAGAACTTTAATAAAATATAAAAGTAAATAAATAAATTATTTATAAATTATTAGCTCAGACAGTTAGCTAGACATACCTTTATGGATATACAGTTAATAATACACTTTATTGACTTTCAAAATCACGCGCAGAAGAAAATTAAGCAGTTTTACTACGAAAACCATGGTTGATTTTTGTAAGAGTTGTGATGTCTACATGTTTTTTTTTTTTTGAAGAAGAAATTATTGAGGTGGCCAAAATTAAAGATTAAGTGTATATTTGAATGAAAAGTTTGGTCAAAATAGCCTATTAAATAAGGATTTGATCGTCCTGTAAGTGAAACAGCAGCGATTACCAGGCCTTTGGCTCCCTTTGCAGCCATTTGTAATAACGTACATACATTGTTTATTTTGTATTCGCCTGCCCTACATTATGTATTTTAACAGTGTTATTCAATGAAATTATTATTAATTATCCAATCATTAATGCCTCATTGTTTTTATATAATTAATTTTAAGTCATTTTAAAGGCCATTGTTGGCTTATGTCTGTTTTTATAAGCACAAAAATTATTATCTTAATACTTCTTTGTAAATTATTATTTGAAGTAACAAAACCATGGTAAATTCGCTGCTACATGAACCAGGATTTTTGTTTTAAAACCATGGCTAATTTTCATAAGGGAACATAGAAAGTCAGAGGGAATATTATATGTGTTGTTGGGGGTTAAATTATAACCGACATTAAAACACGTTAAGCAGCAGCCAAAAAAAGTTTCACAGGATTATGAAGTGATGCACGGTTTTCACTTGTCTTTTTCCTTGCGCCGGATTGCTGATGTCTTTTCACGGGCAGAGTTGTCTATCAATTATGATCATTTGCATTCAGCCGCAAATATGAAGTGCAAGCGGGTGCGGATGGCGGAATGGCTTGTCAAGTTTTTTAGTTTTTTTTTAGCAGCTACTTTGACTGACTTGATTTGTTTAGTTGAGCGCCAAGGTGGATCTTTGCTCTATTTGATATTTTGCTTTACCAAAATGTGGTGACATAATCACAAAATCATTAATGCTTTCACTAAGTGAAAGAACTGCATCAGTGACAGCCTTAAGTTCAGTCATATGGAAATAAAACAAACTAGATATTACTTTCAAAAGTAACTTTTTGTAATGTCTATTGATTATTTATGCCACAATAATATCTTAAATTACCTTCATTTGTGAATTCATTTTTCTTCTAAGAAAATGTCAAGATTAATTTCAATTAATTTGATGAATTAATATACAGTTCATGTAATTAATTCAGTTAAATGAGATTGTTTGACAGCTCTAGTTTTTATGATACACCCACTCTCTAATCACTGTTTTAGACATTGCACAATAGAGATTGTCACACAGTGAAATATAATGGCAAAGGGACAGAGAGCATACTAGCATGCTATTTCCGGCACATACATTATGGGATAAATTTATGATATTCTGAATTCAGCTGATGTGCTCATTTGCACATTTAAGAGCCACGTGATCACAGAAATGCTGGTTCAAATACGACCTGCGTGTTCATTTTCTTATCCTGTTCTTCTTTCTCTCGCTTCCTCCTCTATATAATAAAAGGAAAAAAGGCCTATAAATAAAATATCAGGGGTAAAAAACATTAGATAAATGTGTGAACTGTCTTTTAAAAAATATGCTGTAAAATATATTTAATTCAATCTCTTAAGGTAACACATTAAGTGAAAGTTTTGACAGTTCTAATAATGTATGAAAAATAATGAAGGCACATGCTAATGCATTTTAGTGCGGTGTAAAGTAAAAGGTGTCTTCCAGAATCCCTGCCAGACTGCCACCTGTTATTTGACACACATTTAACTTGCCTTCAGTACTGTTCAAAAGCGTGGGGTCAATAGAAGAAGAAATTAAGGGCTAGTTTTACTAACAGCTTGCGCCATCGCAAACCAAAAAGCGCGGACAGTTATTTTTGCGCCTGACCTTATTGAATATGCATTTCTAGGAGTTTCCCTTTCAGATGCAAAATGTATGGGAGGAGAGTATTAAAATGAATCACGCAACGCGTTTTACTAACATTTGTGTGCCATTATTTAGCGCCCCAAAAAGCATGTCTTAAACAAACGTAATTTAAACAAACGTCCACACGTCATTTATTTGGAATGCAAGAATAACACGAAAATATCGTTTGCCAAGCCATGTTATTTTTTATTTACTTCAGGAAATAAAAGACGACTTGAAACCCTCAACTAGGAGTCATGCAATACCAGCTCTTTTTGTTGATTTAAAAAAATAATAAATTATATTATAAAAAAAAAATTCTCTTTCAAAATCAGTTAAACAGAAATGCTTAACTTTAATTTGTTGTCAGTAAATCACCCACAGAAATTTCCCCTCCCATCGGCGCGTTTTTTTGGAATTGCACTCTCGCGCTAATTTGCCCTGTTTACTAAAACTGGCCCTAAAACTTTTATCCAGCAAGATGCATTAAATTGGTCAAAAGTGACAGTAAAGACATTTATAATGTAATATTTCTATATCAAATAAATGCTGTTCGTTTGAACACTTCAAGTACATCACATTTACATTTATGCATTTAGCAGACGCTTTTATCCAAAGCGACTTACAGTGCATTAGGTTATACATTTTTTGGTCATACATTGTTCCCGGGAATCGAAACAACTTTGCGCTACAATGCTTAACCACTAACAGGAACACTGTGAATATTACATCAAAGATAATATATATATTTAATATATATAAACAACAATAATGATAATACAACAATATGTTTCTTAAACATCAAGGATCACTAAAATCACGTGACAATAAATGTAAAAGGATCACGTGAAAATAAATAAGTAAAAATATGTTTTAATATATTTAGTTTTAATATAGTAAAATATATTTGATTTAAAAAAATATATATTCAATAAGAAATTTTACATTTGAATACTATTTCATAATATTACTGTTTTTACTGTATTTTGGATCAAATAAATGCAGGCTTGGTGAGCATAAGAGACCTCTTTTAAAAAACATTCAAAAACTCAAACTTAATTTATCTAGCATAATTGAGCACCTGCCTGTGCATGTGTATAGCAAGACCAGCCTGAAAAATACTGATTTGTACATGTTTAAGTTAAAAAAGCACAATATATAATAAAAAAAATTGTATTCCATATTTGAAATACAAACATAATTTAGACAAACATTTAAATACATTTTGAATGATTGAATGAATGAATGAATATATAGCAATTTGTTGTGTATTGTTGTACACCCAAAGTACTTTACAATCATGTGGGGGGTCTCTCCTCAACCACCACCAGTGTGCAGCATCCACTTTGATGATGCGACGGCTGCCACAGGACAACGGCGCCAGTGCTCACCACACACCAGCTACAGGTGGAGAGGAGAGAGAGTCATAGAGCCAATCACGCTCACCACACCAGCTACAGGTGGAGAGGAGAGAGAGTCATAGAGCCAATCAAGTGTATGCGCTCACCACACACCAGCTACAGGTGGAGAGGAGAGAGAGTCATAGAGCCAATCAAGTGCGCTCACCACACACCAGCTACAGGTGGAGAGGAGAGAGAGTCATAGAGCCAATCAAGTGTATGCGCTCACCACACACCAGCTACAGGTGGAGAGGAGAGAGAGTCATAGAGACAATCAAGTGTATGCGCTCACCACACACCAGCTACAGGTGGAGAGGAGAGAGTCATAGAGCAATCAAGTGTATGCGCTCACCACACACCAGCTACAGGTGGAGAGGAGAGAGAGTCATAGAGACAATCAAGTGTATGCGCTCACCACACACCAGCTACAGGTGGAGAGGAGAGAGAGTCATAGAGCGTGTATGCGCTCACACACACCAGCTACAGGTGGAGAGGAGAGAGAGTCATAGAGCCAATCAAGTGTATGCGCTCACCACACACCAGCTACAGGTGGAGAGGAGAGAGAGTCATAGAGCCAATCAAGTGTATGCGCTCACCACACACCAGCTACAGGTGGAGAGGAGAGAGAGTCATAGAGCCAATCAAGTGTATGCGCTCACCACACACCAGCTACAGGTGGAGAGGAGAGAGAGTCATAGAGCCAATCAAGTGTATGCGCTCACCACACACCAGCTACAGGTGGAGAGGAGAGAGAGTCATAGAGCCAATCAAGTGTATGCGCTCACCACACACCAGCTACAGGTGGAGAGGAGAGAGAGTCATAGAGCAATCAAGTGTATGCGCTCACCACACACCAGCTACAGGTGGAGAGGAGAGAGAGTCATAGAGCCAATCAAGTGTATGCTCTCACCACACACCAGCTACAGGTGGAGAGGAGAGAGAGTCATAGAGACAATCAAGTGTATGCGCTCACCACACACCAGCTACAGGTGGAGAGGAGAGAGAGTCATAGAGCCAATCAAGTGTATGCGCTCACCACACACCAGCTACAGGTGGAGAGGAGAGAGAGTCATAGAGCCAATCAAGTGTATGCGCTCACCACACACCAGCTACAGGTGGAGAGGAGAGAGAGTCATAGAGACAATCAAGTGTATGCGCTCACCACACACCAGCTACAGGTGGAGAGGAGAGAGAGTCATAGAGACAATCAAGTGTATGCGCTCACCACACACCAGCTACAGGTGGAGAGGAGAGAGAGTCATAGAGCCAATCAAGTGTATGCGCTCACCACACACCAGCTACAGGTGGAGAGGAGAGAGAGTCATAGAGCCAATCAAGTGTATGCGCTCACCACACACCAGCTACAGGTGGAGAGGAGAGAGAGTCATAGAGCCAATCAAGTGTATGCGCTCAGGTGGAGAGAGAGAGAGTCCACACACCAGCTACAGGTGGAGAGGAGAGAGAGTCATAGAGACAATCAAGTGTATGCGCTCACCACACACCAGCTACAGGTGGAGAGGAGAGAGAGTCATAGAGACAATCAAGTGGTGGGGATTATTAGGAGGCCATGATTGACAAGGGCCAGAGGAGGGAATTTGGCCAGGACACCGGGGTTACACTCTTTACGAGAAGTGCCATGGGATTTTTAATGACTACAGAGAGTCAGGACCTCGGTTTAACGTCTCATCCGAAAGACGGTGCTTGTTTACAGTATAGTGTCCCTGTCACTACACTGGGGTGTTAGGACCCACACAGACCACAGGGTGAGCACCCCCTGCTGGCCTCACTAACACCTCTTCCAGCAGCAACCTAGTTTTCTCAGGAGGTACTGACCAGGCTCAGCCCTGCTTAGCTTCAGTGGGCAACCGGTCTTGGGCTGCAGGGTGATATGGCTGCCATTTTGGTGTTTCTTCACTGAAATAGATATGAGCTGTAAATGCATGCTGTAAAAATAGCATTATAAATATAGTCCTAGAATAAACTGACTTACTTTAAATGGTAAATGCTGGTCTTGTAGCCTCTTTCAGTGAGTTCAATCAGGTGTGTTAGATTAGGAAGCTATCTGAATTGTGTAGTGTTGGGCCAGGACTGGAAAACCCTGCTTTACAGTGATTGTGTACATCGATCCTCTTCAACGATTCAGCGCTCTGCGGCATCTGACAGTGATCACAGATTGAACAAACAAGTCACTGAGCATCTTAACCTTACATCTGGTGTGTCTCTCAGGATGCTGTGCTTTATTTCCAGGTCTGGCCGATGTGTTAAGGACGTCGTGTCCTGGTGTGGATTGAGTCCTGACTCTCAACAGGAGCCGATTCACAGTGTTGCACATAGTGTCACTGAGTCTCTCAAACAAGCCTTGCGCCCGCTGACCCGTGATCCGTGACTGCTTTCATTCTCGGAGCAGCTCTCTCGAAGAGCTTAAAACCTCTGCGCCGCGTGTTTGAAGGAAAGATATGAAAGCTCGGTTTGGTGTCTTGGGCGTAGGGAGCATCTGTGTGAACGTGTGTATAACATATTTGATGATTTCTATGAAGATATGACGGTTGTGGTATGTGCTGTGTGTGTGAGATATCAAAGTTTGAGAGGTGAGTGTGAGTGACTGTGGATTTGATAAGGCTTATGGGTTTCTGTCAGTCCATATTGTCGGCTTTAATAAATGCGTGTGTGAGTGAGTAAACAAAGCCCGGAGCCGTTCGCGCCACTTGAGTCACCTCTGAGCAAGAGAGGCCCGGTGAGTTGGCGCGAGCCTGGGACTCGTAACTCAACATGGCCCTACGAGTTAGACAAGCTCATTCTGGCAAGATAAATCATCATCCAGAACTGCTAAGACTCGACCGAGCTTCTGTAAAACACCTGCAAAAAAACTGGTCTAAAAGAATGACAGGAAAAATGTGATTTCCAGTCAAATGCATGTAATCCACACCTATACGATGCTGATAAAAAGGCACAGATACCAACAAAATGTTTTCCTGTCTTGTTTGTGAGTGATTCCAGGGTTTTTGAATGCTGAAGTTTCTGAAGTTTACAGAAAAGATTAGAATACTCGTGTTTGTTGGAATTGCCGGGTTTGGTTTCGGAGCGCCGCTCGCTTGCTTGTTTTCCACCTCGTTAGTCAGAAACAAGGAAAGATGCAGCATTGTTTGCACCGACAAAGATACAGAGAAGACGTTTTCTCCTCCTGGGGACCACATGAAATCGAAATTGGAGTTTTGTGACTTTTAGTGTGTGTTTGTTAGCTTTTACGCTCGTGTACACTCTTAAAAATAATTGTTTCTAAGGGGGGGGGGGGGGTCACAGAAATTCTGTAGAAGAATAATTTTGGGTTCTCCAAAGAACATTTCATAGTTCATAATCATGCTTCCTCTGATGTCCTCTCAGAACAAAGTCCACTGACAAGTGTTTAGAACTGTTTTCGCCAAAAAACAGTGCTTGATTTCTCCCGTTTCAGACTTTTCCACTGGAGAAAGCAATATTATGGATAGAGGACTCATATTTTAGCCAGAAGCGATGGATTGAAGTAAAAAATGTCTTGATGGATTGTTTACTTACAAACACACAGCTTTTCTCTTTGATGGGCTTAGTCGTATGGATTACTTGTGGATTATTGTGATGTTTTTATCAGCTGTTTAGACTCTTATTCTGGCGGCACCCATTCACTGCAGAGGAACAATTGGTGAGCAAGTGATGCAATGCTAAATTTCTCCAAATCTGTTCTGGAAGAACTTTATAATAATCTAAAGAAACTTTTTTCACTGTAAAGATCTTTTTGCACAGTGGAAAGTTTCCATAGATGTTAAAAGTTCTTCGTGGAACCATTGATGCCAATAAAGAAGTTTTATTTTATAATAATATTTTAACAGATATGTGTTTAAAATGTTATCTTTATTTCTATCTTGTGATAATGGACATCAAATACTATCACTGACTAGCAAGTAAAAAATCCTAGTTTGGCCTCTTATCTTTAACCTTGTCATATGTGGGTGACTCTACAACTTCAAACACTTTAATGTTGATTTTTCTGAAAATTAACAGATTTTAACTTTTTTTTTATGTTCTTGGAAACTTTTGACCATGTATTCATCACTTATTTTTGCTGCTTTTAAAATGCCTTTATGTGTAGTTTTTATTGTTTTCCCCTCATCCCAGACCAGATTTAATCATCTAAACCAGGGGTGTCAAACTCATTTTCACTGAGGGCCACTTCAACATTATGTCTGCCATCAAAGGGCCGGTTGAAACTATAAGACTGTACAAATGTTACTACTCCTTAACATATTGTTAAATAACTGTCTCTATTTAAAGTCACAAATATTGCATATGCATTTTCATAATGTAAAAACTATGTTATTGCTCTGTGTTATTTTAAGATGTTATGTTAAGAAATCCAAGTTACTCCATAAATCTAAGTAAATAAAGACAAGTATTATCAAACACAGGTCATTACAGTAACTTTGTTAAAATACTTTTTGTTACATGTATGGTACAACAAATAATTGTGAGCTGCTAAGAACGTGTGACAGATATGGTATTTAAAAAAACAAATGAGCCCGGTCTCATGAAAATGCATATCAATAGCACAATTTTCTATTTCTATTTAGCATGCAGTTTATACGCAGAAATTGACTTTGGCGTGAATATGATACGCAATCAATGCTTGTAGTAGAAAAAAAAAGAAGTGGTGGTACTCATCCCCACTCCCCCACCTAACCACTAAATGAGCTCGACTTGACTGATCCAGATTTACTAAACCACTGACTACTGCGTAATCGAAAACACCTTCAATCAGCATCCAGTATAAAACACTTGTGCTTTTAAGCTAGAAAGCTGGCTGATTGTTTATTTTTTTTACTGACATCTTTACACAAGTCAGTACTATTATCTCCGCCATCTCTGATTATATCGCCATGTTTTCTCTGCATTAGCGCTGTTTTGAACATATGAATGCATTCACTTACTGGATCCTTAGATTTTCCAGGAGTGTACCGGTTGATCTGATCGCAAAAAAACCCTGCTTCTTTTTATTTTCATTTGTCTTCGTTAAAACTTTACTGATTCAAATTAGTAATTAGCCTATTTTTGTATTACTCTGCGCTAGGGTGACCACCCTATAGATCTGTTGCAGGACAGTAGATGTGATTTTGTGGGACAATGCAGGACCCGTACGAAACAGATACATTTATACTACTGTTATGCTATGTAAATACTGATTTACATTAGTTGGCATATGCGCCAATGTATGTTTCTGCCAGTGGATGCCCACACTCCAGATTGCATTTATTAAGTTCAGGAGAGAAGATATTTTTTGAGCGCACGCATGTAAGTCTTGCCGATAGAAAGCGCGTCCGTTTTCTGTGAGAGTGAATGAAACCACCTGCGAGCAGAGAGATTTGCGCTCGCGCATTTAATGCGCTCTGGACATTTGTCATTACAAGAACTCCATAGAAACCACCTCAAACAAGCTACAATCGATTTTTTAATTCGAGAATGGAGTAATATCGTGTTTTTCCATCGGTGGAGCACTTGATGAGGTCTAGAGGTCAACCGATATGGGCTTTTCTCTGGCCGATGCCGATATTTAGAAATCAGGGCAGACGATGGCCGATATATGATGCCGATTTGTTTGGCCGATATGTTTGGCCGATTTTCTTTCTTTCTTTTTTTTTCCTTCATCTCATAAAATCTAAGTCAATAAATAAGAAGTAAAGTGATACATAAAATTGCTTAAATTAAACATTTATTAATTTAATTTATCTTTAAATTATTGAAAATTAAACTTTTTTTGGCAAACAAAGGGAATTTACTATTAACATTAAAACATGTCAGAAATGTTGTGTGATCATTCCTTAAAAAATAAAGTTTTTCATAATTTTAATAGTAGTAGTATGTACATTCTGCTGAAAAAAAACCGGACTTTTATTTTGACGGGTTGCCGTGAATACCTTTGCATTTCTGTGTGTATATGATATGAGGATAGTTTTACT